>CAXKWD010000004.1:49728869-50328869 GCA_964059195.1 Ectobius pallidus | reverse complement strand
TGCTTGTAAAATGGAAAAAGAGTCTAATATTTTAAGACCTATTCAACATAAAAGTTCCAAATGTGGTAAAATAAATGTGCTAAAATACAATGGTAATGATGTGTAAAGTTTCAATCTTAGGTGTAAAAAATTGTAAACTTAAACTCTCCCTTTAAGGCAATGTTTTCTCAGTATTTACTTTAAACGCTTAACTCAATTCTTCGGCGTTTAAAGGAAACGAAAGAGTAAATGTTGAGCAGGTGCAAAAGGGAAGGCATTTTAATGTCACCCGCACATGTCTTGGATTCTCCACGCCATGCCTTCAACATACTGGCATTAAGTGTAACCCTCATAAAGTACAGTGTGAATTCATACACAATTCAGACAGATATCAAAAAGGAAATAAAAAGTTTAATTAAAATAAAATATATGACTCTTCTAAAACTAAAAACGTTGAAACACTCAAAAGTACCACCTACCGAACCATTGAATTGCAAAGATGTAACACGAAATGTAGCCTAAATTAGTAGCCTAATACGTTATATGGGATAACTTACTTGCGACAAAATCGTACGGCTGAAGTGCAAGACTAGGGCAAGCTATGGGCTTAGTCTTACTCAGAAACTACAAGTTCCAAGCATTACAAAATATGAAGTTTCAAAACTGTTTTTAGTCGGATTATAGACCACAATTTTTTTTATTTCCTAATACGCCTAAGCTAAAGGTACAATAGGTAGGCCTAACATACTCAGTAATTATGTCTTTAAAGTTAAAGAAAAGTTCATATTATGTAATTAAATTAAAAGAAAAACGAATTTGGTGGAGCTACACCCATGGTTGAATAGGACCTATCATTCCACTGCTGCGTATCTTACTCCGTCTGTCGACTAAATTGGTAGATAGAATAATTAGGTTTAGGGCATGTGATTGGGATGCCGAATCAATTTTTATTCGTCTTATTCTTCCCTTAATTATGAAATTAGGCTTGTTTTCTTGCGTAAATAGGCCTAAATGCAGAGTTGTTAGCCAACAGTAGGAAATGTTTTGATGAATGCTCATAAAGATAGACTAGTGATTACGGGTAGATTCTCCCAGAAGGACTCCGAACGGTAATAAATTATTTGAACCAACTTATGCTATCTAAGCCTTCCAGAACTTAATTTACATATTCATATTCATGTAAAATCACCAGTGGATAATAAGCTTGAATTCAACACACAAAAAAATCAGAGGAATAGCTGGTTTCTATAAACCACAATCACAACACAAAAATAAAAATCCTCGCGTTTTAATATAGTCTAATGCATTATTTTATAAACGTAATATTTATGCTTTAACGCAAACTTTTATGGTGACGAATTTATAGGCCTATGTCAGTACCAGTGAAAGATTATAGGACAATAGAATATCTGTGTTAATGAGACTGTAGGCATAATTGTTTCCCAAAATATTGAACTGCTTCTATGACAAAGCATAACTTACCAAACACAAATGGTTAGAATTCTAAGACAGCCTAGTTATAAGTTACAAAGTAGCCTAAAACAAAGTAAAAAAATTGTTCAATACTTCATACTTAAGTTTAGAAACTAACAGGCTAATTATTATTCAATAGTGGTATAACATTGCCTTCCCAAAATTGATAGCCTAAACAGCCTTTAAGGGCAATTGATCACCAAGTCAATAATTCCTGATTTTAAAGAGAGTGTTTTCCCAAAATCCGCTAAAAATTAGGAAAAGTTCCACGTGTTTCAATCAGCAGTGCTATAGGCCTAATTTCTATGGGCCTACTTGCAAAAATCATAGTTGTAGATGTAATAGGCCTATGGTAATTTATAGGAGTTGGGCTATAGAAGCAATCGAATAGGACTATGTGAGGGATTTGATCATATTTCGATATGAAATTGTTTTGAGGTCTCCCAATCCAATTTTGGTCTTTGAGCTGCATTTTCAATGGGAATTTTATTATTAAATCTAGTAGATTATAAAAACCTCAGAAGAGTTAGTCCCACAGATCTTGGCATCAGTCAGCAAACCCTTCTTAATTAGAAAAACATGCTAAAGACATAACTCTCAGGGGATAACGTTATCAAGTGCTTATTGATATCAAGAGCATCCATCACTTTATTGTTAATTATCTTTTCTTGGCTTATTTTAAACTCTCTTTAATTAGGAATTACTTGCCACAATGAGTCCAATTACAGGTCCTGTCAGATTAATCGCAGGATGTGAATTTCATTTAAATGCTCTTTTCATATCTCATGAAAAGACATAAACATTATATAGGCGATTTTATTTGAATTGTAATCTAGCATGCTTATCTTATTACCTCTAGAAACTATACTACTCATAACAGTTATTTATATTCCCTCTGGTGTATTTAATGCCTTAAGACCTTTTCTTCTACTAACCAGAGGTGGATACATTCAAACATTAACAGATAAGTACTCTCTTTAAGAATAAATAAGCGAAGCATACCTATGATTATAGTTCTCCCAGGCAGAATTATACATTTATGTAAACTCCATATTTAATTTCAGTTTATTCTATTATCTTACAAACACTCATTCTAAACCATTTATAAATATAGCTCTCAGTCCTTCCAGACACAGACTATGGTACTAAGTTATTAAGTTACATTAATAGAAATTCAAGCTTTAGATCAACATCCCCATGCATAGGACCGAAGATGAATCCTTTGAACCTAAACGTTTCACATCTACAGGTCTAAACACAGTTCTAGTTTTGGTTCCAGATTAGGTTTTACAATTTCATTCTAGAAAATAATCCTCAATTAATTAATATAAAAAATTAAAAATTAAAGAAAATATTTAAGTTTATTATAAGTTATAAAGACGTAGCCTATTTTTCTCGAATTTGTTTATAGAGTGGGAATAACTTATGTTTATTATTTGAATTCGCGTTATTTCGCGATTAAAAGAGTACGTTTTTTGGGATTATGGGTAGAGTTTGCAAACATATTTGTCGAAATGAGAACAATTCGTGTTATCGCCCTTCGCGAAATTCACTTAGGCTATCTATAGACACAACACACAAAACCCATTCCTGAACCCAGGAAGGTGTTTTTTTAACTAGTCTACTCAAGAATCCCCAATCTGGCTGAAAATACAACCCGGGCCACCGGAGTGGAATGCAGGCTACGGATTAATAGGCTCCGTTTCTTTAATTTTTATCTTATTTTTTGTGCATTCCATAATTTTTTATCAAACAAATATCTCTATTTCTCTGACAAATTCTTCCTTTCCATTGGAAGATTTTCTTTAAACAGTTTCATAGCTCAAAAGTCCATTCTTTTTTAAACAATATCGTAGTGCCTTGTCAATTAAATTGGCAGTCTACGTGCTGCTGATATGTAGGCCTACATCATGTTTAAATTTAAGTGCGCCAGATGGTAAGAAGAAGTGTAGACAGCTCCATGGCGTCTCTACACCGCGACGTCACCTCGCAACCCTGCGGTCACCCTCCACCCCTCATGTAGTCTAGATGTACAAACCACCACCCCTTCTCGTCATACTTCACTACGTACAGGATCAACTCAAATCCGCATTCTCAAAGTGTTGTTACTTCATCAAGCATTATTGGCTTCAAACCAGTTAAATACCCTGAAATAAGATAAATCTTGCTACCTGTAGCCTACTCTATCGACTATTTTTCATTAAATTAATCCTATAGCCTATGTCTATTTTGATGATGATGATGATGATGATGATGATGAGTATTCTGTCCTAAGGCAGGTCAAGACCCGGAAAGAAGCCAAGGGATGACGACCCCCATGGCAGCTGACTATAACTTACTAGTATAGGCCTATAAGAATGTAACTTAATATAAATGGGGGCTTTGGAGGTATCGAAGATGCCTAGCATCCTCTAATAAGTCACGAAACCCCTCAATGCATATAAGAATTAAAATAATGATTTTGAAAATATATTAAATCAAAGCTCACACAAAATATTCTGTGTATTATTTAAGTTATAATTCTGCATTTCTTTATTAACCAAAAGTACGGACCTAGGTTAATATAGGCCAACAAAACAAACTTATCAAAAAAGTTGGCCTATATTAATATGGCTGCTATTAAGACTGCTGATGGTTAAATGAATCATAGGAGTTCCACTATGTTCTGGATTCCACGTTAAGCTGTAGGTCCGGTTGTGTAATGGTAGCTTCAGTAGCCGTCATCCCACAATAACTGAATCTTGTCTATCATCTAAAGTTCGGTTAGCCACCACCTCTTTGATTCGAGGAACAACAAAAACAATCGAAGAATTGATATGTAATGCATTGTAGATTTGGGGAGCCCTGACTACTGTACGAGCGAGCAGTAAGCTAGTAAATCACTATGCATAGCTATCTAGCTAGGGAGAAATGTTCAAATGCTACTGACTAGGTGCTTTACCTGGCGATATTACAGCCTCGAAATTAAGAACCTTCCAATTTATAGAAGCAACTAGTTTCTGGAATAGGCTATAGTTTGAACTTCCTAAAGGATACAGGATTTCAGCCAATCTGAAGGCAAGTTTCGATATCAGAGCATTAATAGATCCCTTGCTAAGTGCTACTTTTCTCAGTCTAGTCCATTGTAGGCTATATTGTCTTATTTTTATATTAGAATATTGCTAGGAAAAATCTAGTAGACCTTATTTTTGGACTCAGGGAATACGAAGTGCTGAATGCTGAAATCTCAGAATAGAATTTCAGAATAAAAAAAAACAGTAATTATTTGACCGGGGTACGCCGTAGCGTAGTGGTTGAGGCGCTGCGCTACAAACCGGAAGGTCGCAGGTTCAATTTCCGATGAGGTCGTCGTCGAGATTGTTCAATTGGCCTAATCCTTCTGGTGGCACTATGGCCCTGGGGTCGACTCAGCCTCTAACAGAAATGAGTACCAGGGGCAATCCTGGGGGTAAAGGCGGCCGGTGCATAAGGCTGACAACCTTACCACCTTCATGTGTCGAATGTCCAAAATTCTGGAGCCTCAATCTCCTGGAACCCTCTGGGCCTCCATGGCCTGTATAGGGATAGCTTTACTTTTAATTATTTGACCAATAATGCTTAGGCCTATGGTAGGCATAAATAACATAAACAGAAATTGTACCAAGTTGCAAGAGATTGTCACATTATTTGGCTATAGTTCAAATTGCCACATTACGTAACATTAAGCAGGAGAGAGCAGCAAAGGAGTAATCTAGTCAAAATTATTATGGCATTGTTTCGTTCTGAACAGTTGTGTTCTGGTTAATTGATTGGATTCAAACTGAATTTAAAAGAGCATATTTAATGCAGGCTAATTTCTTTAATGGCATAGACCTATCTGAGAGCCCAACCCCTCGATACTACAATTATGATTGTCAAGGCACAGCTTTTCAATTAATAATAGCTTCCTTTTTCACTTTCTCTTGTTTTTGATGGATAGTCATCAGATGTAATCGTGATCTCACAAATTGTTGGAAGTAATACTGTAGAGTTATGACAATAAATGTCTCGAAGAAAGAAAAAGCTACCCGAGATCTTTCTAGGCTACCACGGAAATCGAGCATAGTTTTCTAGGGACAGCCTTTCTTCATTTTTAGGTCTATTTCCTCTGCCCGTACCACAGGTAGGGCTACTATAGGTAGAGGAAGTATTGTGTTCCACCCCGAAATTCAAAGTCGAGTTTTAACATAAATAGCCTACACTTTTTGAGGTATCCTGAATCCAAAATAACTATTTTCAGATACATGTCTGTGTGTATGTCTGTCTGTGAAAAACCTAGTTCCAGAACGAAAATCTTACAAAAACAAAACTTTAAAAGTTGGGTTAAGTAGGCCTACCTTCTGAGGAAGATTGGCAACGACTTTCTCTTAATTTTAATGCCACACACTTTACATGAAGAAAATGTAATTTTTGTACATTAGATGCTTATACTATGGGCTAAAACTTTTATTTGAAACATTTTTCGCAAAAATTCTCTGAAGGATAGTTATACGCCACCTACTGTTTGTAGAAATTCAGCCAGGTTGAAATAACTGACTAGACCTACATGCTCTTTGCAATAGGCCTTTGTGTTCCAAATAAGATCTTTTTTTATGTTTAGCTTTACTTATTCACACCTTAATAATTATACGTCATGTCGTGTGTGTAGCATTTTTTCTGGATTTACCAGTAGCCTATGTCGTGTAACTATTGACGTAGGTCTACATCTGCACCTATTGCAGTTGTGTCATGGCTTGAATCCATTCAAATGAAAGGTCTAGTCTAACTACAATACAATAGGTCTACAATATAGGCAAAAACTAGAGTTTTAATTAAGTTATTGTAATAGATGGAATAGCGAGTTATGGTAGGCGAAAATGAATATCGATTCCGTCTTTTACCTTTATGATCGAGGAAACTATGGAAAAAATAAAGCCAAATTGACTGGCCACGAGGTTTGAACCCGGGATCTCCCGAATATGAGTTTCCGACGCTACCGTCTCGGTCTTTATCTCCGTTTTATTTAATTTCTATTCAACATATTCCAAGCATACATGAACAAGGAATGATCGTTCAGATATTTATGTGAATAAGAAACTCTAGGTGTAGATTAAGTTACTTAAAATAGGGAAACCCTAAATGAGAAAGAACAACAGCCTGATCAAAAGAAAAATAACATTAAAATAAAAATACATGTTTCATTTCTTATTTTAAATGAGTTTAAAAACCTTATTTGTTTAAAAGTAAATGGAGACCAATAGACCACTAATGATGTATTACATAGCCTAAATTAATAATAATATGATGATGATAATAATAATAATAATAATAGGCCTAATAATAACAATCGTAACAATAATATTAAGTAGACCTAGGACTAGAGAATATACAGAATAATGTTTGCATAATAATAATAATAATAATAATAATAATAATAATAATAATAATAATAATAATAATAAGTAAGCATAGAGTAGCCTATGTCTATTTAGAGTATAATAACAAGCTTAACAATAATAATAGGCCTAATGATAATCAAAACAATGACAATAAAAATAAGAACAAATCACTTTAATAGTCACTTCAGCACTGCCGTAAACAGTGACAAAACACAGTGGAAAAACATTTCACTTTTTTAAGTCAGTCGTTAAAAAGAGGAATTGTATTTTAGTGGTGAAGCTGTCGTCATGTCATCAAGCAAGCTGTGGCACTAACAACAACTCTAATCTCTAAAGTATGCAAATCTGGCAGTTGACAATTACGTGTCAGTAATTAGACACAAGTTAACGGTAACGCCAAACGCACCTAATGATCTGTGCAAGCGTCATCAACGATAGTAGACCACCTTAGTGAAATTAACGCCTATCCAAGTTGGCAATAATTCACCGGTTAATGCTATCTTTGCGATATGGGGAGTTAATAAATCAAGAAGTTAATGTTTACATACTGATAAAATCTTGCACCAATCAAGTGTTTAGACGAAGCCTATAAGTATTCAATGACAAAATAAATAAGTGACGATTTTAATATTTGTAAATAAAACCTAAAGAAAGCATTGTAAGAAAGAATGAATAGATTAAGAAAACGAATTTCTATTAACAATGAGATTTAGGGTTAGACTAGGCATATAAGCTACTAAGTAAACTTTGCTCATCCATAACAAGTATAGGCCCTAATATTAAATTCTGGAAATGACCCAATCAAGATAAAATAGCATATTAAATTTCATTATGTAGGCCTATTGTTGTGGAGCTTGTACCATATCCGTAGCCCTAACTTACAGAATCTTACAATAAAACGTTAATAGGCTACGTTAATTAGGCTCACCCAAGTAATGAAGTTTTCTAATGTATTAGCCTAAAATGATGTAGACCGGTAGGCATCTAACACTCACAGATCAAGTAAAGATAACAGGCTACTATAGACATCTAGCTCTTTAGCTAGGCAATGCCTTTTTTTAAGAACGTTAAGTGAGAACTTTGACTATAAGAACATCAAAAATTAAAAATTAATTTAAGTAACTAGAATATAAATTGATCTGGCTATTAAAATTAATTTCTAAATATTCTAGAATTATTTGGGAATCGATAGACTAATATCTACTGGAATTAGCTACAACACTTAACATTGAATTTAGGCCTCCCCTTAAGACTACAATATCTTATTTGACTCTAGCCTACAATTCATTGTATAGGCACTTAACAAATATGATGTTAACTAGACTTAGGCTATAGACTACTTAATACTTAGACAGTTTCTCAACTCATATCTCAATGCCAAATTTTGATTAGGCCTATAACAAGAGAAGATAGCCTATTACTTAAGAAGGAAGAATATGGTAAATGTAAGTTATTACGCCTACATCCGAAGCGATCAGAATTCGAATAACCTGTTCTGCAACCGTATGAGTAGGTCTATATGGATTTGGATCTGTATCAGCCATAATAATAAATCATGTGCTATCTAGGGAGACATATCTCAAGGTGGTTTAACTATAAATAACCCGTAAGTTTCACTATCCCTTCCGATAGTGATAACTGATAATATACGTCTATAGGTCTATCTTGTGTAAAATTTTATTATGTAAACATCAGATGAAGCTGAAATTTTTAAACTTTTAGTGATAGTCTAGACTAGGTTTAAGCCTTTAGATTATGAAAATCCTAACTATTCTCGAAAGATCTATCTGAATTTAAGAAGGGAATAGGTTATAGGCCTACGAAGAACATTGATTTTAAAGTTTTAGGAATAACCGTGCATTTCAGAAAACTAAAAGCCTGCAGCCTCCATCCATCCTTGCTCCTAATAGGCCTATTGGTGTGAAAATGAGCTAATTTCTCTCACTTACCTTCAGCTACACCAAATTCTTAGCCTAAAATAATAACATTTTGCTGGAATTAAACTGACAAATCCAAAACAATGCATGCACATTCATTTACTTAAGAACGAAATTAAAGTGTTTATTGTCGTTACCGTGGAATTGTAAAGTCATTTTCTGAATCCAAGATAAGTACGTCTCGAAGTAGGCTATACAATCACAATAAGACTATATAACTTAGTTAAGGCCACCTTTTTATCAATTGCCTAATGCAAAGAAAATGAAGGAACAATCTTTTAAAGAAAACCGATCGGTTAAAATTTAATTCGGACAACTGAACATATGAATACAAGTTAGACCTACTAGCGTCCTACTTTATTATACACTGTAGGCTGTATCAATCAAGTAGTAGTGTGGCACAAAGGAATGCAGAGCTAATCTATTTTTCTTTTACAGACACTGGTAAGTAATTACTTCATTGTATATTAAACGACAATCAAACATTGTACGAAATATGTAGAAAGTTGTCCTGGGTCTGATTTCATTAATTTTTAGTTTAAGAATGGGGACATGATAGGTATATTATTTAGAAAAAATCGTATAGGCCTACGGTAATAATACTTATTAATAGCATAGAGTACATTTAGGCTATGAAAAATTAAGAATAAGTAGTCACATTTTTAGGAGTCTAATTTAGCCTCCAAAACACAAGGCAATCACAGGATTTCACTTACACAAGATTCGAATAGGCCTATAGGCCTAGTAGCATTCGAAACCGATAACTTATCTTATAAGTAGTCTCAAATGCTGTGGTTGTAAGTTATTTCCTATAGCCTAAGTTAGTCTACAAATACCGGTATCTTGTACTCAGATCGAAACTCAAAAGAAGCTCTAGCCGGTAAGTTATAAAAGGAAAGAAATGCATTCTCTCAATTAAAATCCATGAAAATACAAGCCTACAGTAATTATGCAAGGCAGGCTGATAAAACTATTTGTGTACAGTGTATACCTAAGACGCTGGAAAAACTGTACGACGGTTTTCCACATTTCACAGTAACTTATAAGGCTAACCATAGCCTATTTGGAATTATTTTCATAAAGTTAGACTGTAGTCAATAATTTCTTGGAAGATCTTTAAATGGGGATGTGGCCTAAGCTTAATTTCTTACAGTTTCTGTAGAAAAATTTGTAAAAAGCAGAAATATAATAGGCCTATTGTATTGTTCTTCAAAAGGAAAATAATACGGTAGGCCCATGTAAGTTAAGCTTATTGGGAAAAGTAATCTAAAAAAAAACTCTTGATAGCCTAATACACTTTTGTTATAGCCTGGGCCTAGGACTACCAAAAAAAAGTGTGTTTCTATTTCTATCTGTAGCCTCTTTAACTGCAAATTTGTATTAGTCTCTTTCGACATTAGCCTATGTTAGATCTTAATAAGTCAGGAAAAATCAATAGCAAGATCATCCTAATTTTTGTTGTGCATTTTCATTATTCAGCCTATGATGTTGATATTAATAAGAGTAATAATTCTAAAAAATAACAATAATAATGAACAACAGCAATACATACATTTTATAGCTACTAAAATATATAATGCAATAAAATAAAATTAGGTAGCCTAAGCCTGAAATTAATAGCACACTTCTGAAAGAGAAAACTAGCCTGCTTGTGTTTAAGGACAAAGTCTATTCCACAATAAGTTAACCTAGACCTGCTCTTTACAATCTGAAAGACTTACCATTTCGCGTAACCTACGTCTATTTAGTCAAATAATTCATCGCCGAAAATAGCATCAATATGTCTAGGATTATATTTAAATACCGTGTTAATAAAATTTCTAAAGCTGAATAAGCCTACCCTATATTACAATTAATTTTTAGTGAATTCTAGGACCAAAACTATTGTGGTCCTATTTGAAAAGAGATGTAAGTTCTGGACGTTAGAAACTAAATTTTAAATAATGGGGAAAAAACTTCGTAACAGACATTCTATTTCGTATCAAAATGAAATTTTATATTCAGATTAAGCATCTTCCCGGCACGTGACACGAAGAATGATTATCGGTATTAGGCCTACTTTGTATGATGAAAATTATATTTACCGCCAATAACGATTTTCTCGAAAAAGACCTCAAACCTCAAAGAGGTTTGCTTAAACCGTAATGTAGAAGACATAGCATAAACATTTAAATCCAAAAATTTCTCTCTTAAGAAAATCCCTGAAGGATAGTTATAAGCTAGTATTTTCGTCAAAATACTCATATCTTAAATAGCCTAGGCCTGGGCATCACGAACAATACGGATTTCATGAGGTTGAGATAATTTAATAAATAGTTTAGCCTACGCTTGCAATCCGGTCACTTATTTATGTTGGACAGTTAACATTGTCTTTGTTTAGTGAAGAGAAAATCACTTTTGTCTCACATCTTATTTTGTATCCCAGTTAAAAGAGGAAGAAATGCTCAAACTAAATATAATATATATATAGGCTATATGCCTTATTATTCCCATAATTGCTCAGACCTCCCGCAGGGTGATATTGGAGGATTATTCGATAGATAAGCTATTTCTGCTAGCCTATAAGTTATGTTAAGGCTTATCCCTTTTCCCGGTACTGATTATAATAGAAGATTTTATCTTTATAACTAAATAGAAAATGGGATAATAGGCTATCGGTATTTTCAATAAATAACCTGTCCTTATAGGATTGAAAATATGTTTATAAAAGAATATTTTAGGAGTAATGAAAAATTAGAATTAGACCTATAAACATCTAAAGATATATGCAACATCAAAACATTTTTCAAGCGAAAGACTCAATATCGGAACTGAGGTTAAAAACAGCGAGTTGTAGATTACGAGTAGGCTACATTAAACTGCATGATCGATCATAAACCGATTAAAATAGCTTAGATTGGTATAATAGCCTAAATATCTGTCAGGGTTTATGTCTAGGCATTGTTGGGAATTCGAAAACATTTAAAGATTTTTTAATTATTTAATGCTACTTCAACCAAAATCTAAGGATCATAGGCCGATTTGATGACCAAGATAAGTCTATACCTGCAGGTCTTGAATCAACCGTTCGGATCAAGGATGATGGCAGACGAAAACACATAGGTGACTAGACCTTAGCCTGCACTAGAAATATAATTAACTATCTTAGCGAATATAGACATTTTAGTTTTCTGGAGTTAGCCTATATTTTTATTCGTTTACAAGAAATCTTGGACATAGGCCTACTCGTATAAGGCTGCAATAAAAGACATCGTTAATAGGACTCTGATTGTAATTTAAAAACTGCCAGAAAGTAGGTACGAGTTAATGAAATGTTATGAGAGTAAACAGTCTTTGGTAAAAGCCTAGTCATCACGAAGGCTTCTGCTACATTACGCTAGTGCTTTTTCAATTAGTCTTTCTATTATTAATTTGTATTGATGTATTTTTCAATTCATATTTTTCATCTAGAGCTAACAACTTTACTTAGGCCTACAATAATTATATCTGCAGCAGGAATATAATAGACCTATTACCCTTTAAGTTTTATCTTCTAAACAGGCTAAGCAGCCAAATAAGACTAAGTACAGATAAGGATGAATTAGTAGCAAAGAGTAGGCCTGCTTTTTCTAGTGTCAGTTTACAGATTTAACAGATTAATTTATACTGTAGTTCAATTGAAAAACAAATAGGCCTATAGGCTAAACTACATAAGACCCTAATAAAATATAACTTAATAGTTTATAAGTTACTTGATTGGATAGCTTATAGACCTACAACAACAATTTTATAACAAACATTCCAAGAGTTAAAATAATTTTATAGTGATAAGCTAAAATCGCTGAAACTCCAGGCACATAGGTACAGGACTAGGTTAGACCTATAGTATATTTCCCTACCTATTAATACATTAAAGAAAAAGGAACGTTTCTGCACTCGCAGCATTACTAAGTCTACGTTACAGATCTGCTTTTCATATAGGCCTATTGCTATTTCTGAAAAAAAAAATTAGCACACATAAACGTTATAACTTATAATTTCAGTTGTAGGCTACCTATATGCCCATAAATATCTTAGGTAGCCGAAGTAATAGGCCTATTACTATAATAAGCAACCATAAGGTAAAAGAATACAATTCCAGATAGCCTATACAAGGTAGCGTACTATAGAAGTCAGCAAGTCACACCTGTAAATAATCATAATCTGTGTTTTTTCGTGTAACTTATTCTAAAAAAAAAAGTAGTCTATTATTCATGTTCTTTTCAGTGAACTGTAGGGAAAACCTATCTTTAAATGGAATGGACAGTGATTAGTTCCAAATAGCATAGGCCTATGCCTGAGTAATTTTATGTATACGCCTATAATGAAACTCTTTATTTTAAAATACTTAGATTATTCGGTAGGCCTATGCTAATTTTCAGTGACCGAACTTAGCGTAGGCCTATACTTTTGTATTTCCTATTTTAAAACTGTGGAATTTGTTTTCTCATACTGAAGTAGACTAGTCTACAGTTAATCAAAATTTTGAATTCAATGTTCAACATTTAATAGGCCTATTGCATTTTGAACTACATTGCACGCCTAGCCTAACTAGAAAGGCTTATATTGATTTATGAAGGAAAGATTTCCTTTGTGTAGCCTAAGCCTAGACCTGTATAGTTTATCTGCTTTCAGAATTTAGGGTTTCGAATTCACTAGATCTAAGTAGCCGGATTTTTAAAATGAAATTCATAACTTATCAACTTTGCAACGAGGCACATATTTTTTATATAGGCTAAATCATTCTTCAGTATAGGCTGAACTGTAATTTTCTTTGATCCACATGCTACGCTATTAGTCTTAAAAATAGTCATTTGAACATTCTGCAATTTATTCCATAGTCCTATAGGCCTAGCATATAGCCTACTGTAGGCCTACTAAAATATAAATATTGGAGATGAATAAAGAGGTAGGTCTTCTAAACGTACTAGGCATATAACAACTATAGCATCTTAAGATTCATAGATTTAGATCCACTATAATTTAAATGTAGGCATACCCTATGAAACTTAATCGTTTAAAATGCAGTAGCCTTGGAGATAGGCCCATAGCCTATATATTTACTTAAACCTTAGGCATAGGACTATTGCCTTAAAAATATACTTAGGCCTATGAATATTGAATGAATTAACATAGGCCTAAGCCTAACCTGGTTAAGTTTAATTTAATTTAATTATTACTTAGCTTAACTTAGGCTACTAGTTTCTGTAGATTATCATGACCAGGGACATAGCCCAAACTTCTGAACTGCTTATTACTGAGAACTGAGTAAGAAATGAAGATAGACCTACAGATGTTCGATTCAGACCTACAGATTCAGCAGATGTTCCACTTGAACTACCGGTAAATGAGTTAGGCATGTCAGAAGTTTGGTTACATGATTCAGCATACAATAAACTTGGCCTATGCCTATATCTAAGTTAACGGTACTTATTTTAATCGTTAAAAGACTGTAAAACCAAGAATACTAAATAAGCTAACTAAATAATAATTAGCCTAAATGATCCTAATCTTTATTTTAAATTCGCTAGTATAGCCTTAAAGCACCTCATAAGAAGTTAACTTTCACTAGTAGGCCTATGAACTTTAGCTCTTAGCCTAGGCCTACAGGCCTAAGTTCAGAGCTAAATCATAGTTAACATTTGAGATTCTAATTAGCCTAATTTAAGTTATTATGAATAGCTATTACAGATTCGGCCTACCCTATAATTTTATAGATCATTTTGTGGGAAGAATTAGTTACATTAAATAACATCAACTTGTCAAGCTAAAATTATCCAAAACTTTTTAAGTCACTTTTTACTTTATTTTCTTTCGATAACATGCTTATTGACTTTTTTTACATCTAGCCTATAAGTAATAAATAACCTTTAAGCTATGTTACATTTTACAATGAGAGTTTTCTATAGGCCTAACAGCTTACAAATAAATAAATAGGAAATAAAAATAAAAAATAAATAAAAAGGATAAGATATCAATAGGCGTACTTTCTGCTACAGGCTAAGTGAGTTCCTGAAAATCCATTCTACATTCAAAGCCCAACCAAAATATAGGCTAAAGAATATTTCCCCAAATAGCCTAATCCATGACGTATTAATCATTGTTGTTCCTTAGTAAGCTTAGGCCTATTGTAGCCTATGACTGATGAACTCAAAAGAAAATATATAATTTTCTGAGAAGCTTAAATCCTTAAACAATCTTGGCCACCAACGAGCAGCGTTATCTTTCTTTTTCACAGCCAAACTCTACCAATGTGGTTCAACTGTTTTGTTTTAAGTCAATGACCAAATTTTTCGCATAGATGTTCTATTTAAAAACTGTAGCAGTTTATTTAATTTTATTACTAAGTTCTTAGGCAATTATTGTTGTAACTTATATGATTATTAAATCTATTATTATTGCTAGGCCTTCTGTTATCAAAATAATTGTTTCTAGTATTTTAGTAACAAACAATTATTTAAACTTGGACACACTATAACAAATCTGCATAATATGTTAACTTAAGAACTGAATAAGATCACATTATAAAAGCACCACAAACGATTGTAGTAGGCCTAATGTTTTTAGAGATAGCCTACGTTTATATTAACCTATAGATCGTAAATTTGCAATAAAATCGAAATGACATAGACGCTTTAATGTCCGTAATAATTTTCAAGCTTGTATTTTGCACACTTTTAATGAAAATTATCTTAACCTGGGACTAGACAGGACTCCTACTAAGTGAACTTAAAGGCCTATTGAAGTAATAACTTAAAAAAAAAAATTAGACTACCGATTCGTACAGGAACTAGACTAACTTAACATAGCCTAATAACAAAAATACCGGAGGCCTATAATATTTAGTTTTTATTTAAGTCTAACTTTTGATCTTAAATACAATAGGCTAATGTTTGTTAATAGGCCTATGCCTATTTCAACATTTTAACAACCTCCTACGAGTAAGTTAGACTTAGCGCCTGGGGTAGATAAAAGCCTGTTGGACCACTGTCTTTATAGAAGTTTATCAATTAGGCCTATTAATTCAGTTTGTAAACAAAAGAAGCTACAAAACTCACCGGAAGAAGGCCTGTCCGAATACCGCGTGCAGTACACCCACGCGGGCCACACTTGTGGACCCTTGGACGAGTCAGGTGAGATCATCTTATCATCTTGCGTGCTGGAGGTGGCAGAGACGGTGCTGGAGGCAGGAGACAGAGGCGGGCTGTTTGACGTCGGAGGCAACGACTTCTCTTCCGCTGGGGGCGGCGGGGGCCAGGACGACGCGGCCACAGGTTTCTTGGTGGGTTTGGGGGCAGGCAAGGGCTGTACCCCCGGCAAGTGTTCGTGGGGGCGGTAAAGTCTTTGGTAGTCGCATATTGGGGTGACTGTCCGTCGAATTGTAGGCGCAGGTCTTATGAGCGATGTCTCTTGCTGTCTCAATGTAATAACGGCCCGCCGTCCGAAGTCGGGTTTCAAAATGTTAGCGACTGAGAACGGCAGGGCCGTGGGTTGAGGCTGAGGTGAGGGTTGAGGGTTTGGATGACTAGGGGATGCAGGGTGATGACTAGGAGACGCTGGGGAAGGACAACAGCGGTAAATCGGGGGCTGAAGACAACAGACATTACTGCAAGATTCTGCCGGTGAGCCCGAATTGGAGCGGTCACTGCCGGGTCGGTTGCTACCCGCAGGTCCCGGGCTCGATGCACTGCTAGGGCTGCAGCGATCTGTCTCCAGCGCCATCTTGATTTTCGTCAACACAGTTCCATCACAAACACTCAAAAATGCTCAAGAAAAATCACTGTTCGCTTGCAAACCCTACTTTATACTCCTAACTTGACTCATCAGATGATCAATTCGAAACCACCAAGAATTTTAAGGTTCAAATCCAAGGCATTCTAGAAACCCTGTTACCTGTCCTCAATTGTTCTCAGTTCCACAAATGCACTTAGATGTCACTCAACTGCACTTGTTTCAGGAATTTCTGAAGTAGTTGACACTTGTCATACAGTTGCGGCTGTCAACTTCTGCTTAAGATTTGTTACAACTTGATGATGATCCGTTGCCTGCAGGGGGAGGGGTTTCCAGATCTCATCCCCTCCACGGCGTCCCCCTCCGAACCTCAAAGTTCTGACATGGACATGTTGATAATGTTATTAATGAAACTCAACACGACACAAAAGATGACCTGCCAGGAACCTTAGTAAGCCATTTAAATAGAACTTAACTCTGAGACTAAGGATATAGGCAAGCTACTTAATAAAATAGTCTGTTTTGAACAGTTTTTTCTGCACTAATTTATATTTTAATATTTTTCGATGCTTCGGGTCACATTTAAGTCAATAATAATCTTCAAGCGAACACAGTCCAAGTATTTCGTGAGTTAAAATTTGGTATCTAAATTTTTATTTACATATAATAAACGTTAAATAGGCTAATAATTTGAATGTATCTTACAATGCGCTGAGGTTTGCTAAGCGCAAGCTAGACTGTCACTTGTTTTCACGGCCGGTTGGATGCAAGCAAGGGATGTCTGGCAGGCGACATGAGTTGACACTCGACAGATATTTGACAGGTTCTTCAAGTCTGTGATGACCTCCTATCCTTGCCACTGAACCTGTCTGCTCTGTGAAGTCTTCATGCACTCCAACTCAAACATTTCTATCTGCAAGAAGCCGGGACTCCTCCCTCCAGTCACTCACAGCTCACTCAATCCGGCCACGCCTTGCCGCCCAATCACAACTCCGCTTACATCCCGCTGTGGGAGTGCGACTACTCGGTACACTGGTGGGGGCATTCCCCAACGCGCAGACGCGATTGGTAGCTCTGCAAACCGATACTCTGGGGGCGGAGCTATAGATTGAGCTGTTAGATAATAGCCAAAACCCCATAAAACAAAAATCAAGGCCCCCTCCGAGAATAGAGATTTGAAGAGTGAGTGAGAGGAGAAATGTGATTGCATTGAACGGGTGAGTATCTATGTGGGGGTGAAATATTAACAGGATTTTGATGTACAATATAATGTGACCACACATGAAGCTAGGTTTTGAAGATAGAGATAAAACACGGTCTACTCGATGCTCGATTGTTTCATTTTCACACACACCGCCTACATGATGATAACTGCAACGCTAATGTTTATTACCTTTGGTTTTAACGACGTTGTTATGACAACTGGTTTTTAAAACCAAGATGTGCCCAGATAGACTAAACGTCAAATATTTTTATATGTTTTATCTGCAGTCACATCTCACCCAAACGGCCATTTTAATAAATCTATTTTTTTAGTAAGATCTCATTACCGACGAAGTCATTTATATTTAATCCTTTCACAGCTGAATTCATATAGCCTAGCCCTACTAACATAAACAGGCATCAAGCTAAATCAGTGGATCCTACGTTTGAAACTGGTGAGGAACATATTTCTACTGTGCAGTTCATGTTTTGAGAGGAAAAGATGCGGATCGATAACGTAGGTATGCGACCTTGATTTGAATGCTCACAGCATAGGCTATTGGGCAAGGGCCAACCTTGTTCAGACACATCCCCTGCAACCCTAAGCCCAAATCACATTCTTCCCCTTCACAGGTCGATTGTGATTATGCGAATGTCTAAGATCCTAGACAAGCGATCGTAATTTTGAAATTATTATGTGCATGTTCAATATTGCAATAATTAATTTTGAATATCGCACTAAGTTTATAGTGTTATTTATTTCTGTAAGTTCCAACGCGAGTTTTGCTAGCTTGTGAACCGCGCTTTTCTCCCCTTACAGTCACTGTTTACTTCTTTTCTCAACACATCTGGAATGGACAGTAGTCGTCTACTAGAAAATAGCTTCATAGGCTACATGAAAATCAAAACACATAAATAAATCCTCACATTTTACATAAAGTAATAGGCCTTCTCTATTAATGTTATAGGCCTTTCTCTGCTATTAGCCTATATAATGTTTTGAGGTGACGAATTTATACGTTGGGTAAGCTTAGCTGTGAAATTAACTTATCAAAGAAGACTACTGGTGGCGATAAGTTTAACCTACCGCAGTGGCGATTATTCCATAGGCTATAGGATGTGAGGATGATCCTACACTTCATAATTCATCTACATAAATGTTTACTAGCATTCATTGTCAAAATTAAAAGAATAAAATGACAAAACAGCGTTTTTGTAGAGCACTCGGGAAGGAAGTTAGCGGTTCTGTTTTGAGCAGGTTGGTATTTGAGAGGATGTCCTCAGTGTATCCATGCCGTTGTTAAAGCTCTGGCAAGTGAAGGGGGAAGGGAAAAGGCGGTGAGAAGCCAGTTTCATATGGAGGAAGTTGAGGACGTCTTACAGTAGGCCTACAGTCCTTCCTCACGTTCGATAGCTTGTTTTGTAAGAGGGGAGTGATCATATTTGTATTAATATTTATTTATTTCTTTTCTTGGTATATATTATAGGCCTAGTTATTATTAAACTTTACAGTGCTGTTTATATTTTAATATAAGTAACTTATTCCTGAAGCAATATCAAGTTTGATATCAACTATTATATAGCGGAATAGCTAAAATTATAGCGGAAAAGCTGATTTCCGCAAACGACAGTTTTCATACATGGTTAAATATTTTAATATTTTACGATAAAGCATTATTGTATTAAATTTACATCTCAGCCATTATGCATTTTTTACGGCGACGCATATGTACGTCAATAGCAGTGAATGGGTTAATTAGCTCTCTCCACACCATCCTACACAACTAAAAAACCAAGAGTCGCCACTGACCTACCGATATAATCAAGAGTGTTTACAAAGCAGTAATGAAAAAGCACACTCACATTCTGAGAAAGCTTGAAAGGTCTAAGGACAGTAATGGGCATAGCCTATGAAAGAAAAGGCTATGCAACCTGTGATTATGCAAAGGCCCAATAGGCATAGGCCTACATTAATAGGTCAGTAGAAGAAATTGTTTCTTGGGCCTAATTAAGTACGTAGGCCTAGTGAATGTTTAGATAAGATAATTAGCCTATGGTAGTTTAGGGGGAGTAGGGTTCTTTGTGAATGCACTCAAGGTCGTGATGACTGTAGGCTATTCACAACACGCATGCAGTTATGTCCTTGCTGTAGCGAATTCTCCGATACACCGCTTAGGCCTACATTGGTGGTACTGCAGGCTATAAAATCTAGAAGATTTTAAAACACTTCCTAAAATAACTTAGGCCCTATAGCCTAGGCCTATTAAT
Source organism: Ectobius pallidus (assembly GCA_964059195.1). Classification (NCBI taxonomy): domain Eukaryota; kingdom Metazoa; phylum Arthropoda; class Insecta; order Blattodea; family Ectobiidae; genus Ectobius; species Ectobius pallidus. The sequence continues at coordinate 50,308,864 of CAXKWD010000004.1, read as the reverse complement.
CCTCGTAAAGCCATAACTTATAAATTTTTGATAGGCCTATCAACCGAATAAATAGGCTACGGAAAAAAGATAATATTTTAGGGGAAAAGTCCTTTGAAATCGTGACTCGATCCCATGACTTTCCATTCCGATGCTCCCCCAACTGAGCTACCGAAAGTTCGATTCACAGTGTCAGATGGAATCTCTCTCCCATGACTAATTAGTGAAAACCCTTATTGGTTAACCTAACAAAAATATATTTACGTCTGAGGCCCACAGGCCTACAGTAGTCTGATGTAGGCCTACAAAAAATTTAGACAAACAATAGAAAAAAGTCTGATGTGAAACACACAGGGTAGCCTAACTTCCTCTGTCCGAATAAAAGTTTGCCTCTTCGTAGACCTAACTTATAGTTCAATATTCAGTAACCCAGGACATTCTTTTCAAATAAATTGGTTGTAAAAATGAAGAGAATATCATCACCAAATCGCACCGCATCCCCGAAGGATACATAACCCAAATAAAATCTGATTAATGCACTCTCGTAACTTTCTTTACTTTAAGCATGGGAAATACATCTTTCTCACTTCACATTCTGATATAGGCTATACTCGTAGAATAAGAAGCCGTATTGCAAAGAACGCTTAGGGTCTATTCATTATTTCAACCTGATGCAAAACTTGATTGTTCACCAGGCAACACTGAGTTTTACAAATAGTGAGTTGCTTATAACTCCCCCTCAGCGATATTTTATTCGAAAAAAATATTTAAAATATGTTTTTGCTCTTAGTAGTCTATTTATAAACACTTCATGTACAAAATTTTAACAAAATCGTTTGAACCGTTTTCAAGAAAATCGCGACTATCTTTATTAAAAATAAGAGAAAGTCGTCGGCAATCTTCCTGTCACATCCTCAAACACAAAATTTTGTTTTCATACGATTTTCCATTCAGGAGCTAGGCTGTTCACAGACACACACAGACCTGTTTCTGAAAATAGTAGGCTAGCCGCGTGTTTGATATTGACAAATAAAAGTTTAGCATTTCCTCGGATAGGCCTAAAGAACATTCACGATCGCTATCTTATAATATGCTTCCTAGGATCGCAAGGATGCAATTTTAGCCTATCTGATAACACCTCAGCTCATCACAGGACACGTAAGGCATCAACGACTCGACGTGGTGACGATTAATACGTCACATGCTGCCGGTGAACAGAATGAAAACACATCATTTTATACAACATAACTTGTTTGGAAATTGAGATAGGCCTAGGTTACAGTTAGCCTATATAAATGTCCAATGATTAAAAACACAATTTCGATTCTGTGCAAGCCAGTTCTTTTCCCATTTTTCTTTTATTACACACAAACACCCATGCCCGAGGTGGGACTCGAACCCACAGCCTCCTTCACCACGGTTCCAAGGCCTTATCTATCGCGGCTAAGGAGATCGGAAAAATATTAATGTGCTTTTATAGAGTTTTGATAAGTTATATGCAACTAAACGACGCTATCAATCTTCTGGTCTAACTAGGCCTATGGTAGCATTGGGAATTAGGATCGATTCATGGATTGTAGGCTACATTCATGTAATATTTACGGCTAACAGAATATTTCAATATTGTCAACAAAGTAAGAAAGGAATTAGGTCTATTATTTACAAAATCCGTTACATTTTATTCATGAAATAGGCTAGACTTAATAAATCCTACTGGAGATTACCTATGATAAAATAATAGACTATTAGGCCTAAGTGTGTTTTTATCGTTTTAAAATGTAACTTATAGGCCTAATGATTCACCATAAAGGCTATCTATGAAGGAGTTTATACCCTATGCATTTTATTATATGAAATATGTTGTCGTTTTAATTTTGTAGTATGCTACTGTAATATTAGCCTAACATAGTTGGCTATTTACTATCATGTTATTGGCAAATATTCAACTTTTTAATAAGGCTTAGTAAAACATAAATTATTAATTTACGATCCTCTATAGGTCTTAATGGAAGTTTAAAAAAATCAAAATGAATGCAGTAATAAGAAGCTTATGTTATTTTATAATTTTTTCTAATGTAACTTAACATTATGAAAAAGCCTCATGAATAAAATATTTTTTAAAGCTATTTCCTGTTGACTTTAAGGAATGTGCGCTTACATGTGGGCCTGTTAAGTCACCTTAAGTTACGAGTCAGGTTTGACTAATACTGCTAAGTAGGTTTAGAATTACGATCTGTTTAACAGCACAACAATAATCAAATCATTTAATTATGTCAGTGGTGCATTTTTATACGATACACAGAGAATGAAAAATAGGGGCGTGAACAGCATACTCTCTCCCAAATCTAACAATAGCGTAATAAAATTGTTTGTTAGTAACAATAGAAACTGTTTTAATTAATGCACGACCAGGGCATAAATATGCCCCATTCAGAGGGGTGGGGGACACGGTGGCATCATTAACATTTCAAACAACTGCCTGCGTCCCTCCACATGACGGAATTCCATAGTTTTTAAGACAGTTTGCACTTAACATAGCGCGAGAGCACCTGTCTAGTGCTCCCATGTTTTCAGTCTACAATCCAGTAAAATTCATTCAATTAGAGCCCTTATGTAGGTTTATAGGCTTAAGTTATGTAGGCACTGAAAGATTCACTTACCCTAACTTTAAAATAGTAGGCATAGGCCTAAGTTAGTCTACAATAAAAACCGATCCGGAGCTCATAACTGAAGTCTAAGTTATTAAATTAAATAAATAATAATTTAATAAATTATTAAATTAAATAAATAATAAGTTAATAAATTAAATAAATAATAATTTAATAAATTATTAAATTAAATAAATAATAAGTATTGTGTAAATAGTCATTTATAATATTAATGCTAGGAATCTAAGGTGCTAAATTTTTATTAAAAATTTATTTTAGTCGAGAAAGGTGCTAGTTGTAAACTAGAAAATATTCCTACAGACATTAGACTAGGCTACATAGTAGTTCCATTGGGTCGCAAACGACCCCTGGTGATCCCCTAAGGGGATATTCTAAGTGGATTTGTTTCCGGGATGCGTCATTCCCCTTCCTAACACTTAAACATAAAGGCAACATAAACACCCAATCCTGAACCCGGGAAAGGGATTTTCCACTAGCCTACAGAAAAATCCCTAACCCGGTCGGGAATCGAACCCGAACCACCGGGGTGGAAGGCAGGACTACTAAAACCAATATAGGCTACATCAAACATAAAGATACCAGATTTACTCATATGTTAGCATCAGGGCTAGGATTTATATGTAATTACATATTTCTTAATTTCACTTATAGACACATTTTTTCACTTATCTCCATCTATTATGTTGTCCTCTATTCAAATTAAACAAATTTATTTTACATATTTTTCCATATTTCAGACAATAGTACATATTTACATGTAAAATAAATATTTTGTCCATATTTAGTGATTTTAATGCAATATTCATACATATTTCATTCTTAAGAGTAAAACTATATTAAATTGTCGTTTTCAGTGACAGAAAATATGGCAGAACAGGATAAGTTTACAGTTATGTACAGAAATTAATGTGTGAAAAATGATTTGTGTTACATTGAATCAAATTTTTGTAATATAACAAAAATAATTCAGAAACTACAAAATAATAATCTGACATTACCTGGAAATATTGACATTGTGAAAAACATGATTCATGAACTCAAATGTATACGTGGACATTTAGCCGATCTTATCAAATGTAAAGTGGACAATGTGTTTTCAAGAAATCCAGGCTTTGAAGAAATGTGTAAAATCAGTGCAATCTTAAGCGGCTCGTCAAATGTAAAACTAGAATCAGTGAATTTTAAACACGCGCCAATCACTTCATGTGCAGTAGAACGAAGCTTCAGCCAATACAAATCACTTTTGAAAGCTTAAAACAACATTGTGTGGCATACTGTTATGGTAGCAGAAATAATCAATGAATGAATCCAAATAAAGTAGGCCTAAGTGATCTGAAAAAAATTGAATAATTTAATTTATGAATCCAGTATTTGTAATGCATTTTTATAGGTTCTAAAAGTAACAAAATGTAGTGTCTAGTGGTTAAATTTGTTTGGATGGCCATATTTTACAAAATATATTTGCATATATATGTACGTATTTTGACATTTTTAGTACATATATATGTACATATTTTGACATTTTTAAGTACATATATATATGTACATATTTTGACATTTTTAGTACATATAAATCCTAGCCCTGGTTATCATGTAAGTTATTAAAATGTCTGCTTAAAACATGTCCCGGAACTCATTTTTATTAAAATCACAAGTCCAGAAGAACTATTAAAACATAACATTTCATTGTTATTTTCAGTAGCCTACGCCTACATCTTCGGTCACTGAGTAAAGTCTCTGGCCTATATTCCTAAAGACCCTATGTAGAAAAGGAACATTCAGCTCTAACAGAAACAACTGGTGCATATTTTGTTTGCGGTCAACAATTTAAATTCATGTTTGTTGTAACATCCTGAACATCAAGGTTTTTGGCTAAGAAGGTTTAAATGGTTTGGGCATGTAAATAGGGTGACAGGCCGCAGAATCCCCAGGATGGCACTAAAGTGGGAAGCCGAGGGCATCAGGAAAGGGAGAAATCCTAGGAAAAAGAGGAATAATGGTGTAGAGAGGAGCATGATTAGATTAGAAGAGGCAGAAATTGAGGAACCAAACGTTAGGCCAACGAGAATTAGGTCTGTATTAGATTACGAAAGTATGTTATGAATACATTATCTTAAATCTAAGCACCGAAACCTAAAAGCAGACTAAATGGACCTATCAGTAGATATAAATTACTTAATTTTGCAATAGGCTATTTGGATTGGATCTAATTTATTGTTTTTAATTACTTTCCTCTTTATGTTTAGAAGTCACTTTTATAGTAAAATTAAAATAACTTATTTAAGCTAAATCAATATTATAAATAGTCAAAGCTACAAAACAATCACGATAAATTTGAACTCTTCAGTGTTTGGTAGTTACTTGAGTTTTATGATTTATTCGTGGATGACGTATTTTGCTTCTAGGGGCCTATGACACGTTCAGTCTCAATTTTACATTTTGTGTTTTAAAATTTAAAACATTTAATGCGAAGGGACTTTAATCTACTATAGCTCATAGATTTTTATCATGGAAGAAATAAAGTTCTTCTAATTGGGCACTGAAACGACCTAAATTAATGAAAGGCCTAACTCTCAATAAGCTGTTTTTGATTTTTTACTCCATCAAACTTGAAACTCTCACTATCCCGAGGCTGTGGTATGAGGGGGTATTAAACAATTCCTTTCTGTTCCCTTTCTATTTTCTTACTTTCTCTTTCTTCTTCTCTCTCACCTCATCTTTGTACCTCTAAGTTTCTCTTCCTCCTCCCAAAATATCCATAACAATAAAAAGACAACTGACTACAGTTTTCAATGGAGACGGTGTTTCTTTGTAACTGAAGATATGGGAGAAGGTCTAACCTAAAATTTTGTACAACTAGAGACAATAAAATGTTTACTGTGCGGTTTCTTTGTAACCTGAGGTTCTGGAGATAACTGAAATAGAGACTGCTGCCGATTTTGAACAGTACCTACATGTAGCATGTAAGTTACAGGGCTATCAAGAAAGAATTAAAGGTTTTGAAACTCCGAGAGCTTTGTTAGAAACGACGCTATTAAAACACACATTGAAATTTGGCATTGGAGCATACAGTTTCGATGCAAAAGGGCAGTAAATATATTATATATCTCCATGAACTGGAGTCAGGGAACATTAAATACAAATTCAAACCTACTATTACGATTTTGTAATTAATGCTGTAAACCAACAATTTAACTGCAGGTAATTTAACGAGTCTTTAAAATATGGTTTTAACACTAAAGTTTTTACAAAAAATAGATAACAGAAGTATTTGTAGTGAAATGAAACGCGCCATTAAATAAGTGCTAATGAAATTTCTCACCACGTTAACAACCCGTGAAATCTGTCAATAATTTTTATTTACATCCAAAACAAGGCTACAAATTAGAATTTTTTTAAAGTTGCCATATGAAATAAAAAAATAAAATAAAAATATATTCTGCAAATGTTCCCCTAGAGGCTATAGCCTAGGCTTTCTTTCCTTAAAGCCACATTTGTTTTCAAGTCTGAGAAAGCCTTCTATTTCGGACGGAAGGAACAACAACTTCTGATAGGCCTAAGAGTTGGAAAGCTCCTAGATTAGGTCTTCAGGGTGAGAGTATGGCCAGTTTCGCTAGGAAAAATATATTCAGGACTATAAGTGCTTAGAACCTTGACTACAGCACATGTGAGCCAAAACGCTCAAAAGTTACTCTTTATGAACCCCTTGGAATTTAGTACCTTTAAATGTAGCCTAATTTTTAACTAACTCACTGGATATCAAGAATTCAAGAGTTCCACCCAGCAACAACAAGCACACTTCATCTATTATATCCTAATGACTTCCGTCCAAGTCATTTCTCCTATGTCGATCTCCCTTAAGTGGAAGAGATCGCAAAATTTTATTAATGTAATAAAAAAAGTTTTATCCAGATACCCTACTTATTCCTGTAACTTTTGAAGCATTTAACAATTTTATAAAAGCATTTTTAACCCATCAGATCAGCTGTTATTTAAATGCACAAACAGTGGACATGTCCTTTTTTACAATTTTGGCTTCAGTTTTCTCGATAGCCTATTTATGAACTTTACAGCTGAATAACTCCGAACCTGGTTAAAGAGCTGGAATTTTCAGGTGCATTTATCGTTCCATTATCGTAACATTTTGGGACATGACGAATTCATTCAAAGTATAAGTTCAGGAACGATGTTCAGGCGATGATTTCCCTGAAGTGGAGAGTCGGGTTCCTTTTTGTCTGCGACTGAGGTTATAATAATGTTATTACCATCACTGCAGACTTGATTATAAGACAGTTCGTATGCAGCGAACTGAGCAGGCAGCCAGACACTCGGGAATGCCGTGAGCGATATAATTCAGTCATATCGATCGCGTTCAGGAATGTGATTATCCAACAGGCTGTGTCTCTGATATGACTCCACTGTTGCAAACCCAATCGCTACTCATCATGATCCGCAGTTATTTTTAATGGAGGCTAATAAAAACAAATCATGTTGGCAGCGAATGGAAATATATTCAATGTGCAGCTCTCGACATAAATAGACTGGATTTATTATCGTGTTGTGAAATACGAGTTGATAAGCTGACACTCCCCGTTCGCATCAATCAGGCATAGCATCCGACAGGCCGTGTTTGCATTAATGAATTGCAACTTCCCATCTCACGGCCCTCTGTGTTGTACACTATCCCACACTTCTAGCCAAGATACAAACTAGTTCTAATCCTGCTTAATGCAATGACGTGAGATATCATTGTCCATTCGCTTACTGTGTTCACTGATTTTATTTTTAAACATATCATCTAAAAGTTATTAATGCAGGGATGAAATAACGTTAAAAATTATCTTCAACATAGAATATAGCCCAATGATAATGGCATTTTCCCGAAACCATTATTTTAAACTAAGGGGAGAAAGGAAGTACACTAGGACCCTCAAGATTAGGCCTATTATACCTAATAGCCTACTTACATTTTGTTATGAAGAAAAGGGTAGATTGTAGACACTGTGTCATTTTTATTGTCATTGTTTTCTTAAATTTAGGAAAACTCGTTAATATTATTAATAGACCTAGAGGCCTATGGCTTGTAATTGTAATTGTAAAAGTAAGTAACGGCCAGGCTTCGGTTCAAATCCCAGTGATCTATAGGCTAATGCGAATGTTTCAGACAATAAAATCTTCCCGTCACATTTGGTTTGTAATGCGCAGTAGCCTATGTTAGTTTAATTATTATGAATATCACTTTACACATTTATTATTAGAATCTGGTGTATTAATATAAGCGAGAATATTGTAATTGGGCATTGGCCTGTAATATTCTTAGTACAATAAATAAATAAATAATAAGGCCTTTGCCGCTGGTCAGATCCCATATTAAATCTAGTAGAATCTTCTTCGTTCTCTAGAGGATCGGTTATCCGGCAAAACGAACCATGGACATTTGTGGAAAGGACACAGGGCTAAAGGTTTACGAAGAAGAAGCATGGAGTATAAAATAAGTCCTTACTTAAAAATGGATAGCAAAAAACACAACAAAGCATGAAATTCAGTGATAAACCGAACTAAAAGCTATGTGATAAATGAAAGCCGTATGGAAATTTCTAAACAACTGAATTATAAATTAAGCTTAAGTAAAATATATTAAGTCAAGTTTTCATGGTAGACCTACAGGTACTTTTTTAATACGATCTCATCCTATCATTTATTTGGAGGAATATAATATAGCCTATGGCTATAGGGTGCCTATTCCAGACATAGACCTAGTATCCATCTTTCAGGATTACTAAAAACCCTCTCATTGTTAATTCCTTTATGATAAAATTATAAAACAAATAGCATCAAAGTTCGCATTTTCCTCCCAACTATAGCAGGCTTTCTCGTGCCTGATCTTTCTTAAACAAGATGCAATTCTTTTCATAGTTGGCATAGATTGAAGTTAGCTGAACTTGCTGTCACATCTTAACCCTATTATGCAATATGGAAGCTGTGTTTAGCAGCCATCTTGGCTGTATTGATGAAGTAATGAAGACGTCGCTAGAGGCGCTGCTATCTGACAGCTGCCAATCGCTCTGCGCACGCATATACATACAATACGAAACAGAAGACTGATAAACCCCGCGCTCGTCAAGTACAAGTTGATAACATCGAGCGGCTTGTTACCATGGTTACATAATTCATATATCAAGTAAGCCAGAACCCTAACATCATTATGACCGTCTGATTACAGACAGCTTCTGTTTGGACCTTATTAATGACAGGTGGATACAGAATAACAAGAAGTTCTGTGCAGAACATAACCTCAAATGAATCGTTACTGGTATATTAATTCTTTGGTTCAGTTTTAAAATATTTTGGATTGATCTAGTCTCTAATATCATTGAACGTGTACAATAAATATTTAAGCCTAGGCCTACCTATTTTAACTCATTGATTAATAGCATTGCGTTCACCAAAGATCTAACAGTAGGCCTATGCCCAGTCTAATACAAAGACCTACGAGAAAGGAGTTCAAATATAGCCTATTTCCTTAATAAGTTATTTCAAATGTTAACATTAAAAGTAAGGGCAATTAAATCACGGAGGATGAAATGGACTGGGCATGTTACGCGCATGGGGGAGGAAAGACATATCTTAAAAGTATTGACTGGAGACCCGAAGGGAGAAGACCACCTGGAAGACCTAGGCGTAGGTGGGAGGACAATATTAGGATAGATTTAATGGAAGTAGGATTTGCGAGGGATGATTGGATAGAGTTAGCACAGAATAGGGTTGAATGGCGGTCTCAGCTAAACGCGGCAATGAACCTTCGGGTTCCATAAAATAGATAATATTCCTTTAGCTTGCAGAGGAATTATCTATTGCCAATGAGTAGGCTAAGTAAGTAACATTAAAAGAACCTAAATAAAATAAAGCCTAGATGACAAAAACAATAGCAATAATAATATAGTAATCATAATGAAAATAATAATACGGCCCTAATTCAGAAGGTGGGGATATTATTTTTGATAGGCCTATGTTTTCTGAAAGTCTCAATCAAGAACCAAACATTTTCAATATTCAATAGGGCCTATACGTTATTTCTCCCATTTGAATATTAAACTATTGTATAATTTTTCAAGCTCAGGTTAACATTAATTTAGGACAAATTACTCATTTCGAACGTCGACTTATAAAGATCAAATTGTTGAAAAATTAATGATCGAGATAATTTTATGCCAGATGGTCATTAAGAAATTTCACTGTGACGTGATAATAGCGCAGAAATAGAGGCATGGCTGTAATGATTCAATTACTGGCTGTGTGAGAAGCAAATAATTAACCATGCAGACTATCTCAAGGCCACCTGGCACCGATCTCCCGTCACATCTCACCGAGCAATTTGCAGACTGCAGCTTCATAACTTAAATTCGCCACAATCGACTAAGTTTCTCTTGAAGAGCCAATCTAATTATTGTAAGGCACATTAATTTATGAAGTGAATACGACTTATTATAAAATAAGATTGTAACAATTTTTAATAAGTAGACCTTCTGACCCTGAAGTAGCATACTGCGATCTTAAAAAATATAATATTCCGGGTTAAAATCACTTTACCACTTTACTAATCACCATAGGCCTACTAACCTTACTAACACTATCTCACTGACAAAAAATCTCTTTGGAGGAATTTTTTTTCTAGACGGGAATCGAAACAGGGGGTTCATTCTAGTAATTTTATCCTAGGAGCTTTGCAGGGCCCATTTAAAATGGACAAAATATAGGCCTAAGAGATCCGCTTTTTGGAAGAAGGTGCATCTCAGTGCTTTTCTTTGTTTTACCTATCGACCTAGAAATCCCTGTCCTCGCCATTAAATTGATCAAGTTCCTGTCGCCATATCTCGTAGCCTAGACAAGCTACTTTTATTAATTTTAACTTCTAGGCTATGATAAGGTATCTTCTTGTGATAATCCATAAAAAAGTAACCATGTATGCGAAAATTGAAGTGTTCCTACTAGTTCCAAGCCCCTACACTCCTGCACCAGGATTTTAGAGTCACTTGCAGTAGGTCTACTTTTTCAGAGAATATTGTTACTGCTACTGATTAGGCCTATAGGCTTCTTACTTTTTTCATGAGCAATCCTTTATTTTCTAGAACTGCTAGGAGACTTAGTTACTTATTCCTATTTTTATTTACAAAATGCATTTTTTTTTCATCTTCTTACAAGCTTAAAAACTGATATGGCGGTCATATGAGTTTCTCTATCCTAAAACATTCCAGCAAGGGGTAGGCAGGCGCAAGCAAGCGTGCACATTTTGATACTTTCCCCCCACGTAAGGGCAGAACCGGGAAAAGCTTCATTATTCTGGATGAAACGACTAGTTTATAGGCACTCTTCAAAGAATAACATTACAAGTTTTGTGTTTTACTACGGGCAGTTATTTATTTATTTAACTTATACTGGCTAAGATAGATATATAAGCATTCATTATCCACAGATTATTGTCTCTGTTGGACACTACATGAGAATATTATAGGAGAAAAATTCCTCCGGCACTGGGACTTGAACCCAGGACCTTTGGCTATTCGCGCCAATGCTCTACCAACTGAGCTAAGCCGGAGTTCAATTCACAGCGCCAGATGGAACTTCTCTCCTATGACTGATTGCCCTAATGGTCTACCTCACAGACAGACAAGACAAGTTATTCTCATGTAGTGTCCAACAGAGACAATAATCTGTGGATAATGAATGCTTATATATCTATCTTAAATGTTAACTGTACAATAACAGTGGGAGCCCGGTCACAAAAATCACTACTTAGTGTGCCTCACAGTACTGCATATGACATAACTTGTCTGTCTGTGAGGTAGACCATTAGGGCAATCAGTCATAGGAGAGAAGTTCCATCTGGCGCTGTGAATTGAACTCCGGCTTAGCTCAGTTGGTAGAGCATTGGCGCGAATAGCCAAAGGTCCTGGGTTCAAGTCCCAGTGCCGGAGGAATTTTTCTCCTATAATATTCTCTTATACTGGCTAAATTAAACCATATGGTCATAAAAGAATCTCTGAATATTATTAGAACTAGGCCTATAAGTCAGTCCTCTTTTGCGAAACATAACCTTACATCTTGAATAGCGAACAATAGGCGTTCATTTTTGCGTGAGGCTGAAACAACCGAATTCGCCCTCCCTGCAATAGACCTACGGTGTTTTATTCTAAGTTATATCAACGTATGACGTCAGAAGGACTGTTGTATTGTCCATGCTTAAGGTAGGCATAGAGAAAATTATAAGAGTAGGCTATGACACAACAGACTTTTATCTTTTAATTAGGCTAATAAGAAATATACTTAAAACAGAAGTAATGTGAGTGCCACTTTTCAAAGACTTTTTTTCCAAGAACTTCCCCTACCTGCTGCCACCCTAATCCTCTTCGACCTGTCAATCAGTGAATAGAAAGGTAATTAGGCCCTCTTCGACCTGTCAATCAGTGAATAGAAAGGTAATTAGGCCTATTTATACTTCTCTGCAGTCCAGTACAATGTTGCCTAATACGAACCACAGCACGGTTACTTCACTTGAGAAGTAGTGAATGACAGCGGCAACACTGGGGAAATCCACGCGACTACAAGGCCAACTGTTCTTTGTCGGTATCGGTGTTGGTGTAGATTTTCGGATTAGGGAACAATGCTATTATATTCTTTTGTAGATAGTCGATGGTTTGGGACGAGGTCTTCTTAAAATGGCTCAAACAATAGCCTATCCTTGTTTTCATGTCAGTTATTCTATTACTTTTATTATTAACATATAGGCTATCGTGTTGTAGCCTATAAATGTCTAACTCTCCTATATCCAAGACAATTGTAAGGATTTACAGAAAACAATAAACAGTACTAAACTGAACTAAATATACTGAACTCTGGAATTTTATATATTACAGCTGCACCACTTATCTCTATTAACATTCAAATAGCCTGTATAAGATATAAAGTCGTGGAATCCAATCATTAACACAGACTGAGCGACACAGCTTTAGGTCTAGGCCTACCCAGCAGGTGAGGTTATATAATTTATTTCGAAACCATAGAAAAGACATAACCCTATTGATTGTTAACAGAAGCCTTGGTAACAAGTGGTAAACCGATCATTAACGAGTGCCGAACACAATGTCATATCCGGTTCCGACTCGAATTTGTTGGACAAGTGAATAGCGATCACTAATTAGAAAGGTTGTAAGACCTGTGTTTTCTAATTTTGACTGTTAAACATTTTTCATGTGGCCTTCCCTTAAATAAATGGTCTTGTTTTATAGACACTTTAATCGCTAACATATTTCCAATTGTCTTCTTTCGTTCGGCCTAATTTTACTTAGGCCTATAATTAAAATTTACCTCATCCATTTTTGGTGGCACTGAACACTTAGCTCATGTTTACAACGACACTACATTGTTTAATGATGTGGGACTTCATTGTATTTTTCGTTAAACTACTAAACTTCTCTAAGAATTAATTTTTAATTTAATGGTAGATTCAAGATTGCTTAATTGACCGACTTTTAACCATTAGGCCTATCTTGTCGTATTGAAAACTTACCTCTCTGACAATAGTTCAGTCATCCAACTTCTCAAAAACTGACTCTCTCAATCGAATGCTACACAGATTGATAAATATCCTGAAGAATAAACAAAATTATAATAAAGTACTAAACACAGTTGTTCAAATTGCACACAATTGCGGATATAAAACGACAAGATAGTGATTAAAAGGTGGCCAATTATTCAATCCCGATAATAGGCTATTGTTCCAAATGTAAAAATGAAATTCATGAACTTCCTCATTTCATAGCAGCCCTAATTTCGCAGTAGGCCTACCCGGTTTTATTTGGGGCATAGCCTGGTCTCATCCCAGAACCGACCGACTCGTCCCAACATAAATTTTTCAATGTAAACATAAAATTCTATTGTCCAACTCGTCTCCACTTAAATAAATAAATTAAAATAGGCCTGCTAATATTTCAAGTAAGCAATAGCCTAATTTTATTATTCACTATGGTCGAAAAATAGCACTCAATACATGGGAAATAAGCACATAATGTCTCCTGATTTAAAAAAAAAAGAACTGTGCAAAATGCCTCATTTTCTCGAACTTTCTCTCGCCTCTGTTATAGCGCTTTCTCACCTAGTATGGCATTCTTATATTTGACTATTTAATAAATGGTGCAAAAATATGTTGCACAAACTTTCTCGCATATACGTGTTAAAGGCTAGCACAGAAAAAAGTAAATTAAAGTACAATTACATTTTATTTATTACATTTTCATAAAACTAAGAAGTATCTAGAACGGAAACCATCAGAGTCGATCTTCATGTTTAATGCTTTTACCGTGAAATAATAATAATAATAATAATAATAATAATAATAATAATAATAATAATAATAGTAATAATAATAATGAATGACAGTAAAACTGCATATTATTAGTACTACTAGTTCTACTACGGGAAAATTCAAATATAAGTAGCACCTTGGGATAAATCGGCCCCACCCAACCCACCCACCAATGCAGTTTATTTTATACCACGATCTAGCGAATTCTTCTCTCCTCGTATTATGAAGAAACTCGTGATTGGACGTTGGAGGTATGACGTCACACCGCTAGACGAGAGGTGAAAGGCTGACAAACCTTGCGGGAGATATAATATGCCACATTTTCGAAACCTACAAACAGTGTATCGTACATTATTCGAAAATGCAAGGGCGCTTCGCTACGGCTACCGCCTCCGCTTCGCGCACTTAACTATGTGGTTAGTGTTATGCATTATTTAGCTATATGTAGAGGTGAATACAAGGCACTTGCGACAGTATATAAGGATAGTGAGTTCAAAGCACTTGCAGCAATAAATAAGGACAGTTGGTCATTCTGCTTCGCTCAGAAACAAAATACATCACACAGTCCGTGCAAATGTGAATATCGAATGGGCGGAACTTAAGGGGCGACTTATAATTGAATTTCGCCACAACTACTACTACTACTACTTAGGTTATATTGCACGCAACTGCATGTAGGTTATATCACGTGTTTAGTATGGTTGCGTGAACCATTAGTCTATAGTAGCACTCATTCGTGTCATCTGATTCTATTGTTTAGTGATGTCTTCTTTTGTGATATTCAGTTTAAACTATTATAATATCCAATGACGTAGCGGCGATGAGTTATGGAAAGTAAGCATGTCCTACAAACCCGGCGTTTGCCTTTGCGAATGAGGAAACTATGAAAAACCCAAGTCAATTTGGGCGGCCACAAGGTTTGATTTGAACTCAGGACCTCTTCCCTGTTAGCCCATATCACCTCGCTGTAATTGGTTTTGGTGTGTTCATTGCGACTGAGCTAAACTGGTTGCATTTCACAACAATAAGTGTACATTAGGCCTATAGTTTTCTTGTTACTAGGGGCAACAAAATGTCATTCATATTTTGATTGACATGTATGTTCTGAAATTCGCATTTAAGCCGTACTTATTTCGTTTTTATCATGATATCTATTAAACGTATAAAGAAATGTGTTAAACAAAAAATGTTCATTTTAATTTTCTCTACAACTTTACTGTGGTAGGTTTTCGTGTATCGCCTACTGTAATGGATATAATCTAGAAAAATTGAAAATGGATACCAGTAAAGTAGGCTACCCCTTAAGTCATTTTTGCAGAAATACAGATATAGCCATTTTATTAGTCATAGATAAGAGTTTCCAATTTTAAATTTTTATTAAAATCGTTAGAGCCATTTTTTCAAAAATCAAAATTTTTAAAAAAGTTTTCATGAAAAGTCCCCTTAATATTTCAGTTGTAAAACTAAATTTCTGGGCGGCTCGACAAAATTTCGAAAAAGTCCTTAATTCAAAAAATGAAGTAAATACAATGAACCGTTTACCCGCTGTGCTTGTCCACAGACAGACGGACGGACGGACGGACAGACAGACAGACAGACAGACAGACAGACAGACATACATACAGACAGACGGACGAACAGACGGACGGACAGACGTCAAACCAAAAACACGTTTTTCGGTTTCTAGGCATCGTAAAACATACTTTCCCGGTGTTAACTCGATTTCGATTTTTTGTCACGATCACAATACTTTCTCTATACTACGTAGCCTATAAGCGAGAAAGTAAAAAGTGGGAAATTTTAAAACACAAGAAGTCCCGGAAAATTAAAAGAAAAATTAAAACGTAGTTTAGCACGATTTTAACATGTTTGTAACACTATTCATAGTATTTAATTTATTATTGACTCATTTAATTTTTGAAATGGGCATTCATTCAACTATTTTTAATCTACTCATGAACTTGCGTGATTTTATTTCGTAATTTTAAATCATTTTTTGTCATTTTATGTAGCCCTATAGGCCTATACAATTATCTTTGAATAATGTATTTTGAATGCTGGTACTGTTATATTTTTCAGTTTCATCGTCTTTTTGTGTCCGACAAAATACCCAGATCCCAGACTTTAAGTTATTCTATTTTCACTGTGCAATAATGATGATCAATGGAATGATCTGGAAGACTGGCTGTGTATAGGTTAGCTTTAGGCGGAAATGTGAAGACAGACTGAAAAATTCAATGCAATAGCCGGGATTCAAATCCCGGCAGTTGAATCTTTCAGTCTGACTTCACTTTTCCACAATGATGGTTAATGTAAGCCTTGGATTCAAATTACAGGGGATCGAATCCAGACCTGCGGATCCAAAGTCATCAGCGCTAATCGCTGGACCATGCCGGTAGTCAGGCAATAGTAATAACTAGGGATGGGTCCTCGATACTTTCGATACCTCGATACTCTCGATACTTGCATGGTATCGGCATCGAACGATACTTCAGAAAACTCGCTCGATACTTTATCGATACTTTTGTAATTCTGCAATTAAGTGAGAATGCTAGTATTTTTTAACAAAAACTTGTAAGTGGACTGTTTAAAAAACTAATTTTAGTTTTATTGTAGAGTTTAAAAATAGGCCTAATTATAGGCTACTGATGATCTTAAATTTTGTCTCATTAAATATGCAGACTTAATTAATTTAGTTTCAATGAAATTTCAATGAAATTTCCTTGAATGACAAACTTGACACTTAAATGAAAATCCTCATGTTTCACTTAAAACGTAACTCCATTAATCTGATATTTCCTCTTTTACAGTTCTTGAGGCGTCCCACTTATACTGTACGTCAGTAGCAATGAACAGGTTAAAGTTTGTATTTCTTCAGTCTTGCGAATTCCCCCCCCCCCCCAAAAGTTAATGAAGAACTGCTGGGAAATTTGGCTTTAAGGCTTATTTCATATTCTACCAGTATCTTACTAGAAGTACAACGTTTACATAGAGTTTCAGATTCCAATATTGTGCAAAAAGAATCATACTATTCAAATTTGCGTCCTCAATTCCTTAAACATAGTGGTAACATCAGGAATGACTAGGGCCTAAAATTGGCTCGGGAAGTATCAGCACATAACAACAATATTGATCATAACAATGATGATGATAACAATAATAATAATAATAATGACGATAATAATTATAATAAAAGTGAATATCCATAGGAGTATATTTACTACGGTCCATTCACGCTTATCCTGATCAATTGAAGTAAATATAAGAAACCCTTGTATAGGCTATTATAAAAATGAATTTTTATTTTTATTTTTTGTATGTTTTTTTTCTTGAGAACCACTCCCACTCTGATATTTATATTGTTTTTGTGCAATTTTTAGGTTTTAAGCATTACGCTAGGTACAGTAACATAGGGAATTTACAGTGTAGAATTTACTGAAGTAAGCCAAGAAATTCGACCGTAAAGAGCTTTCTTCGGTATCGCTACCTAAATCCGTGAAAGATATATATTAGGGGAATATGTAAAAAAAAAAACATGTTCTCTGTAATAGATCTGGGAAGATGAGGAAGAAGAAGCTATTTTAGTATTGGTGAGAATGTTTTTGGTACTTTGTGAAAAGTCTGAGAAGAAGAGGAGGAAGAAGCTATTTTAGTATTGGTGAGAATGTTTTTGGTACTTTGTTAGGCCTATATGTCTGAGAAGAAATGGAAGAAGATATTTTACTATTGGTCAGAATGTTTTTGGTACTTTGTGATACATCTAGGAAAAAGAGGAAGAAGAAGCTATTTTACTATTAGTGAGAAATTTTTGTTCTATTGGCATTACTATGACCTATAGAAAAGAATATATTTTACTATTGGCATTACTATGGTGTCTAGTTAAAGGTTTGAGGTGGTGCATATTATATATTGGAATTGGTGTTGAGGTGTTGATCGGTCAGTGAATTGTAACATACCGCCCAAACCATCCGGGTCATACCGGCCTTATATAGCAAATTTCAACAACCAATCACAGCTCATCTTACTTTAACCAATCAAACTGCTTTAAACTGCTACTGCTTTCAGCCAATCACAGAGAAGGTTTCATTTCCGTTTTGATAACCAATCAAATCTTTCCTTCTAAACTTATAATATGACATCATGATTATTATATCAGTATTTTGTATTTATATTTTAATACAATTAACTATCAAAATATAATTTAATACTATATAAAAAAAAACAAAGCGAATTAATTATTTCAGGCAATCACTACTATTAACTATTGCAATCCAAAACCATAACAGAAATAAGCTAACCCCAGTTTGGGCTTGACATGGTTGGTACCCTGATTCAAGTATCATAATTTAATAAATTCTAATTTAAACATCTCAATATACAGGAAATAAAGCGTACTTCTTGAAAATTAATCTCAAATTCTCATTTAATCAGAAATGGATATTCAAATTATAGAATTAAACCACAAGGCTTACGAACCTTCAACTATAGCATAAGATGTGTGTACTTCTGTATTACATTTAAAATGTCCTATCATTTTGCATTAGCAAGGATAAGTTAAATTTATTCACAGATTAATTTTCAACGTGCAGAAAAAATGTAAATGTAAAATATTCAAACGTATAGGCCTAGTGCTAATGAAGTATAAAGTTATAAAAATGTAGCACGTTTAAAATATTGTAGGCCTAATATTCATTGTATATTCCATATTTTGTATTTAGAGGTTAATTTAGTAACTTGAAATTTTGATAATAAACGTTCTTGTATAATAACAAACACTGAACTGTGTAAGCAAATAAAACTAACAAACTAGCTAACAAAGCTGTATTATACTTTAAAAAAATGTTGACTGAAGGAAAGTTAATATGAAACTACCAGAATGTTAATTTAACAGTTTGAATCAGATCCCAAACAAACTATAATGTAGGCTTACATTGTACTCAACCTGTACTAGACTCATAACATAATCTCAAGCATGGCTGGTATTCCACATCATGTTTTCCGAAATTAAACGTTTAAGGATGGATAGGAATAGTATATACGAAACAAACATGATTACAGATTAACGAAGCACAGATTAGCTGTTTTTGGAAAGAGTCTGGGATAAAACTAACTTATACTATAAACTTCCCAATATATATAAAACCATTGAACGAATTAAATAGGTTATGAGAAAAAAAAACGTTTAAATTACCTTATAGAAAGATCATATTGATGAGTTCCTTAACGAACAGTAAATAGAGCACAAGACTGTAATGTAAATTATTATTTTAAATACGAACACTACATTCAATAAAAAGTTATATCTTATATTTTATTGTCAGATATACTGTAAGCTATTCTTTCTACTACAACTGCTTTTAACAATGAAAGTTGTATATTATACTGTATTTAAGAAATTTGTTAACTCTGTTTGTAGTAGTGAAACATAGGTACTTTGTAAATATAACTACATTTAAGTTTCTGTACACTCAGAATTATTGTAATTGTGGCTTCTTATATGTAGGCCTAAGTTAAATTACGCGTCCAATATCAGTCTTGTATTGATTTACGGACAAAATAAATCTAAATCTGAACTAGCCTAAATAAAATAAGGCATAATGTGGGTTGCTCTCGTTAAAAACCAAGACCTATCTAAATCACTTCGCTCATTTATATTGGAAAGTTTCCGGTTCCTTTACAAGATGAAAGTTCGTGTTTCCACTCAAGGACAAAATACAGTAAATCTAATTTGAACCAAAAACACTAAAAAAACAGGGTCTGAGGCTCGGAATTCTAAGAAGAACAAAGTACTAACCACTATTGAACTACTTGAGAAGCGTTTGTTGAAATACCTAGCGTAATAGTGATTACAAACCATAACATCTCAAAAATATAACGCATATTGTAACCACTAGTCAGAAATCACCTTCAACTCCAGCTTAGAGGCACGGATTCGATCCTCCATGTGCAACTACCAATTTACAACTGATAGAAATGCGCCACTTTAACGGAAAAACGCGCCCTAACACCGATTGACGTCAACGTGACATCAACTGAAAGCAGTTGAGGTGTTTGTAGGCTTTAGTGCATTAGTGTCCCATGTGCCAGCGACATCATAATCGTCACTTAACTCGCGCAACTTCACGCTAAAATGCCGGGTGCTAGTGATATCGTGGGTCTATGATGATAGGCCTACTTCATCTCGTAAGTAATCTCAAATGACCTCCCAGAAATATGATATATTGTAGATGTAGATACATTGTTTTGTGAACTTGTATAGGCCTATTTGAAAGAATTTATCAAATGCAAATCAGTTATCTTGACATACTGTTTTATACTGTTCATATACTGCTTTTGAAGTTGCAATACAGTTACCCACAACATATTCCTAAACATATGGTTATGAAATTAATCAGATATTTGTTTATTTCGTTGATCAAGTTGAAATGAGTAGCCTACTACATTAATACTGTTATATACACAAGTTATATTAGGGTGAAATAATTAGGCCTATATACATTAAGCGGAGTTCTTTGCTAGTGTATTCTGTGAAATGTTGACATATTTTAAGAAATTCTTATATCAGTGCATACGAGTTTGAATTAAGGTTACGTATAGGGATGGGCTCTCGATACTCTCGATACTTGCATGGTATCGGAATCGAACGATACTTCAGAAAACTCGCTCGATACTTTTTCGATACTTTTGTAATTCTGCAATTAAGTGAGAATGCTTGTATTTTTTAACAAAAACTTGTAAGTGGACTGTTTAAAAAACTAATTTTAGTTTCATTGTAGAGTTTAAAAATAATTATAGGCTACTGATGATCTTAAATTTTGTCTCATTAAATATGCAGACTTAATTAGTTTAGTTGGTATTACACAATTCTCTCAAATTTTAATTTTTAATGTACCTATTTATTGAAACTGGAAATGTTGAAGGTATCGAGTATCGAAGTATCTAGTATCGAGGAAAAAATCATGTATCGGTATCGAGTATCGAGTATCGAGAAAATCTGGTATCGACCCATCCCTAGTAGGCCTAATAACCTTTCTCGAAACATTTTTATTAAGGAATTTTTCAACATATTTATCCAAAAATATAAGGAATGTCGGAACGGTTCGACAACGCCCAGTAAACAGCGAGGCATGCTCCTTGACTACCGTCCTTGCCGTTCCGAGCCACAGAAAACACGAGAGGAACTAAGTGGAAGTAATGAAATTTCCCAGCGCAGTAAGAGATTCAATATGGTACATAACGAAACGCGTAGTTCAGTATGCTGCCGAACCTATTACTGGCACTTCGTGCCACTGACCTAGAATCGATTATTTTATTATGCTTTATGTGATGATTTTAATTTATTATCTTTTTCATTTAAGCTGCCACTGCTTACCTTTATGCAGCAGTTTTGTTACCCTTCCACACCTTTTGTAAAACATCGTTACATTATTTGCCGATGGTTTTGTTTTTAATAATTAAAATTAACTCCTATTAACACTGATTTTACTTGTCATCCTGTATTTGCCATTATTATTATTATCCCATACGAAATAATTCACCAGAGTTTTGTTTATCTTCCAAAATCCATAGACTACTCTGTCATCTGCTGAGTTCAGTCGGCACGTAGTCATGTTTGTGAAGTTGGCGACATTGTACGCTTGGTTCAATCGATGCGGCCCGGATGAGACGGCGACCATGGAATTCTCGAGTATAGCAAAAATATTTACTCAAGAATTTTCCGGGTATGTACCTATATTCCTGGTTAATGCGGATGATCTTAATACAGTAGGTCTACTGTGAAGAGATCCAGGTGGTTTCGCTTTTTCTTCAGATTTCTACTGATTTTTAAGCTATAAGCCTACAGAAAGTCATGGTTACAGTAGGCTAAAGGGACAACTTTAAACAATTCCGCATTCTTACAATTGAGAATTATACTACGCCTGAGAATAACAATGTTTTATTGATAGTATCATACCAACTCTATTGTGTTTGATCATACAAGATGCTTCACGAACCCAGAAGGCTCTGGCTTCATGAGCATGACTACACTGTTGTATAATGGGAACGGTTAGTAAGACACGCAGATAGAGAGATTGTCTGAGACTCATATTATTGCATAACGTGGCTGGCAACCTTGAAGGCTGCGGTTTCGATACTCCGCCGAGGTAATAAGTCTGCTCACATTTTATGCTTCATGGAAATGTCTTACTCCAGCCTTCTCCATGCAGCAATGGCCCAAGCAAAACTGTACTGACTGCAATCTTATTTCATGGCACTATGGGATTGAATATAGGCCTAATATGGTCAGACAAGCTTATATCTAGGCTTATATCTAGGCTATTTTTGTGTGAACCCATTTAGGCTGTCTTATCAGTTGAGAAATCTACTTGAGTATAGGCCTAATTCGTGGGAAGAGAGAGAAAAAGAATTGAAAGGCTATACGGTAAGGGATAAATAAATAAGTAAATAGGCCTAAATAAATAAACAACAAAAAAGGAAGTAAGATTAATAAATAATGCAGGACATAATCAGGATACGGAATTTATGTAAATATTGTGTTCATATACATTTTGTTAGAAAGAGAAAACAGATTGTCGACGAATTACACTAATTGGGCCTATTACATTCATACGAGACGTAATTGATACTGAACAATAACGTTTAACAATGCCTCGGATATAGACTAATCACGGTCGTTACTGAACCATCGGCGAACCAATCTAGTAGCCTATTGCTATGCAGTGAATAATAGACTACGTCATCCATTTCAATCCCTTCAACTCCAACTTTGAAAACTGTGTTTTAAGTCAATGCACATTTAAATAGTGTCAATTTACAAATAAATTAAGTTCATGACAAGATAAACAGACAATGGTTTACATCAATCGTTTCAAATCTGCCAAAAGACATAAAAACATAACACGATCGCTTAAATTCTATTCTTATTTCTTTATTTAGTATCATTTCTTGTTTATAGTTATGATATGTATTGTAGGTTATGTAGCCCACACAGTTAGGCATACCTGGTTACACTAACTTATTCATGATATGAGCCGTATTCCTTAAACTATGTGTCTTTATTTCATTCTGTTCTTAGTTTATCTTAATTTTGAATTAACTATTTTCTCGTTATAACTAATCAGATGGGACATGATACTGCAGCTTCGAAGCTACTCCGCAAGCTCACATTTTGACAATTTTGGCTACAAATATATGTACGCATTTCTCACTCACATAACATCTGGACTCTATGCATATTAAGGAAAAAGAAATAAGGTTTATGAACAAAAGTAGATAGAACTTAATAAGATAGTTACTGGATGGTTTATGAATAGGCATGGATTCATAAACATGCAGGAAGGCAGACATGGAGACAAAGACAGACAGAGGCAAAAAAGAGAGAGACCAATCACAAACAGTTGTAGCCTATAGAAGTGAGGCGAGCAACAACAGGCGATCAGACAGAGATAGGTCTAAAAGAAGATATCTGACGGACAGAGTGTTAAATCCTTATATAGATAGTCGTAGTCTACGGCTTATAATTGAATTTTCACGAGTTCTTTTTTAGTGTGAAAATTGATATTTCTATGTTAACATTAAACAGGCTAACATAATTATAAGGTCCCTTGAGTCTCAAAGAGTTAACTGAAGCAGTGGATTGAATTCGGAAGGGATAAAGACGTCGAAAGACTTCAAGGGATTGGAAAGGATTATCCTGGTTTAGAAAACCAACTTGTCCCACCTGAGAGGCTCCCTTTCATCTCCTCACTGTGCCTTTGAAAATCTGCGATAAGTGTAGAATGAAGAAGAGGCGTACTATTGAGAAAATCGAGTAACATAGCCTATTGTGCGTTCTTTTTATGCTGTTATTCAGATTTAACTGGAGTAAAAAAAAATATTATTCTCCACAGGCTATAGCAACTTGTAAATCCATGTCATACAAAAAAGACTAACTAAACGGGTAGCATTTTAAACTCTAAAAATTAACAGGAATACTATAAGCTACATGCTGAAACACGGACTGGTTGGTTATTAAGGTGAATCACACTTTGAAAAATATTATTGATTATAAAGAACAGATGACACGTCGTAACTATGAAATCTGCCGAAATGTTTGCACTTGTTCAATAAAATAAAAACATACGCGCAAAGAAGTGCCAACTTGCTGTTAGGTAGATTTCGAAGAAAAATCTACCTATTGCAATGGATAGATACCATGTCATGATTTTCGAAAAATTCTTTCATATCTTTACGTTTCATGCTCCCCTAAGTACGAAACCACCGCCCGTTCAAAAAAAAATTGTGATATTTAGGCATAAGCTTATATCTTTACATTCTAGCGGCCGTAATTTTGAAGATATTTGAACCAAATTTTAATATGTTATTTCTAGGCCCAATAGTTCGGACAAGTTCGTTAATGAGCAAAATTGGCCCAAGGGGGTGGTCGGGGGAGGGGGTTGGAATTTTTAAAGATTTTTATCTTGGCCCCTATGAGGTATAGAGGGAAACTTTGTTTGAATAAATTAGAGTACTCCCTATGGAGTTCACAGTGACACCAACGATTCGGGGGTGGGGGGGATGGAAATTCGAAATTTTTGAAACCACGTCTTGTGGGGTATCATTGAAAAGCTCTTGATGAGTACCGGTACTCTACAAATCAATAACTAGTTTCTCGATAGCTCTCATTTAAGGCGAGATTTGAATTTTTGAAAAAGTGCTCTTTCCTCTTTTTTGCAATTATTATTGCGGGTTTGTCATGCTAAGGCTAAAGAAGAAGAGT
This sequence comes from Ectobius pallidus, assembly GCA_964059195.1. Lineage (NCBI taxonomy): Eukaryota > Metazoa > Arthropoda > Insecta > Blattodea > Ectobiidae > Ectobius > Ectobius pallidus. The sequence goes on along the minus strand of CAXKWD010000004.1, from coordinate 50,284,095 downwards.
GCTACGCAGCGACAGTAAATTAAACCAAAAGCACTTTGAAATCTACCTCAGCCTGTAGGCTTGCCTAAAGGGATTTTTATATTTTTCTAATATCTACTGATATTTGTTATAGGAACAGGAAATTAGTGGTATTAGGCCTATAGGGCCTACGTTTTAATTAACAGGGAGGTATGAGAATCAAGGAGGTAAGATATTTACCGCGAGCCATGCCATAAATTATATATCTTATCTGGTGGCCCGACTTACAAGAATTATCACAAAATAACCTACATCCGCAATTTACCTTACCTTACCCTACATAAAAAATACGGAAATCTCTTCAGTAAGCCTTCGGTGCTGGAATCTAATCTCGCATTCGCAAACGGAAACTCCTCGAGTTATCCAGTCTACCAATCACAGTCTATCTTGCTTACAAGTAAGGCTTTTAAATGAATGTTATGATAGAAGATTACGCAATAGCGTACCCCAGTGCCTGTATTAAAAAACAATTCGCGAAAATATGATTTGTGCTCATTTCTAAGCCACCTGTTTCCACCCATGTAACTGACTTGTACATGATATTATTACATTGTGTCAGTTACAAGCTCAATCTAGGCATCGTATAATTACGCCAATGATTGTCTTCTACTCGCTCTTACCACAAGGGATCACCCCGACTTACCTCCCACATTTGTAGACGAATCCTAGTACGGTAAATGAAGTATATGAAAACTATCCAAAGCACGAAGGCCTTAAATATCAATCTTACACAATTACGCCTAAGAGTTCACATCTAATTTAACTCTATATAATGTCCACCGCTGTTGGGGAAATTTAAAACTTTTGGTTTTCATATAGGCCTATTCTAGTGTTAATCTTCCTTGGGGTATATTAATAATATTGTATTGTTATTAATAATTTCCTGGGTTCAGGACTATTGGGTTTTGTGTTATCCTTTCATCTCCATCCCGTGATAGACAATGGCAAATCTCCGCGGTATCACTCTTGCCTGAAATAGCGTTGTGCGAGTCATGGTCATTATCCCATGGCTTAGTTCCGTGTCTTGACCTTCCTTCAGGCAGAACCTCGATTCATCATTATCATCACCATCATCATCAATGCTATTTCAGTTAATCTTCTTTTTACACAGCTGTAGCCTATGTCACATTGCCTACCAAGTTGGGAGGTTCTATAATTGATCTACTCCCCAACAGAGAGAAACATTTTTATTTTAAAGTAATCTCGGAAATGTTAAGACCACTGATTCCTGAGAAATCAATTTAGTTCTCTCTGCAAAGGATAAATTTCAATTATTGCATCAACCTGTCTTTTATTTACCATTTTTTTCATTATTGTGACTGAAGCGAGGTTTTAATTTATTTCTTATGAAAAATACTGTCACACGATATTATTCTTTATATATGTTCCCTAAACCAAATATAGACCTACTATGTTCTGGTCGACACATTTCACAGCAGTAGAAAAGTTAAAGCCTCATTCGTCTATGAGTCAAAGTAAACAATTATTTTATTCAAACTTATATTATCTTAACTACATTATAATAGGACTAAATCCAGAGTTACTATCGGCTATAGGCTACTGTAGAAGCTGCAACGCTTGCTGCCCACCAATTTACAAAAGACATATTAGGCTAACCCAATGGATGGAAGAATAGTCTAAGTTACAAAAGATTGTCCTACGTCGTAGCCTAGGCCTACTGCTGCTTCATATTAGTGTAAGATTATTTAACGATAGAGCAAAATATGTACGCTAATATTAAATATTTTTTTAACAGCTTTTGTGTTTAGCTTCGTTATTGTAAAGGATTTTTAGTAGACAAGTAGTTGTATTCCCTTGCGGTTAAGGTGAACAAAATTGCAAATGGAATAGCCTCATCCTTCAGCAAGAGTACGAAAAATTAGCTAATTATTCTCCGGCGATTTGAATTAAGGTTCCTTCGTGCTGCAAAAATACCACAAACTATAAGTTAATTCAAAATAGGAAGGTCAAAATATATTCCACCACCGAAAGTTAATCTAACTGTAGCTTGTAGTAATAATAATAATAATAATAATAATAATAATAATAATAATAATAATAATAATAACAACAACAACATAATAATAATATAGCGTAGCTGTTATACAACATACGTAAGTTCAGATACTCTATAACTTATATAAACTGTAACTTATTTGTTTTCGAAGTCCTGACGATTAGTTTATCGATCTTTTACGCTTCATGCACTTCGATTCATCGTTGAACGCTTCAGAAATTCTGAGGTGGCTGATCACTGATCCATAGTGTGTGGTTTGTTATGTTGGTAGCACGGATTCTTGCGGTTGTATTGTATCACACACTGCCCACTGTGTAATTACCACATTAGTACCCGATTGTTACTCTGTGCATTCAGCGTACATGCAAATCATCTTGCCACATCTCAGATCTCGTAACTTCTTCTCAGTATCATTCATCCGCAAATATCCAAAGATACAATTTCTGTAAGACCAGCAGCCACCACATTTAAATTTAACAACAATTTAAAATTAACCAGCAACTTGTCGATAGAAAAAGATCTACAACGGAAAATATATAAGTTATTATATAACTTAAAGTGCGATGTCCGAAGACCAGAAACGTCTTGATTGGCTCTAGAGAACAGTAAATCAGTGGCCGAGCCGTAACTGGATAAACAAGGCAAGCTCAGATGTAGCCTATTCTAATAGACGAAATTGCTGAAGACCATGCTTTAATTTCCAGCTGGTAATTGACCTAAATCTTATTATGTAAACATTAGCTAATACTTATTATAATGGGCAACATAAGTTACAATGGTGATAAAAATATTGCATGGCCCACTCTAATATTCAGTATTACAGAAGGCTATAAAAATACTGTTATGAATCGAAATGATCTCCATTTGTCGATGCATCTTTATAAAGTAAAACTTATACTGTACAAGTTTATGAGAATGTATTAACATTAGTGAAATTATTCTGTTATTACAGAGAAATCAAATCGTAAAGAAGGTTATGGTATTAATGCTAAGCAGACTGTTCTTTTAAAGCAAGTACTGAAATATTTTTAATTTTTAGGGAAGACTATTGTCCAATTTGATTCTGTCGTTACAAAATTATTCTGTGTTATATAGGCCTAATACTAGCTTAAAAGACCCGGCGTCCCCCGGCTTTTGTATTTTGTAATTCGAAATTAACTTATGAAGGACAATAGGGCATAATCAGAAAGCGTCAAGAAGGTAGACTAAACACAAAACACAATGAAAAAATATGGCATCAATATTCCACATATTCCAACGTTAAGGCCTGCGAAATAGCCTATCATCGACGTTATTCGTGAGAATTGTTTAAGCCTAAGTCTATTTTTTAATGCGAAATACAGCAAAAGGATATTTTTATGCGAAATAGTCTATCACCGACATTAGTACAAATTTCATATTGCAATTTAACATTTTTATTCTTCATAAAATAGGATCCCTAAGTAGGCTATAATGCAAATCTTTTCAGTGAGATAAAAGTGCCTTAGGCCAACTGGTAGGCAGAGATGAACTTTCGGAGGTGAAAGTAACTATAGACCTAATGACGAGGAAGAAAAAGCAACATAGGCCTAGTAAACCTCTTCTGTTTTTATATGGGTGATATTTTTGTGAAGAACGTACCTTATTCCAATACAGTTTTCTGGTTGCTACGTCTTGTAGGGCTGCAAGAAGCGGTGAGCCACGACAGTTTATGTCCTCGCCAAATTCACTTTTGAGCTCTGAAACAACAGAAGCTCTAATCAAAATCATATTTAACTATAATAATAAAATTTACTATTCATAGGCTTACAATAATTAATAGTGATAGTCTAAAGAACAAAAAAAAGAAAGAAAACAAAAAGACGGGTAGGCCTACTCACTGAAACAATAAAACAGGCATATATAACATTAAGAAGAAGTGGTTGGAGGTCGGGGGAAAACCATCTAGATCTCGAACAAGAGGTAAAATAGTTGTGAGTATGGAAATGACTTGAAACTAAGGATAATCAACTAAAACAAGCATAAGTTATACAAACCAAATTTGTAAAGGTATATTCCCCTAAAAAAAAATTAAAAAAAAATAAAAATAAATAAATAAATAAAAACCACACACACACACTGGCATATCTTGGTTAGTTCATCACAAGATAATGGTGCAAAATATTAAGCACAAACTTTCTTACATTTGAACATTAAGATTTGTAAGATATCGAGTTTTCTACATGGTCAAATCAATGTAGTCAATTACTCTAAAAATAATATGAAATCTGCTGCTTTAAATTGATTTTAACATTTTGAATACTATTGACATAGGCCTCAAACATCGAATAAAAGCAGCGGTTAATTTTAATAGTATAATGCTTTATGTAAAATGTAAGGATTTTTACCAATGTGTTAGGATTATTGTCATTTACCGAAATCAGCTTTTGCGCAAAAAAATTTCAAAGTTAGAGCCTATTGACGACTTCATTTGATGTTATTAGTTATTAGTTATTAACTTATTATCATTGTACAAAATCCGCCCCCCTGGCTGAGTGGTTAGACCGCTTGCCTTCCACCGCTGGCACCCGGAATTGAATCTCGGTGGATCCATGTGGAATTTGTGGTGGCCAAAATGGGATCGGGGCAGGTTTCTCGGAGTGCTCCTGTTTCCCTTGCCAGTATATCATTCCACCGTTGCTCCATTCATCATTGTATGAGCATTTGGTTGCAATGAAGACTTATTATCAGTGTGCAAACTTAGCCCTGAAAGTTTTAAAAGTTTTGCGAATTAGGCTATGGATAAGTTATCTTATAGCAGTCGCTGTCTTTTTGTTTCCAAAGCCACGGGTTCGATCCCGGCCCAGATCGATGGCATTTACGTATGCATAAATATGACAGGCCCATATCTGTAGATTTACAGGCATGTAAACTCCTGAGGGACAAAACTTCAGAACACTGGCGACTGTAAAATAAGAATATTATAGGAGAAATTTTTTTCCCGACACTGGGACTTGAACCCAGGACCTTTGGCTATTCGCGCCAATGCTCTACCAACTGAGCTAAGCCGGAGTTCAATTCACAGCACCAGATGTCCAACAGAGACTATAATCTGTGGTTCATGAATGCTTATATATCTATCTTGAATGTTAACTGTACAATAACAGTGGGAGCCCGGTCACAAAAATCACTAATGAGTGTGCCTCACAGTACTGCATATGACATAACTTGTCTGTCTGTGAGGTAGACCATTAGGGCGATCATTCATAGGAGAGAGATTCCATCTGGTGCTGTGAATTGAACTCCGGCTTAGCTCAGTTGGTAGAGCATTGGCGAGAATAGCCAAAGGTCCTGGGTTCAAGTCCCAGTATCGGAAGAATTTTTCTCCTATAATATTCTCATGTAATGTCCAACAGAGACTATAATCTGAGGTTCATAAATGCTTATATATCTATCTGACTGTAAAATAGGTTTCATATGCAGTATACCCCCCGTCGTTAAATAACCATAAAACTAACCATCCAAACCGAATAAATAATTGATCAGTTTATCTGTTTCGATCGTTAAGTGAATGTTAACGTAAAAGGATTACGTGTATAGCCTATTTCGATAAAAATTTAAAAACATTCTGTGTAAAGGCCACAAACAGATTTATGTCCTTTTTACTGCAGAAAGATAGCTGCAACATATTTAAAGAGTTTTCGGTGTGAGATTTACCTAGGGAATGATACTACATTTTTATTTCCATGCCGTGCTGTGATACGTACATATTTACAAGGCACATGTCATCCAGAACTGTTAGACCGTTATTTGCTTTGTCATATATGAAACAAATGACATGCTATATTAATAAATGTTCAGTCACTGCCGGATTGACGATACAACATCTTGCATTCGTTCGTGTGAAAATTGCTTTCTTTGTTCTGCCAGTCACATTCGAATCGTGTAACTTACCTACACATGTTTAATGAAGACCGCTTAATGTGTAGCGGAAGGGAAAATAACCCATTCATTCTAGTTTAGGACCTATAGGTCTAAAAGAGTGCCACATCGGTAATTTTTGGCAAAGGATCAGTTGTGTTCAATTTTAATTAGTATAATTAGTAACAACAGATCACTTCACTTTAGTTGAAACTTATAGCCTACATGAATGAAGATAAGATTTTAGATATTTCATTTTTCTACCAACTTATAGAATCCCAGGACATTCTCATAGGCTTTTAAAATGTATTTTCATCAGCAGAGATCGTCCTTCATGTTCTGCCTAAATTATGTGATCCATAGATTTTCTCCCTCCCCCAAGGAGTTGTAATTTAATTCCCAAAGACTGAAGACAAAAAAAAAGTACTGAAAACTTAAACATGGAAAATTGCAAAAAAATCATAAATCATTTAAATTCTGTCTTATCCTTCGTTCCTTCTTCCACTTATATTCTTTCTTTCTGCCTTACTACCTACATTTCTTCATTTCTGCCTTCCATTCTAGCTTCCTTTCCTTTATATCTTCTTCTTTCTCACTTTCTTCCTTACATATTTAATTGCTCTCTTTTTGTCTTCCATTTACTTAGGCCTATGCTTATTAGGCGTACTTCACCCACTTTTCGGGACTTACAGCCAATATCCATAAGGGAAAGAACGAAATGAATAAAATAAGAATAGGGTGGACCTTACTGTATAAATGATAAGAGGAATAGGAGGCAATAGACATGAAAGAGAGAAAAAAAAGGTTGTGAAACATAACTTCCTCTGTCAAAGTAAAAATTTAGCCTCTTAGAATAATATAGCCTAAGTTTCTTATTTTGTATGACATTCTCTTAATGCAAATTAGTTATAAAAAAATGAATAGAATGTTACCACATCACATCGCATCCCCGAAGGATACACAACCCAAATGAAACTTCATAAATGTACTCACGTAACTTTCGTTACCCTAAGCGTGGGCAATAGGCTACATCTTTACATTTCACATACCAAATTTACGCAAAATCGTCAGAGCCATTTTCGAGAAAATCGCGAAAAACAAAACTTTCTTAATGTAAAGTCCTCTTAAAAGTAAGAGAAAGTCGACGCCAATCTTCGTGTCACGCATCGCAAATTGCCCCATCCTCAGCGTGTCACATCTCCAGAAGACACCTAACCGAAATAGCCTACAAAATCTTGTTTTCGTACGATTTTCGTTCTGCAGCTAGGTTGATCAGTCACACACAGATATGTTTCTGAAAATATAATTTTTGGATTCAGGAACCTCAAAACATGTATTTATGTTAAAAACTCCACTTCGAATTTCGGGATCAAACACAATACTTCCTCTACCTTTAGTACCTATGGTATGGGCAGAGGAAGTAAACAGAATGAATGAAGGGAATTTCAAGGGGAACAAGGGAAAGAATGTTTCGAAGGAAGATAAAAAGAAGTAAAATTACACAGACGGGGTAAGATGATGGAAAGGTAAGCGTAGCCTGGTGGAAAAAAGTGAGTAAAATAAATAGAATTTAATGGAGGAGGAAGAAGACCCAGAGGAGGAGAATGAAAAGATTCCCAATGAAAAAAAAAATCTTATGTGTTGCAGACCAATGACTTGTTTATTTTCGTATAGTCTAGCCAAATCGGTTAAGGCAAACGAAGTCAATTGTTTAATTTCGCATAGGTACGTCTTTAAGGTAAACGAAGTTTAGGAAGACCAAGATGTTCACTCATAACATTATAGACAACACCTTTGTGAAGAACTGTATTCCTGCATGCAAATATGGCTCATGTGCTGAATGTATGTACATATACCATTGATGCAGAGAGCGGGCTGATTGATAGCAGCATTGTTCTGGTGTTCTTGTAAACCTGCTCTTGCAACAAACTGTCTGCCGTGTCCCCAGTAACTCAGCTCCATTCTTACAAACACTGTGTTTGTTACATTCAATGCAAGGTTTCAATAATCCAATGTCCCGTATTAGTAAATCTTATAGGACCAGAAAAATAAAGGGTAGCCTACTTACTACATGTGGCGCACATACTTGCACAAATAAATTATCTTGAAGCAATTTTAGACAACTTACATCACCTCAGCTTCTTAAAAGTTCCGAAATTTTAGATTATAAATGGCAGAATAACACATTAGGCCTATGGTTCAAGTTAGTAAGACAAGCAAAATAGCCGTTCCTGGTAAGGGTAGGCTGCTGGTGACATTTTAACCTTTTCACTGCTACTGACGTATAAATGCGTCACTTCGAACAATTGTTTAAACCTGATATATACGACTAATAGAGTAATGCTTTACGTAAAATGTGAGGATTTTCATCCACGTATTAGAGTTAATAGGCTTACCTACCCCATAGCTATTATTCTGATTTTTTTTATTGATTTCAAACTTACAGCCCTCTGATGGTTTCATGTGATGATTGCTTACATACCCATAAAAAATGCAGCTACGAGAGGGTTAAATATGTAATTTCTTCTGAGGGGCTAGTTATCGGAAGTTACAAGAATTTTCTCTGTCACCAGTAAATAACTTTGAATATTTTTTTTAAGTATTTACTAAACCATTTATGCAAATTTCTCAGATTTTGCCGATGTCTATCTAAAATTAGGCTATATATTTCTTTTTATTTAAAAGGATTCCATGGCAACCATAGGCCTAAGATTAGACTAAACAATTGCATACTATGAAAGCGATAATAACCGAAAATATGTCTATATCCGTTTAAATATTAATTCTATTGAAAGTTTACAGAGAATGGAACTTGTCATTTTTGGCATGCAATATTTTAAATAAAACAAATAAGATACTCTGTTTTACTTTTTTTTATCGTAATCCTCAGAAACTATCCATAAGGTCTATTATATTTATAAATCTTACCGGGAATGTAGCCTACAAATTCAGAATATGAACTTTCGTTAACTTATGTGTTGCCATTTGAGAATAAATGAGACAAACAGGCACGAAAGCTGATTTTTTTTTGCACTAGAGTAGTCTACAACATCTTCTCCGTGCTATTGGCATAAAAACAACCACAGATTTGGTAGATGGACTAGTAAGTTTACCTGAGAAACTCGCCAAAATTTAGAATCTATCAGTAGACCTAGGTAATTTTTAAAAAGTGTAGGAATAATCATTGCTTGGATTTTAGAAGAAACAAGAGCATTGCCTCGGTGCGGGTCATAAGTTAGACTTGAAAAAATTGAATTGTACCTGGAAAGTTGTGAAATATGATGGAGATGAATGGAAAAATTGGATAAAGCTAAAAATAAAGAAGTCCTGAGGTCAAACCTGAAAACAGAAATTATCTGCTGCATGACATAATAGAGGAAACTTGGGAGAACCTGGAAGAAGAATCCAACTAGACATGATTTAAAGGAAAAAAATAAAATACTGATTACTGAAAGAAGACGCCAAGGATAGGAGCAGATGGAGAATAAATTTTAGACCAAATCCACAAACCTACCCAGGGCAGAAAAGAATAGTAATATAATGTTAATATAATAATAATAGAGTAATAATAATCAAATAATAGTAATAATAATAACAATATCATTTGTTTCAGTTCTCATGAAACGAACTGTAGGCCTACGCTACATTCAAGTAGCCTGTATCAAAATAAGAGGTTTGATTTTTTGACCCAATTTAAATTTATGTTAGACAAAATTTATTAAAACACAAGTGTGTACAATCTTGCAACCGAAATGGAAAAATCGTTCGATGAATAGCCCTACCTCATTCATATGTTTTGACTCAGTTTTCGCTTAACTTACGTGGTGATTTTCAGAACTGGGTACGGCTCTCGTTGAATGATTTCCCATATGAATTTAGCCTGGCATTTTTTTGGTTGTTCACATCATCATCAGTATCATGATCACCATACTGATTTTAATGATAATTTTTGTTCGACCATACTATAGTACGTTTATTGCATGTGACGTAACGGTAAAATATTGATATCCATTTCGATGCAGATTTTCATTATAACACAGGTCTGGTATCGATTATTTCCGTGCACGGAACGATTTTGAAACCTTGAATGCAACAGATAATTTAATGAAACTGCTTAATTAACAGCCTATATTTAAAGTAAAATGTATTCTGTTAGTGTTAATTTTATTATTACAGGCACTACTTATTTATTTCATATTTTTGTATTGAAAAAACCGTTAGTTTCAAGGAAAATATTTAAAAAGAATGCTTCAATTGAACCATCAGCTGCCATCTATCGCAGAAGACAAGAAATACGAGAACTTGATAACAGCCGATTTCCGCGGACAGTCAAATTATTTTACGAATTTAAAATCTCAAAACATTATTATTATTATTATTATTATTATTATTATTATTATTATTATTATTATTATTATTATTATTATTATTATTAAGATGCCTACTATTTGAAATTTGTAAAAATTGTCTGCTGCAACTATAAATAAATAAATATAATGAAATGATTATTATTAAAAAATAATTATGGTCGAACCAAAATAGTCGTATGCAACTTGCCTGTAGGCTGATGGTAACTAAGATACTATGAAAATTATGAAATTCGCTTCGCTTTTTTCATAAACTTCATTAATAAATGCCGTTATAGGCTCGTCGCAGAATGTTTACTATTTGGTAGCTGCAATTTGTATGGATAGAAAGATTCACTGTCGAATAAAAAGGCTTCACTGTCGAATAAAATGGCTTACCAATAAGTTTTTTCCCCAGCATAATTTAGTCGGTATTGTTGTCTCAAAACATGAGTTATTCCAATTCGGGCTTGGAGTTATCTCGTAATTTCATCGTCATATAAACATTTAACTTATACAAACAAAAGTGAATAAATAATTTGAGTTAAATTCTGTGGAAGTGTTGGTGTGCTCAAGTTGTCTGCCGGCGTGATTTGTTGTGGCATTTAGTCACATGTAATGTAGATGAGGTGGGGCTGGACGACAGTGTTGCCCCCTGCTGGGAATATGTGATGGCTTTACGACGCCCACGACCACGCGGGGAGCCCGTGACGGACGGGGTCGCTGCCCACATGGTGAGAACCCGTCACTATCATACCTGCCAAAAGCCCGCTTCGTACCTGACGCATAAACAAAGTATGCAAAGAAAAATTAGGAAATTATTATTTTCATAACTTCTGTATCTATGTAGTCCTAACCCAGCCGCATTTCTGGCAATAGGCCTATGCGTTTTCTGCATTGGAAAAACAGAAAGTCTGACGAACGATAATAAGGCGAAATTTTGAATACGTGCAGACAAAAATACGATTATGTTTATAAATAGTCTTCATGTGTAAGAAAACGGCAAATTAGAGCCTACCTAAGGTTGATTTAAAAAAAGATAATACATGTTACAGTCATTCCTTTCCAATACACATGCATAATACGAGTTATTAAGTGCCAGAATGGTTACTTATGAGATTGTGTGGTGGAAGGGAAAATGTCTGTCCGTGTGTCTGTACGCACGATAACTCGAATACGCTTTATCGGATACTTATAAAACTTGGTATACGCATTTATAACGTCCATGAGAAGAATCCTATTGCTTTTGGGTCAAATCGGTTGACTGGTACCGGAGTAAAGCCCAATTTAGCGCCTATTTTATGGTAATATATTAGAGAGAATTTATCAAATGCATAACAGATCTCGTGACAACAATGTTCATATACGATTTGGAAGTTGGAATACAGTTAGCTTTGACAATTAACACTATCCACATTTTCCTTCACATAGCCTATGCTTATCAAGCTTTTGACCTTAGTTCTTCCGTAGGCCCTGAATAAATATCCCTCTTAATTTACATACTAGTAGGGAATAAAGGCGAGAGTAAATAGATTTTATTCAGTCAAGATAGGTCTACTCTACAGTACTTAACCAGTAAGAACAGGCGTACCAATCTGACTCGAAGCTCTAAATTGCCCTCCCATGTAACATAGAAAAAGTGTGCTGACGTGTTTGCGGGCCATCCGTTGCCACAACACCGGCAACCTGACAGCTGAACGCTGATGAATGTGCTTTCAGTTGTTTCTGCAGTCGCATTGCTGCAAACCTCAGCAAAGTCAATACTCATAGCATTTTTCACTCTACATACCGGGGCAGGGGTGGATTTGGAAGTGCCCCAAAATGGTAGCCATAGAATAGAAAAATCCGAGTGTATGTTTTTTACCTCTTAGAAAAAACAAAATATTTAACAATTTTAAAAGAATTTTCTATCTACATGACCGCACCAAAACGGTTGGATGTAGGCTAATGTGACGAAGGCCTATATCCACCTTTCATAATTTATTACTATGGGACTAGAATAGTAGATAATACGGGCCTATTAGGAGATTCGAAAAATAAAACCTGTCTACTGTAGTACTTTATTCTATGCAAATGTTGATTAATAAATAGGCTACGAGGGGCATGAGTTATGGCAACATTATTTGTTGAAAATGAGGGCTCATATTGGAATTTTAAACTATACAAATGAAAGGGCAGGTTATGGAAAGTATGTATGATGCAGATTATGGGTAGCCTACTAGATATAGGACAGATCAAGGAGCAGTCACCATGTCCTTAAGTCAGAGCAAAAAAAGTCAGAGAATGCCATGGGAGCTGGTGGAAGCTTTGGGAATAAAGACCTTCCATACCGATCTTCGAGGATTTTATAAGTTGAGCTGTGCGTAGGCCTACTTAGTCGAGTGGCATGATGCCATCGTGTAGGCTGTGAATTAATGAGTATCTGCTCTCTACTCTATCTTATATCTGGTACCCATAATCTGCATTGTAAATAATTCCATACCCTACCCTTTCATTTATATAGTTAAACATTTCAAAATGATCCCACATTTTCTTACCTTTTCTTTTACAGGCTTTCCAATTTTCCTGTTGCATTTTCAAAAGATAAAAATTTTACCATGACTTAGCTCATGCCCCATCCCTAGTATTGTATACGTCATAGGCTGTAAGTCAGTACATATTTCCAACGGTTCGTTAATGAATTATGATGAAGTTTTGCTTGCCTATAAAGTGTGTTTTATTTTTTATTTCAAATGATTGCTTAGTTAACATTATAAAGGTTCTTGTCTTAGATGTCGGTAGGTCAAGAATTTCGTTTCTGCTTGGGAATTTCCCATTTCATGTCGAACCTGCATACTTACTTACTTACTTACTTACTTGCTTAGCCTACTTACTTTCTTGCTTAATTACTTACTCAATGGCAATAGACAATTACTAAGCAAGCTAAAGGAATATTAGGCCTCTATTTTTTATGGGACCCGGAGGTTCATTGCCGCGCTTACATGAGCCCGTCATTCAACCCTATTCTGTGCTAACTCCATGCAACCATCCCTCACAAATCCCACTTCCCTTAAATCTATTCTAATATTTTCCTACGACCTAGGCCTACGTCTAGGTCTTCCAAGTGTTTTTTCCCCCTTACATGTACTTCCTCCCCCCATGCAAGCAACATGTCCAGCCCATTTAATCCTCTGTGATTTAATTACCCTTACTACACTCGGTAAAGAGTAGGTCTACACGTTACGAAGCTCGTCATTATGCAGTTTTCTCCAGTCCCCGTTTTCATCTCTCTGAGGTCCGGATATTTTCCGAAGTACCCTGTTTTCGAGCAATCTCAGATTATGTTCTTCCCGAAGAGTAGGGCCTAAGAGATCACGTCTCACATCCATGTAGGCCTAATACAACCGGTAGGATAATTGCCTTATAAATGTTTATTTTTAGATTTCTGAACAAAAGACGAGAAGATAGCATCTTTTAAATCCAGCAAAATCGCCCCAATGACTGAGTGGTTAGATCGCTCGCCTTTCACCGCTAGGACCCTGGATCGAATCTTGATGGATCCATGTGGAATTTGTGGTGTACAAAATGGGGTCAGAACAGGTTTTCTCGGTGTGCTACTGTTTTCCCTGTCAAATAGGCCTATCATTCCATTCATCACACTATGAACATCGGTTGCAAAAAAGGAATTATTATAAATTCAACAAAAGCAAGCCTTTCCTGAATTCAGTCGTTTCTTAACTTCTTCCTTAATGTTATTTGTATAAGCAAGTATTGCTCCCATATATTTGAAGTTATCCACTTGTTCGAATACTTTATCTGCTAATATTTCGTAGGGTATTATTTTGACGTTTTGTAACCATAGCCTATACTTAGTTTTTTTTTCTGAATTAATATTTTCTTTATCAATATAATCCTAGCAGAGGAATATTGACTCTTATACAAGCACAAAAATCGTGCACTGCATTTCTGCTACGATGATGATCTTGCATTGTTTTGCAGAGGCAGGCCTGTCTCGTGTGATTGGAAAGCAGTAAGCAGGGATAATCTCGCAAAGTAATTAATAAAATGCCCACTTAAGGCTAAATTAATAGTGTGGTGGTGAGTAATCTTAAAAGGCTGCTCTAACACTTTAATCTGCTCAGCCCGTGCCATGACACCGCGCTTTTAAATAATTATAAAAGCACTCGCTGCAACAACACTCCATCTCACATCCGTTATCAGCCGCCATGTAGGCAGTGGTAAACAGTTAGGACTTTCTCCAATGCCGGTTTCTGAAAGATAGTCCAAGGTGATTTCTTTCCGACTGATCATTAGAATGTTTTATAATAAACTTTTGAAATAAACGTGTAAAGCTTAATGGTAACAAACACTAAAATAATATCTTAGAAACAGTCCTACAAAAATTATATAGGCTACAAATTTGAAATACCGTCCTTACCAATAATAATATAACTAACAATGTTAGAGAATTTATTTATAACAACAGTTCATTAAATTATAGAGATGATAAAAAATAATAAAAGGAAAAGGAAAGTGAAGAAAGAAAAGAAGGAAACAATATTAAAACGTAGAAGAAAAAGCGGAAAAACGTTTTTAGACCGAAAATAAAGACAAGATGCTAGGAAGAGAAATAAGTGATCCCAATTAGTAAATGAGGAAGAAAGGTCGATAGAGAGCAAAGAAAGAAACAAAGGAAGAAAATAAAAGGAAGAAATTACATAAAGAGGTCATACTGAAAAACAATAATAATAATAATAATAATAATAATAATAATAATAATAATAATAATAATAATAATGCACCAAAAGGTTTCCAATTTGCCTTAAATCTACAAATTTGACAGCAAATAATCTAGAGATAGCATAATTTTCAACTTTTAAAGTGTGTTTAGACCTAGACGTAAGTAAGTTATTTAATGAAGTCATAATTTTATGTGTTTTCCTTGTCAAACATAGTCGTACTTACGAGCAGAATATAAACGTCTAAGATTCGTACGTTATCCTCCTCCTTTGTAGCTCATGACGTGTTTATTTCTCCATATTACCGAGGAATTATATCAGTCTCTAATAGCTCACCAAAGCAATAAAATAAGAACTGTGAAATAGAGAACGGATAAAAGGAAAAATATAGGCTAAACGTATAGAAAAAATAAAATATGAACTTTAGAAAACATTGATGACTATCAATATAGTCTAAGGAATATTTTAAATGTACACTATTCGATGAATTTCACAGCTGAATTTTCATGAATAGAAGTTATCAGTTATATTAGTTTTGAAGTCATTAAAGAACATTTTAAGGGAAAAGATGGTTTGCACGAATGGCTACCCTAACGTGTGGATAAAATTCCTGTAGTTTAACATAGAGCACTACTATATTAATTATATGCTTCTATACAGTTATTTTATAGTGACGCAAATATACGGCAGTAGCAGTAAAAAGGTTTAGGAAGTAAAGAGAGGAATATTTAAATACAATATTAAGCATTCTATTAAAATTCATGCTACTCCAATAATTAGTACCTTAACTCTGAAATAAATTATAATATAAATTATAATTAGATGCAACAAGAGCCGAAGGAGGATGAAGAAATGATAAAAGAAAGAAAGAAATGTTAGTATTTAATAGGATTGAATCTCCTGGCTTATACGTAGTTGTTGTACTTTGCGAGGGATGTCTAGAAGAATACATTACTGAGCCTGATCACGCAATCTGCAGTCGCCTGATAAACTGATAACAATACACGTGAAGCTCACCTTATAGGCATGCAGCTTCCGTACATTAAATAGGTGATCTATCTCAAACCAAGACAGTAGCTTTGTTCATGAGAGACTAATGCATATTTAAGTGTTAGATCCACTTTTAAGCCATATTTTCCAATGGCCATTTCGGCCACGACGGTCTCTAAATATAGCCTACTGATAGTCTTTAAAGTTAAAAAAAAAAATGCCAAATTCTTAACCCGCTTAGATTGTTTCACTCTCACTATAGCTGGGTGATAGTCTACAATTCAGATGAATACATTTTTAGGTGTAAGAGATGATGGGTCGGCTGCTGTCCCCGCCTCTAGATCCGGAGGTCGCGGGATCAAACCCGGCGCAGTCGATGGGTTTTTCAGGACGTAAAAATCATGGGCACGGAGTCCTCCGGGAGGGACTTTAAGCTGGGGGCCGGTGTCGTACATTTACGGCACGTAAAAGAACTCCAAGCCCAAATTAAAGCCTCTGGACAAAATTTCTCGGCCCTTTCACGTCCAAGTAATACCTTAGTTTCCGGAGGGGGGTTAAGGGGCGATGGGCTTACCACCTGTCCCTCTGCCCTCTCTAGGAAAATAAGCGTAACAAAATTCACATCGGTAAACAGAAACCTCCACTTGGAGGCCCTTCGCCCCAACATGGGGGCAAAAGATGAGTGAGAGAGAGAGAGAGAGAGAGAGAGAGAGAGAGAGAAAAGAGAGAGAGAGAGAGAGAGAGAGAGAGAGAGAGAGAGAGAGAGAGAGAGAGAGAGAGAGAGAGAGAGAGAAGAGATGATGACGAGAGTAGCAACTTATCACTTCTTAGAAGGAGTAATTGTCGCTCAAAAAAAGTTTGCTAATTTAGTATTTTTAAATGCCTCTTTTTAAATCTAGGTTTAGCGTTTACTTTTCTGTTGCAGTCACAGAGTTTATGTTCAAATATCTCTGTAGGAAAAGAACGCCACATGAGCCTACACGCAATAAATCTGCTTCTGTTGCCAACAACAACTTTTTTTATACTAAAGATTTAAGTAAAACTAATATCATAGGCTCATAACAATTTAGGGTTACATTGTTTTGCAGTGATTTTGGATGAAATAATTTTAGCTACAATTTTTTAGCAGTCGTTATAAATAATTATTCTAAAATATTTTAGTTATGCATGAAATAGAAGAAGGATGAAATTGTTTTATCATTTCGGCCGCTTTACTTTTAGCTAATGCAAACCATTACATCTACTCTTATACAATTCAACGGCCCTAAATAGCGTGCTTGCTCGCCCGCTTCGTGAGACATCGGGTATACTCGACGATGTTCGTCTCTCGCAGTCTAAACTTTCATGACGACTACAAAATTAGGAAGGAAAACCGTTTCTTTATTATATAAGGCCTAAGTGAAATGAACACAATGAACAAATATTCTAATTTTACTTTTACTTACAATTTTCATAGCTCTGAACCACAAACATTTTTAATAATCTACCAATGTAATTTTCTTAAAAATCCTGGAGTCAATGAATAATGGCGGGCGAAGCCGGGGGCAACAGCTGTAAAATATTGATGGTTTTATCTCTTGAAATATCGATGATAATAATAATCCAAACAAACCATTCCTTCCCTTGAAACATTATATAATTTCTGAAAATTACACTGAATTGATAAAATAAAATTCACATCATATTCATGTCAATAAACAGCTGAGAAACAATACGTATTATGTGTTCACAGGTTCTTTGGAACTGCATAATCGATTCTGATATAGTTTTCCCAGGGGGGCGCTTTCATGTCGTGGAATGTACTCTAAAGCAGGAATTTTATCTGTTTCATTAATTATTAATGGCTTAGTTTATGAATGATTCGCGTGCAAGTGTTAATAAATATAATGCTTTAATAATTATTATACTCTTAATTTTTAATTTTTAAAAGAATTATCGTCACCTCCTAGTTTCAGTACAAAACATTCTCTTAAATATTTTTACTAGATTAGGCCTACCGTATTACAAAGGTTACAATTCGTAATTTACCAATGTTACTACTAGTCTGACTACGGTGGAATTAATAAACTGACTGAGCACTGACTTCTTGATAACGCTAGGTTTATTGGCATTTCACTTTGCCTGTGAATGGAGATCTGTGAGGGAATCTCGCGGAGAAGTGACTTCATACCAAAACCAAAGCACGCAACCCGCCAAACACCGCACTCAGCAAGACAAAAACATCTTATCTACAATATGATTGCTCTCATTCATTAATAGAGACAGGGTTGGCTATATAATATGTCAGAACGTGCTTTTTCTTGTATTCTGATTCACATTTCATTTTATAAGATCTTTATGAATACGATATTTTATTTTAAATATTTTTCAATATTTCTTAATTTAGTAAATGGAATATAAGAACGAAAACTTTTCAGGTGAAAATTATTGATAACTAATTCTCATATCAATCGTTAGGAAACCCTAACGGCAACGGAATGTTTTTCCAAAAGCGTGATTGAAATACCATTTGACCTGTGTGCAAGTCCGATAATAAATTACTAGATTTATACAGGTTATATATCTATAAACAAAATATTTTATTCTTACACACACACAAGTATGTGTCCACAACTTTAAATTGGTGACTTTAAAGTGCCTATTTTTGTAGCCAAACAAAAAATATCCCTGAAAGAATAGGTGTGTTGTTGGCTTAACCCGAACAATACTTAAATTAGGAAATTATTGCAGATGGATACATTTATTTTTTACGGACAGAAAAATTGACTCTGAGGCTACGTTAAAAACTGTGTCACATTCACACAATTCAATACAATATTCAGTCATATTTCATAGTCCACCTATGAAGTGGAAGTGTGGATAAAATAATAATCATGACATGATAAATTCTGTGACCAGTCGCAATAACTACCGTATAGCCTAAATCGAGGTTCGGATTTTCCAAAATAAATTCCGAGTTTCCGGACAACAATAGGGTATGTTGCTAAGAAAATGAAATGTAATTCTGTGCCTCTTAAGAAACGTTTATTTGCAAAGTGATGTGAATAATATTTACTATTATCATTCCAACAGGCGCATAGGAAAAGATAACTTCTTAAACCAACAACTATTTACATCCTCCAAATGTGACAGAAGAGGGGTGAATGAAGTACGGTTATTGAACAACATACGAAGAAGAGAGAGAGAGAGAGAATATCCTACACAAAGGTATTGACTTCTTCTTGGTTTCTTACTTAAACAAGGAATATGAAATTTCATATTTTCTAAAGTGTCCAAATAAAAATGACTCTGAACTGTTCAACTGTTCATTGCTTTCTCTTAGGACATTTGCATGTTAAAACGGCAGGCAAGTCAAAATTCAAAACACAGTTTAAAAAATATTTAGTAGAAAAATGTAGGGTAATGCATTTAGTTGATTAGGGATATCTTGACTAATTCTCTACGGAAAAAGGCAATAACCATTAATTAGTATTAATTTTGTGAATGTATACTTTCTTTCTTTCTTTCTCGTAGTTTCACCTCTCCCTTTTAGGGTTTAAGCGACCCAAGCCGCCCGGGCCTTACAGGGCCGCGACCTGTCGGGAGAGGGATGATCTTTGGATCACATACATACTTTTTTGACCAGACAAGGACATGGAGGGCCTCCCCGGATGAGTGATCAGCCCAATGCCGGGGCCACCTCCGAGACAAAACGAACACATAGGACGAGACACACCATTCACATACACACTCACTCCAAACAAGGCGAGGATGGGATGAAGATGATAATGACGGCCAGATGATATCTGGGGACCACAAGGGCCTAAAGTTACCGACATTTGTCTCAAAGGTGAGGAAAAACCCCAGAAAAAACCCCACCTAGGTAACTTGTCCCGACCAGGAGAATGTATACTTAAGATAAGTTAATATAAATAATTTACACATTGTAATTGATCTAACTTCCTTTATATTTTAGATGAAGCTTGTAGTAAGTCTTAGGCTTTTAGTAAGTAAGGTTGACATTGTCAAAAACTTGTATTACAAGTTTATTGACAGAAAAAGATTTATTATTATTATTATTATTATTATTATTATTATTATTATTATTATTATTATTATTAAACATGGAACGTAGGCATTTCGTTTCATGGACATTCTAGTCTAGTGCAGTGGCTTGAGGAGACCAGAGAATTTTATGGAATGGAATTCTCATAGAGTATGGTAGAAGCTGAGCAATTTTCTATAGGCTATAGGCCTACAACTATGCCGACTTCACCATTGTCCATTGGTAAATAATAAATAGGCCTATGTGAAGCCAGTTTTTATGAGGGTAGAACGTATAGTCTCTAGGGCTAGCAATTTTAATTTTAAATAGCCTATTACTGAGGATATTTTTGAATAGGCATACATTTTAACTGTACAAATAACTATTAACGAACAACATCTCATGGACTTTTAAGCTTTTCTATGACTTTGGTAACTCCAGTTATTTAAAATTCAACTTCAAATTAGCCTAGGGTGAATTATAATTGTAAACCTGTTTTTAAGTAAATCGTTAAGAATATTTTAAACATCTAAAACTCAATTATGGAACTTAAACCAGCGATGTTTCAAAATACACTAGTTAATAACATAGCCTGCATTACTATTGATAAAAAAAAACTAATTTCGATAGCGGCATAACAATAGCCATTACAGTCCTGATCATTGCTAAGTAGAATTCCATGTTGTCATTAAAGTAGGTCTATATTAATTGAGGAAGATAATTAAGCGAGTTCAGATAAGCGAACCCGATGGCACAATTAACTTATCAACTGGCGGAAGCGGTACACATTCCAAATTCCAGTTGAAGTCCAGTTTATACATTCTCTCATCTTCTTTCACTTTGCTAAAATTAGCAACAGATACTTTATTATACGCTAATTTAGAATTATCTTTCAGTATAAAAAGAAGAGTGGAGTTGAGCAACTTTTTCCCAATAATAACAATCTATCGATGGTGTAATAGGCTATCTAGAGTGACAGGGAAAAAGCGAATAAGTCAAAATACCAAAGTTTTAGGAGAGACAAAATACAATTTATTTCCACAGCACTGTTACAATATTTAGTTCAGTCCACTAGATATTTTTACACAGTTTCTTATGCTATGTAAAAATATCTGGGTGGGCTGATCTAAATATTTTAACAATGCTGTGGAAATCAATTGTCTTTTTGTCTTTCCTGAAACTCTGGTATTTTGACTTATTCGCCTTTTCCCTATCATTCTAGATTATATTAAGTAATATATTAAATAAAAATATTATATTGAAAAGGTAAAATTACAATATCAATGCAAGCACAGTTTAACTTTTAATGTAAGCAATGAAGCTGCTTATGAGCAATAAGGTTAGCAATGTGGGTTTAGTGCATGTTAATTTCAACGTTAAGCCACCCTAGAAGATTTCAAAGTCTAATCTCTGAATCGACAGCTTCAGTTTCATTATCATGCACTCTGTTTTATCTTGAACCTGAAATATAGTGATAGTAGAGCCTTTCAAGATACATGGAGTGCATTTTGGCGGTTCAAGATATCAGCAAGTATGATAGCTTCGGAATTCAGTTAATGTAATTAAATATGTCTTTCAGTTTGAACTTGAAAACATATAAAAAGAGCTTGGCTTCATTCCTCAGTTAAGCTAATCTGCACAGTATCCTCCCTAGGGAAATCCATCTTACTGCTCGGTGAATTAACATTATTTTGCTTATGATTATCTCTATAGATTATAGATTATTCTATAGATTATAGACTAATATAAAGCAAACAACATTATGGGTATACATTTTTTTTCTTAAAAGTGTCCGCGGACCCTTGATGTATTGCTGTGAACCCCCAGGGGTCCGCGGATCACACTAGGGGAACCTCTGCTTTAGAGCGTTTGTTAGCTCCCTTCTCCGAATTAAAACATGGTTAAGAATCACTATTGCTGAAAATAAGTTAAATGGACTAAAATTACCAGCAGTGGGTTTTCGCAAATTTGTCACTCGTGGCATTACCTATAGCCATATTAGACAACCCTTTAGTAATATAAGATTTGAAGCTTTCACGGCGCTGATTAATCAGGATGGCTTCACGGGTTATCAGCCATGTCGACATTATCAGATTCAAGCTTTCGGCCATCTTCCCTCTGTGGCCTTCCTCAGGAATGAGGCTAGAGAGGGAAGATGGACACAAGATGAGATGATTTTCTGAATTTCATAAAATCAAGCATTTCCTGATTTTAGTCGACAATTAACTTCAAACTTACCTTAATATTATTTGTGTCTGTAATTATTGCTCCTAGTTATTTGAATTTCTCCACTTGTTCGAATGATTTAACAGCTATTTTAATCATTTTTGGAGCATTATTTTGTAGTTTCATGACCATCACTTGCTTCTTCTATATTAATTTCCAATCCGACATTCCTGCAGGCATCGAAAATACTTTTTGCATTTCTCCTGGTTGTGTGTTATGTAAAAGTAAAGTAAAGTGATCCCTACACAGGCCATGCAAGCCCAGAGGGTTCCAGGAGGTTGAGGCTCCCAGATTTTGGACATTCGGAACATGAAGGTGGTAATGTTGTCAGCCTTACGCACCAGCCACATTTACCCCCAGGATTGCTCCTGGTATTCATTTCTGTTAGAGGCTGAGTCGACCCCAGGGCCATTGTGCCACCAGAAGGATTAGGCCGATTGAAAAATCTCAACGACCTCATCGGGAATCGAACCTGCGACCTTCCGGTTTGTAGCGCAGCGCCTCAACCACTACGGTACGGCGTACCCCTGCGTTTTATGTAAGTTACTCTATGTAATGTTAATACTGAAGGAATTCCTGTGATAGCTACACCACGACATTGTGATCCGAATGAAAGTAAGGGCCTGCTTAATTTACAAGCACATACTTGCACTGATTGAGGCTAAATCAACAGAAATACAAAGCAGCATGGAAACAAAGGGGTGACGCATTTAAACAGTGTTATAAGTGGTTGGTGTAATACATTGTTCAAACAAGCAGCAGGGTGTTGGGAAGTGGGATATCTTCCCGAGAGCGATGTTTGCAGGCATTATCGCGTGGTGGTGAGCAAATTAATTCCTTACATAATAAATGGGAGCTGTCAGCCAGAAGTTAGCCATAGCACGCCATTGCAAATTCATAAGCTCACCCCCACACAACAGCTATCTACAGTATAGTTTGTTGCCTACAGAAACAAGAATCAAACTCATTTAAGCAAATCTGCAGTGCGAGATACAAACAACTGTGTAGAAGACCTTGTTATAACATAAAATAAATACAATTTTGTAGCAGAGCTGGGACAAAACTGGATAACGGATAACTTGCAGAGAACACAATCTAATTAGGCCTAACTTATTTGAACCTGTAGTTAACTGCAGTTAAGTGGATTTCTATGTCGTTTAGCCATGGACAGAATTTATAACTTATAAGTAGACCTGGGATTTTAAGGCAAATGCCTATTTTGTTCCTAATGAAATAACATGAAATTTTTAAAATATGTTGACGTTTTATGATAAATCACTTTTATAGAGTTTTATAGTGCCCTAAAATGCCTATTTGGGCATTTGGAGCCTATTTTTAATCTTTTAGTGCCTAAAATGCCTATTTTCTACATTTAAAATAAAATTAAATTTCTCTTAAGTTTTACAATTATTTAATAAACATCCCTGAATGAAGAGCAGAACAGCAGAGGGTAGGTTTTTCACAGAAACTTGATTTTCCCAAACAATTGTCGCCAAAGGAATGCTGACTAACCGGGGGAAGGGGAGGATTAACTCAATAGAACAAGTAGCAGGTATATAGTAAGAAGGAGCATACTGAGTCATGTCGCCAGTGAAAGACCATCTGTTTAAGTGAATATAATTCGTGATGTCTAAAAACGAAATCATCTAAGATTTTGCTTATACAACAATGGCTTATACTGTTCCCAGGGATGAGTTTTGATGGCAGGTTTATTTTCTGTCAATTTTCACATTTTTAAAGTATATATTAATTACCTATTTTCTCTTTTAAAAGCCTATTTGCTTGTTTTAAAACCTACTTTAGGTGCCTAAAACTAATTTTTATAGAGCCTAAAATCCCAGGTCTACTTATAAGTAATCCTTATTATCTGATCTACGTACTGTAGGATTGTTGAGCGATTAGTGAATTGTTGTTACATGATTCTTGAATGATAGCTGATTGATTGTAGAACTATTTTTGAAGGACTGTTGAATAATTGCTGCACAGTTGTTGAACTTCATTAAAAATTGTTTTATGTTTGCTCAAATATTGTTAATTGAAATTTGAACGATTATTGAACTATTGTTGAACTATGAATGATTATTGAACCATTGATGAACTACAAACGATTTGAAACTATTGTAGAAGATTGTT
Source organism: Ectobius pallidus (assembly GCA_964059195.1). Taxonomy (NCBI): domain Eukaryota; kingdom Metazoa; phylum Arthropoda; class Insecta; order Blattodea; family Ectobiidae; genus Ectobius; species Ectobius pallidus. The sequence continues at coordinate 50,259,744 of CAXKWD010000004.1, read as the reverse complement.
AAACGAATGTTAAACGATTGTGAAAGATTGTTCCGCTAGTGAACAAGGTGTTGAATGATTGTTGAGAGGTTGTTAAATGCTTGTTGAAAAATCGTCGAACGATTGATGAATGATTGAATGATTGTGGTATGATTATTGGAGTAGGTATTGATTGTTGAATGATTGCTTAATGTATGCTGAACAATTGTTGAATGATTGTTGAAGGGTTACTAAATGGTTCTTGTATTAATGCAAAATAATTGTTGAATGATTAGACCCTACAGAACGAATTTAGATGAACGGTAGTTTAAGATATCAGTGACCGTTGAACGGTTCTTACCGATTATTTAAATATAGGCCTATTGTGATCGATATTTGAACTATTGTTGAATGATCATTGAATAATAATTGCTGAACAACTGTTAAACTATTATCGCAGAATTGTTGAATGGTTGTTGCAAGATTGTTAAATATGATTATGGATAGGTACTATAACAATTGTTGAAAGATTGTTGAGGGTTCTACATAATTTTGTAATATTTGTGAAATGACTGTTAAACGATCAACGAATGTGAGTTGAACGATTGTTGAAGCATTTGGTGGATGATTCAGCGGTCGGATGGGAGGCCTAGTCCTGTCAGAGATGCAACACCACAGAGGTTCTTTTAAATAATTATGCAATACCAGAATATAAGTTTCAAAATATTCTTAAGTGTAAACTGTAAAAATAATAACTAAATAGGCCTAAATAATCACTAATCCAAACTAGCATGCTAATGTGAGGTTTTAATTAGCTACGGTAGCACACACCGTAATTACCGTATTAACTTAAACAGACTAATTACTAGGGCTTGAAAGTTGATGAAATGTCATCTTATTTCTGAGACATCACAGACAATGCAGGATGTAGTATAACTTCGTTTCACCTCACAACGAACAAAAATAGCCTAGGCTACTCTAATTTTGCATTATTTTGCATTTTCAGCATTTTACTAACTACTGCGCCCGGGCGGCTTGGGTCGCTTAAATCCTAAATGGGAGAGGTAAAACTACGAAAAAGAAAGAAAGAAAGACTAACTACTGCTAGACCTAATTTTTTTTAGGAAATTTTCATTCTTTCGTTGCATTTTCCCTATTTTTCCTTCATACTGGACGTTTCCAACATTACCAGACGAAGCGATTTCATAATTTCTTACATGCAGACAGTTAAATGCTTATTTATTTGGCGCCATTATCGTCAGACATAAAAGTACAACATTCATTAATAAATAAGTTATAGTAAACATAACAATATATGTAACACAATTATAAAAGTAGTAACATATACTTGAATATTGTCCTTTGTTCGTTATTATTATCATTATTTTTATTATTATTACTGTATAGGCCTATTCCCTTTTTCAAATACAAATATAGAAAGATTGAGTCATTTTTAAATTTTTAATGTTATATTTTTGTAAATTTAAGGTCACTTTATAGGTCATTTTCCAAGCATTTTAGATCATCAACTTCCGAGCTCTATTAATTACTAACGCCGAAGAAAGGAAGCAGCAAGCAGGACGATGATACAATTTTGTTACTGTAAATCAGGTCAATGACTCAACATTCATAGGCCTAAATATACTAAGAAATCTGTAGAAGGCATTTGTTGGGGATCACATATTTTGTAGGATGAAGAAAAGGTCCCTCAGGTAATATTCAGCTAATGCTAGTGGGATCAGAGTACCCTTGCATCATCGACTGAGGCATAGTTTTTGTGTTGCAGTCCAGGTCCTTCCCTGGAACATGCAAATAACGCCAAAAAGAGGCTGAGGAAGCCCTTGGGAGCCCATTAGGGCACGCATTCTTGTATTTACATACAAACATCTCTCGCCGCCATGATGGATAGAGAAGTTTGTGAGGAATGTTATCAGATCCACCTGCTTCCATCGCCCATCACCACCAACACACCCTGCCCTGCGAGCAAAACTGGTACAACTGCCCAGCAGTAGCTTCGAAAAAGTTTGCTGAAGTAACACTACATCTGAAGAACTTTGTAAGGCGAATTATTACTGTATGGCAGAAGAACAGACATATAGATGAAGTTGACATAACATTAAACTACAAAGGAGTTAACCAGCCGGCAGATGTAAATCAAGAAAAGAGAGCCATATATGAACCAGCCACTCCTTTCTATAAAAAGGTTTACAAACTACCGAATTTCGAAGTCTTCTACTCGGGGCCAGAGGAACAATTTAGTACAATTCTGCAAGTCCTTCCACCTCCCTAACTTGCTTACTTACTTCCCGTACTCAATGGCAATAGAGAATTCCTCAGCAAGCTAAAGGAATATTATCTATTTAATACAACCAGAAGGTTCATTACTGCGCTTACCTGAGCCCGCCATTCAACCCTATTCTGCGCCAACTCCAGCCTACCATCCCTCGCAAATCCTACTTCACTTAAATCTACCCTAATACTGTCCTCCCACCTACGTCTAGGTCTTCCAAGTGTTTTTTTTTCCCTTGGGGTCTCCCATTCAGCACTTTTGAGTTACTAGCCTATGTCTTTCCTCCCCATGCGTGCAACATGTCCAGTCCATTTCATCCTCCGTGATTTAATTACCCTTACTATATCCGGTGAAGAATGCAGGTTATGAAGCTCGTCGTTATGCAGTTTTCTCCAGTCCCCATTTTCATCTCTTTTAGGCTAGAATATTTTCCTAATCACTCTGTTTTCCAACGCTCTCAGATTATATTCTTTCCGAAGAATAAGCGACCATGTCTCACATCCATATAGCCTAATACAACCGGCAGGATAATACTCTTATAAATTTTTATTTTTAGATTTCTGGACAGAAGACGAGACGAGACGATAATTTTCCCTAAACTTGCTACTCAATTAAATTGATGTAATTGCTCTATAGTCTTCACTCAGTATTTTAAGTAACCATCTTCGATGAAGACATGAACATCTCATCAGAGGAAGAAGGAAAATCGAGGAAGGCGGATGGCGATTGTATAGAGGAAGAAAAATAATGGAGCATTTGGAAGAGTGGAGATTAAATAAGAGGATAGCAAGATCAAGAATAAGTTTGGCCTGATGGGGGGCGTAGAGCAAGTCATTATACAGTTTTGACCAATAGGGAGATTAGAGCAACATCCCCACAGTAACAAGGAACTAATATGAGAGCTGGAATTTACATCCCTCTCATCTCCCGCAAAGTTAACTAATAACTATCTCTCCTCTCCCGCCTGCGTGATCAGCTGAATAAGAGCCACACAGCACTCTCCATCATCACAGGAACCTTCATTATCAGACACATTATCAACCGCCATCAGTTCATGCGAACTAATAATACACTGCAGTATGTTACAGTATGGTATAGCCTAAGCTTTACTCACCGTCTGTTTGATTCAGTTGGTGTCCTTGCGATAATTTTAATAGAATACAGAGTCTCTAAGTTGATTTACTGAAGTCCTGCTATTATCGTATTGTAACACGCCAATACTAGTTTTATTTCCGAGTACGATTACACGATATATAGACATCTAGAAAATTTTCTGCTTCAATTGAATTGTGGTTGATTTCCATAGTTACACAAGAATATCTTTACACTAGGCTATTATTATAAAATATCCATGGTAATAGCAACGCACAATTTATTTGAAGAATTTGGATATTGACTCAAGCTGTAATGCTTTTCTTTCACACTTTTCAGGCTTGGGACTAGCTACCTCGTTGATGAAAGAAGAAAACAGTTTACAAAGCTGCATATTGTAAAAATGTTATTGAAAACAATGCTTCCACGGTCCCAGTTTGTGCAGATGTGCCACTGGAAGCCTTTGATAGTAAGTCTATCTGACTCATATTAAGTTATTCTATAAGCTCTATGTAAAAATGTGTATTTTTTTAAAATCTTTTTTTCCTTTCATATTAAGGGCATGTGTATCATTTAAATAATTTTTTATTCGTCTTTTTTCAGATGAATGATTAAAATGAGCAAGTTTGGCGTTTTGAGGTCTTCATCGGTTGCTCAAAAAAGTCCTTTAGTTCCGGAAACAACTGAAAATCGCTGAGTGTCAGGTCAGGGCTGTAAAGAGGATGCCTAAATAATTCCCCCTTAAAACGTTGACGTTGTGCCTGCGTTTGAGCAGCCGAATGTGGTCGAGCATTGTCATGAATCAGAAAACACCTTTTCAGACAACTTTCCATGTTTCTTGTTTTAGACAGCGCGTCTTAGTCGTTGAAGAGTTGCACAATAGTCCTATACGTTCATTCCTTGTCTTCTTGGTAGAAACTTCAGGCTCAGGTCTTTCGCTGTAGAAGAGTAACATTGACGTTGAAAAACTGGTACCACGTTACAATAAATGCCTTGACAGCAATGGCAATTACATTGAGAAATAGAGTAGGGCACTGTATCTTTATAAATGATATTAGTTACGCCAAATCGTTCTTTACTTTCTGGACGACCCTCGTGCATATGCTCTCGAGGAAAGTATTAGCACAGTCGCAAATGACGTCGTCGGAATTGATGCGGACTCATTGCAATTGGCCAAATTAAAACTTTAAGAACTATCGAAGAAAAAATAAGTTGTCAAATGATTTAATGTAATTTTGTGAGTATTCTGAAAGAAATGAAATATCGGTACGCGAGTCAGAGGATGAAGCCACTCCGGAGATAGAAATTAGAACAGAAATCCTGGCATGTGCCGACTAGAAAGACGTGTCTCACATCTCAAGGGCGCATGGTAGATTGAAAATAGAACCTTTATGCCGGTCGTCGACCAAGAGCTAAGCTAAGTTAGTTTAGCTTAGCTCACATACAGTGCGGGATTTCGTATGTAGTTGTGCCGACAAAACTACATATGAAATCCGGCACAACTATATAAGAAATCCCTCAATGTATGTGAGCTAAGCTAAGCTAAGCTAAGCTAAGCTAAGCTAGCTCACTGTATGTGAGCTAAGCTAAGCTGAGCTAAGTTAGCTTAGCTCTTGGTCGACAACCGGCATTAGCTAATATAAAGCAAGCAAGCTCTTCTACTATGCGCACTTGCGAAAGCCTGGGCTATTGGAAACGGATCAAGCCATGATAACGGTGGGACTTGTCTAGTTTTTGACGCGAGGCGGCGTATACCATTAAGTATTGTGTTTACCCAGATCTCGCCACATTAAAAGTTATAATGAAGCTCTAAAGTAGATTTCACACAGCTCGGTCACATGATTTATTGTTATTAGCTGCATGTTTGCCATAGAATTAGTAGGCTTGTTTATTTGTCAGGTTAGTTACAGTCTTCATTTTATGACAATTGTCTGTCAACTGCTTACCTTTGCCGCCTAAATGAATTGATTTTAGTTTGTTATGGAGAACAGTTAAGATTTATTAATAAGCATGAAATTATGTAGTCTATTGGTATATTTCCTTTATGAGAGGGTTTGATGAAGCGAAGCCGGGGTCAGAATTAGATTACGTCATAGTAGTCAAGGTAATTGTTTTGTTTGAAATTATTGCTTTTAACCTTTATGTGCAGTAGTTAGAAAAGAAGGTGTGACTGTTGGTAATGGAAGTCAAACCTTAGATTAACTTACGCAAACTGAAGAGAGTTTATAAGAGAGTATGGTAGACTCTTACGCTGTTTATTTTATCTTAAGTTACTTTCATTAGGGCCCGGATTTGAAGGTTTTAACCTATTTTTTCCTCAGCTTCCTAATTACAACATTTTAATGTACTTTTCCGTTTCATGCCCCTTGCTTCCGAATATAGGAATCTTATAGAACCTAAAAAGGGCAAAATCGGACTGAAGGGCCTAAAAGGGGCTAAAGAGGACTTTTTCTGAAAAACTAGGGGCTAAAGAGGACTTTTGCTGAAAAACTAGGGGCTAAAGAGGACTTTTTCAGAAAAACACGATTTTTAAATAGATTTTCCAATTAAAGCGAAGGCAAATAAATATGTGAATTTGTGCATTTTAAGAAAATACGGTACATAATAAAAATTAATTTATACAACGCACTGAAATTAACAATGTATATGTCTCTTTTTTGCTTGTCTTTGTAACTCGAAAATGTGCCGCTCGCCGTCGCAGGAAATGAAACTTGAGCCGTCTGCAACACTTTGAAATCTGCAATTAATCAACTTTAAAATAACAAGTTGCCGACAACGGCAGAGAAGTACAAATTTGTGACACTCGAGTCTACTTTTTTTTGTAGATCGGAAGTGAATTGAGTGTTGTGTTGAATAGTTGTGTCTCAATTGATTATGCTATTTTTCGAGTGCCGATATAACGAATAGTTACTTGTTTATTTTGCAAAAATAAAAAATAAAATAAAAAATAATAATAATAATAATAATAATAAAATTAAAAAAAACTAGAATAACTGTATTATTAATGAATTTCATTTTCAGACAGGGTTAAATTAGTTTTAAAATAGAGAGATTGTCCACCTTAGAACCCTTGTCGTTGCACTTATCCAGGGCCGTAGCAAGGTCCTTCTGCGCCCTTGGCGAGTTTGACAAATCTGCGCCCTCCAAATGAACAATTTTTTTAAATTTCTGTAAAACTGATTTTCTTAAATTCGCTTGCAGGAGGATTTTTTTGGTCCCATTTCTTTAAAAAACCACTGCCTAATAGATCAAAACTAATAATGTAGACTAAGCTATGATGGTCATGGTAGGTTTAGTTAGCACATTTTTTTACTGAAATCATTCATACCTATACAACAGAAGCAACGCCAACATCAACAAGAGACGAAACAACACAAACATTAATATTGTTTCACTGTTTAATTTAAAAATCGCTTAGTTAAAAAATACAATAATAATCAGAGCCCGGATTCTAATGACATGTCATCTTTTTTATTGATGCTGCATAGACATTGCCAATTTTTAGATAAATCATAATCATGGCCTCTAGATTATAGAAATGCATTTTATTAGGTCATTTTTTGACATTGTATGCAATTTTATATTTTTAGGGCATTTATTTCGTCCTCAGCGGTGCTGCCTTTGAAGTGTATGTTTAATGCAAGAAGGACACACTCTAGGTTGAAGTGTTGTCAAGTCTCAGTCGGAAACGAGAATCAAAGGAACGCCAAAATGTTGTATTACATTACTGTTGTTATTAGATTGACTTGGCACCAGAGTCTGCCACCTGCTTGTATTTGAGAGTGCAAACTACTGTTTACCCTCAATAAACAATATAATCCGGCAGACCGCAAAAGGAAATGCTGAAGTTTGACTCGCCAGTGCCTCAGTGCCAGTATAAATTTCCGTAAGGAAAGAATATTCACAGCAAAAATCAAAGTTTTTTAGACCTACAACATCCTCTCTGAATTTAAGGTTTTAACAATTATGTGCAAATTATTCTATAATTTTGTGTGTACAATAATAATTTTTTATAAATAAAATATCAGTTTTTAGGTAATTTTTTATAATTATTAAGTCATTTTCTTTCAATTTTGGGGTCATTTTATAGGTAATTTTTCAAACAATTTTAGGTCATCAGAATCCGGGCCCTAATAATAATACAGTATAATATAATTAAAAATAATAGCAGCGACTATAATATCAGCGCCGGCCTTAGAAGGGAACTTGATCAAAACAAACAGCATGTGTACTGCCAGCTGGCAGAGCGTGCATCGGCCGCGGATCACAACACATTATTCAATGTAAAGTTACAGAAATTAATTTTAATGTACATTAATACATTGTGTGATTTAAAAAACTAAACATTTTTAAAATAAGAAATTTTAGTTCACACTTAATTTATAATAAAATAGTAATAACAAAAGGAATTGAGATCTGCACATTCGGCTTTTTCTGTTGTAATAATATAGTTGGGTAGTCATTTTTGCATGTAGCATGTAACAGTATGAGCGATGCCATTGTTGATCGCTTTGTAATCAGTCCTGCCGACAGTAGTAGCACTGAGGACGACAATCAGCTTGAAAGGGATTGAGTTAAACCACTTTCATCACAATAATAACGTACATATTAATTTTCATTGTCGTTATATCTTTCCATACTGTTCCTGATTTATGTTTTACTCTGTCAATATGAATCGTATTAATTAAAGGACGTTGCATGACTGCTTTTTGCTTGTAGACAATCGGCATAATACTATAGGTATAGATAGTTCACGTGCATTAATATTTAATAACCTGAAAGATTTCTTCCACTAACGTGGAATTTATATTGCTTGATAAATTGCACCAGCCTAAAAAAGCGGGATTTTTCATGGTTAATTTTGCGCCCTTCGACCCTGCGCCCTTGGCGGTCGCCCACCTAGCCACCGCCTAGCTACGGCCCTGCACTTATCTGGGGCCTTTTATAAAATATAAAATAACATAGAAGGCACAAGCACACGTTAAAAACACTGTTGTCATATGACAACGTGTGCTTGTGCCTTCTATGTTATTTTATATTTTATAAAAGGCCCCAGATAAGTGCAACGACAAGGGTTCTAAGGTGGACAATCTCTCTATTTTAAAACTATTTTAACCCTGTCTGAAAATGAAATTCATTAATAATACAGTTATTCTAGTTTATTTTATTTTATTATTATTATTATTATTATTATTATTATTATTATTATTATTATTATTATTTTTTTTTTTTTATTTTTTTTTTGCAAAATAAACAAGTAACTATTCGTTATATCGGCACTCGAAAAATAGCATAATCAATTGAGACACAACTATTCAACACAACACTCAATTCACTTCCGATCTACAAAAAAAAGTAGACTAGAGTGTCACAAATTTGTACTTCTCTGCCGTTGTCGGCAACTTGTTATTTTAAAGTTGATTAATTGCAGATTTCAAAGTGTTGCAGACGGCTCAAGTTTCATTTCCTGCGACGGCGTGCGGCACATTTTCGAGTTACAAAGACAAGCAAAAAAGAGACATATACATTGTTAATTTCAGTGCGTTGTATAAATTAATTTTTATTATGTATTTTCTTAAAATGCACAAATTCACATATTTATTTTCCTTTGCATTAATTGAAAAATCTATTTAAAAATCGTGTTTTTCTGCAAAAGTCCTCTTTAGCCCCTAGTTTTTTAGAAAAATTCCTCTTTAGCCCCTAGTTTTTTAGAAAAATTCCTCTTTAGCCCCTAGTTTTTCAGAAAAAGTCCTCTTTAGCCCATTTTAGGCCCTTCAGTCCGATTCTGCCCTTTTTAGGTTCTATAAGATTCCTATATTCGGAAGCAAGGGGCATGAAACGGAAAAGTACATTAAAATGTTGTAATTAGGAAGCTGAGGAAAAAATAGGTTAAAACCTTCAAATCCGGGCCCTAATGAAAGTAACTTAAGATAAAATAAACAGCGTAAGAGTCTACCATACTCTCTTATAAACTCTCTTCAGTTTGCGTAAGTTAATCTAAGGTTTGACTTCCATTACCAACAGTCACACCTTCTTTTCTAACTACTGCACATAAAGGTTAAAAGCAATAATTTCAAACAAAACAATTACCTTGACTACTATGACGTAATCTAATTCTGACCCCGGCTTCGCTTCATCAAACCCTCTCATAAAGGAAATATACCAATAGACTACATAATTTCATGCTTATTAATAAATCTTAACTGTTCTCCATAACAAACTAAAATCAATTCATTTAGGCGGCAAAGGTAAGCAGTTGACAGACAATTGTCATAACAAATATCATTTCAAGCACCGATGTCATAAAATGACATTTAAAAAAAATAGAATAACTGTGTCAAAATTATAACACAATTTTCGGTGTTATATTGGTGTTCATTATATGTTTTATTAAGATGGCTAAAATCGTTAGTTTAAAGCCTAAAAACGGCTATTCCACGAAAATAATAGGCTAAAATACCTTTTATAAAAGCCTAAAATTCAGTGCCGTACTTATCATGAATATTTTATATATTCTTACAAAGCCCCAGAAATAGACGAGGTATGTGTTCCATATAGGCCTAAGGGCACCTTCAGCTTTGATTTTTTTTTAAATATTTTCGTTGAAGACAATATTGTGCTTATTTTACAAAATATTGGCCTATTTTGTACACTTGTTTTAGCATTAAAGGTTTCAGAATCTAAATTTTATGCGTCCATATGAGATAAAATTGCAAAATTGAATCAAGTCACATGTGACCTTGTTAGGAGCTAGGTGTTCCAAATAAGGCCACATCATTTTTGTTGTTGGACAGAAAAGGAAAAATGCAAAGACGTTTTATATAGAAAAATGTGTTCAATTGCAACATTATTGTGTTACATAGTCGGGTTCATTGGTATTAAGTTTATATTTGTTCATTTCCTTCTATATTTTGTATTCTTGTATGTTTTGTACTCTTTGTCATAAGGCGTAAGTGTTACAGGAAGAAATGAAAATAAAAATATGTGTATGTATTAATATGTGTATAGGCCTAGGCCATAAAAATGTAATATAACCTGTAAAAAATCACGATTTCTATGAAAGAAACAAGTTTTTAAAAAATCTTAAGAATCATTTTATTCTCTAAGTGCTACCCTAAAAATAATTGTACTCAGATTTATTACACCAACTAATGAGCATTTATGTCTCTCTTAGTTTAACCTTTCCCGGTTGTAGGGTCGTTTATGCGGCCCACGGCGCTACTTGTCGGAAGAGGGATTACCGTACCTTTGGATCAATTATACACCTTTTTGAACGGGCAAGGACATGGAATGCCTCCCAGGATAGATGATCAGCCCAATGCCAGGCCATTACAGTTTAAGATTTATTTATCTCTTTACAGCTGTTTCTCGATAGGCCCATGGAAACAGCCTCTGCATTAATTTAAATTAAAAGGCTCACGAATGTCATGTTGCTGTGAAATCAGTTTTTGTTTCATTTACAGAACATAAGTCTAAATTAATTTTAAAACTGTAAACACTCGTTTTTTAACAGTTTAGGCCTAACCTAGATAATTATAATTACCTAACAATAATTAGGCCTAATAAGTTATTTTTTAAACGTAAACATAGCCTGTAAGTTGGAATTTACGTTTGAAAAATCCTGCTAAAACTATAAACTTCTCCGATAGGCATTGGACTTACTCGTCGTCAGGCCTTTGTCGTACTTACAACATGACCAAAGCAGTTGAAAACCTCCTGGTCCCTTGCAGGTCGGTAGAAAGGCATTGTTGGAGAGTAACAATGTCATTACATCATTAGCTATGCCATAAATAAGCTTACATTGTGCTATAACAATGCTGGAAATCACATTTGCCATTCTGTGTATCGATCGCAAAACGGTTCCGTGACTAGTAGGCTACAATTTATGTATGAATACCAAACCGTTGTTCAAATTTTAACCACAAGTCATAATAAGCCTATTTAGAAAAGAAAACTTTAAAAATAAATAAGTTACGAGTTAAACTTTCCGCATTATCGGGTATTCAACTGTCTTGAAAGAATAGTTATGTACAATACTATATATTTTGAACTGCAATTTAAAATGGCAAGTGGCCATACTGAAGGGTGTAAAAACTAGGATAGTAAATAAATCAAATACTCGGGAAAATTACCTAATATAATATTATAATGGTGTCTATTAGATTTAGTAGAATGGCGACTGAACAAATCTAAAGAGCGCCACGGTAAATCATCAAAGGCCTAAGTATGCCTGCACTCATGACTGAATAATTAAGAAAGTTTACTTTCCTCTGCTGGGACCCGCGATCGAATCTCGGTGGATTCACGTGGAATTTGTGGTGGACAAAATAAGGGTCGTGGCACGTTTGATTTAGGCTAATATAAACATTAGAATATAAGCTACATCAGAAAAAAAAACTCGGAGTAAAGTGACGAAAGACAGATTAAATTATAGGCTAAACAGTAAAACAAGAAGAATACATTATGCAACAGACTACACTAAAAATCCGCTATTTGGAAGCTTCTATCTTCGATATCTTGTTTTGTTCTGTGCGTGGTGAAATGAACAAAGATAGCATTGAAACAATTTTTGAATTGTGGCTTGGATAACCAGCATAGGAAAATGTGACGTCTTGAAGGGGCCGGCTGTTCCTTTTCCCACATCAATTTTCCCGAAGAAAGATGTAAGTTAAACTGTCTCTTGCATAACATCTAAATACACATTTCCTTCCCAACAGTGAAGCCTAGTCGGATATAGCTTAGGATTTGTTAAAAAAATTAAAAGAACACACGTTAGATACCAGTAGACTACAGAAAGTTAAATTGATAAATACTATGAATAAAAATAATAAATGGAAAATACAACGTATAACAGAGAGGCCTATGGAATGAAAGTTTCCAAAAAGACCCATAGCCTACCTGCTCCCAGTACATGAGCTTCTTTTTTGTTCGACCATACTATATAATACGTGAAACGTAATGGTATCGTATTGACTACATTTCGAAACAGATTTTCATTATGACACAGGTATGGTATCAATTTTAACATTTAACATTTTAACATCTATTAACATTAGGCCTACTTATTTACATTACATTATTATTATTACACAATTAGTACAAGTAAAAACAAATAAAACCAAACATGCCCCTATATCAGCAAAGCTCGTGTTTATTATCGAACATTGAACGATCTTGAAACCTTGAGTGTAGTACAGCATAATAAACAGCCTGTATTTAAAATAAAATAAATTATGTCCGTGTTAATTTTGATGTTATACTAAATTGGGTTCATTTTATCTTATAAAATAATCGTTTGTTTAAAGAAAACGGTCAAGACAAACTTCGACTTAAACGTACGCCATCACCTGCCATCTCTCGCAGAAGGCAACAAGTACGAGAACTTGCTTACAGATGATTGCTGCGATAAGCTGATTTTTTTTTGGTAGATCTAACATCTTAAAACCTAAAATTTAATTAAGGTCGAACAAAATAAACGTGGGCCTATGCAACTTTCCTATAGGCCTAATGATAATTAAGATAATCATATGGAAATAATGACACTCGCTTTGCTCCTTTCATAAACATACTCGTATCTTAATAAATGCCATTATAGGCTCGTTGCATAATGTACTAATGTGGAAATGAATTCACACAAAAGACTCAGGAAACAATAGAATTAACGTGTAAATCGTTTTATCCCAACTAGGCACATGTTTTCGGCAAGCTTGCACTTGATTTCGAACTATTCTCAATAAACTGTTTATTGCATAAGCCATGAAAATTCTACAAAACCGTTGATAAAGTTAACAATTCATCCTTATCAAGCAAACCAATATGTCCAGTCCTTATGTGTAATTACTAGGGGAAGGCATTTAATGATCATAAAATAGTTAAAAAATGCACAATGAAAAATGCATTTAAGACCTAAAAATAGTGAAAAAATGACACAAGATTAAAAAAAAGACCAATAAATTTTCCACTATTAATTATATTTAGTTTTTTTTTTTAAAGCAATGAACTACTAAAAGCAATTTTATGAATGACAACGCGTTATATATGAATTTACAATATAAAACACACATATTATTTCCAAAAAAAGTAAGTAAATCTATACTACTTGGACACTCTTAGCGAAAAGTTTGAATAAATCTGAATTAAAATAACTGTAATTAACTTGGCGGATATTCTCAAATAAAAACGATTGCATATTGTCTGAAAGTAACGATTTCTACATGGAAATCCTCCACTCTACCTACACGGAAACATGACCTAAAATGCCGAAAATTACCTAAAATTCAGAAAATGGCCTAAAAATTGCCAAAAAATGACATATCTGTTGAAAATGATGAAATAAAGCAAAAAATGCATAAACAAATTGCTCTTATTTAATCAATTATTTCCTCATACACATTTATATATATTCCAGCTGTCTTTTAACTTTCATAAAAAAATATGAAAAATAATCAAATGCCTTGCCCTGGTAATTACCAACTAACCATATTTACAGTAACATTTAGCCCTATTTGAAGATAAAGTGTTAAAAATAATATTTTTATTACTCTACTAGCTTAAAAGGCCCGGCGTCGCTCGGGTTTTGTATTTTATAAATGCGAAAATAACTTATGAAGGACTTTCGATTTTCAAACTCGAGGTCTTTAAGGTCTTTATATAGGTATTTAGAATTTGAAATGGGGAAGAACGACTTATCACACACAAACTATTTCCTCAGAAAGCGCTAGATAAGCTACAGCTTATTATAGCTTATAGCAGATCCCCGCGGCTTCTCCCACAATAATTAATAGGAAGATTATAAATTAAGAGCAAAATAATTAAACTATTATATTTACTAACTCTTTGCACACGAAACATTCATAGGTCTAAATTAAACGATTGATAGGCCTAATTAATGAAACAACTGTAAATCCAGCTTTGAAGTGAATTCCACGTTTAGAAAGCGCAGCATGGGAAAAATAACCTCAGATTCGAGTTCCCTGGCCTAAAAAAACCCTGCATAATGTTTGTCCATTTAGGGCTATATTCACTATTCTTCTTCCGTCTACGGTGAAAATTTCATCTGTCTGCGTGCCTTGACATTATAAACAAATGATTCGGCCATGGTGGGCTTACAAAATTCGAACGATCGAGATGCTTTTATTTCCAAGGTATGACGAAAGTAGGCAAAGTCATCTGCAATTGATTTGACAACTGAAAACTGATGTTACGAAAGCGCAAGAAATGTACGTCTCAATCCTGTTTTCACTCATAACTCGCGAACGAAAGCTAAAATTAAAAATGTAGCATGCCTTTGCGGGAATGTATTCAACAACTTCCCAAAGTTTCATGGTGATCGGATGAATGGCATAGTAATGCATAAAGGACAGACACACATACATTCATTTTTATGTAGGCTATATAGATTACCCGTCGAGCGTTGCTGCAATCTCAGAAGATTATGAGAATTGAAATCGATTAAACTCACGATGAAAAAAATGTGTGTAAATGTATTTGACAGACAGACATATATTCGTTTTTATTTATATAGATGAAGAATGGAATAAGCCTACTGAGGCCATAGTTTCTATATTCATTTGTCCAGACTTATAATTCCGTTACATTTCAGGCAGATTTAACGACCCTACATAAGAGATTTTACTTATGATTACATATAGAAATGTTGTAGCCTGGACCCCGAACTAAGCAACTTCCCGGAATTTTCTGTAAACCATCTTTCATAAGAAGCATATTCCACGTTAAATAAATATTTAATATTACCTTATCATCACCTTATCATTAACTTCTCTGGCGTTTATAATAACATGAGATATCCATTGCCTTCCAAAGCGATCGCGATGCTATTGTTTCCAAAGTATGACAAAAATAGACAAAGCCTTCTGCAATTGATTTGACAACTGAAATGAATAACTGAAAACTTATGCTTCGAAAGCGTAAAAAATGCACGTTTTCTTGCCGTTTTTCACTCATAACTCGCGAACGAAGGCTAAAATTAAAAATGTAGTGTGACAGAAACCTTCCCGGGAATGTACCCAACAACTTCCCAAAGTTTCATGGCGATCGGATGAATGGTGTAGTAAAGCATAAAGGACACACACACACACACACACACACACACACACACATACATTCATTTTTATATATATATATAGATAGATAACGCTTTTGAAAATTTCTGTTCTTTGCCATTTTCATAATAGGCCTACATGATAAATATTAGAGCATTATTAGGGAACACTCTTGCATACTTAAAATATTGGTCCCATTGGTAGGCTATGTCATTAAACACCTACTGCATCCATGGGTCTTCGAAATACGGAGAAAATTGTAGAGTATGAACATGATATATATTTTGATGGGTAAATAACCAATGTGTTTACTGTGATTTAACAGGATTTTACAAAGTCTGTGTCGTAGATTAAAGTCTGGCCATCCTAAGAAGGAAACCTGAAGTAAACAAAAACCAGTATACCTGTCCCACTTTAGTACATTACTCGTATGACCGAAGAGTAAGACAGACATACTGGTTTTTGTTTGTTTCAGGTTTCTTTCTTAGGACGGTCAGATTATAGATGTTTTCATGAAGGTTTATCGTGGAGGCCTATGCTCGATTCCTGACCGATCCATGTGGGATTTTGAGTTGGACAAAATGAATTAAAGCATTCTGGGTACTACAGCTTTTCCTACGAGTACACGTATAATGTTTAGGACCCTGATTTATTGGTGAAATAAAATGGCTGATTTCGGTGTTAACTTCCTTCTTTTTCGTTGGGTATTTCGTGAAATAAATTACTTATACTACATTAGGAACATTACGCAATTATAAACTTTGGTTCTTTATTTACATGAACTAACACCCCCCCCCCCCCCAATTTCCATATTCTTCTGCCCTTCTATGAACTGAAGTAACTTTCGATTTAGGCATGGTTAGAGTTAATGTTCAAATATAATGACGAGAAATATTATCGTAATTTCTACTAAACACCATCAGATAGCCATTTGCAAACAGAAGTGCCAACCATACTACTGTGGATAAAAGGCGAAATCTGTTGAATGCAAGTAACAAACATTCTTCTGCTGTAATCGATCATAGGCATCGCTAACTTGGCAAAGATATAGCAGGAAAGGAGTGTACTCAACAGTACAAACCAGGTCACAGACAATCTTTGCGTAAATTATGCAATCTTTGTAATCGATCACAAATATCGATAT
Source organism: Ectobius pallidus (assembly GCA_964059195.1). NCBI lineage: Eukaryota > Metazoa > Arthropoda > Insecta > Blattodea > Ectobiidae > Ectobius > Ectobius pallidus. The sequence continues at coordinate 50,243,198 of CAXKWD010000004.1, read as the reverse complement.
ATCGGTAAATCTTCGACAGCCACAGAAACAGCAGGAAAAAGAACCATGCTGCTAAGGAATAAAAAATACAGTAGCCTACACAAAAACACAATATTGTGATTTCAAGGCACATTTTCGTGCTCATTTCTCACTTTACGGACAGAAGGGGTATATTTCGCGCTTATAGACACATTTCGCGGAATCGAGTAAATTTCGCGATATTTCGTGGATTCAATTTCGTTCATATTGGTATTTTAAGCATATAAAAGCTAAATATAGCTAAGGGAGGTTGTTTTATAAAATTTCGCGCTTATCGTTGTTACCAAAAAATACGGCCCCTAATAATGTTGTATGGAGCGGAAGCGTTAGGCCTACTTCTCCACCACAGAGGTTGATAGGTATAATACTGGTAATTTATACTTTTAAATGTTTATATGAAAAACAAAGTTAATGGAATTGTAGTTGATCGTCTTTGGAGCTCTATCTACCATAATAAATTACTTAAAACTCACTGTCCCATGAAAATAATACGGCTAAGGAATGCATCATGTTGCATTTCGCATGTGATTATTACAGTAAGAAGGTGTTACTTCTTCCTATTATAATGACTGCTCTTGCATTAGAGTTTCTTGCTTATCAGATGTCGCCTGTGTCAGGTATAAACCCCTGAGGAAAAGTTCTTAATACTGCCCTGAAGGAGCTCATCTCGACAGGAATGTTCTTAAAAACCACAGCATTTATATCTTCACAAGTTGGTAAATTAGCTTGATGCCAGTTTTTGTTGGTTATTAGTCATCAGGTCATGTTTTAGGTAAGTAGCTTCAGACTGCGAACTGTCAGGAACAAGTCATTAACAGAGGCGGCTAGCTCAACTGTGCAGTTACACGTATGAACGGCTCAAGTAAAAACATAAATATTTACAAGACCTTCGAGTACTAACGCAATATTTTCATCTAATCAGTTAAAATTCCACCCCCCCCCCCAAATAGCCGTAGAAATTATGTTTCGTTACCTGGCTGTTTTACCCTCCCATTATGACTTTGAGTCCACGAAGTTATAAAATTCTTCGACCGAATTGGACCCAATTGAGGAGCGTTTTGACAAAACTCAACATATCCATTTTTTTGCCAAATTCATTTTTTAATAGTTTTAGGTGCTTTGAAATGAGATCTTTAAGATGGAGAAAAAAGAACGCAAGAAAAGTCAACAAACCCAATTCATTTTGAAGCCTCAATATGAAAGATTTCTATCTTCTATATGTTAATAAAAACTAAAGAAACCTTCTCCTGAACAATTTATGTTTTGGTATATGTTGAGTTTTGTCTAAACGGTCCTCAATTTAAAAAGCTAGGGTTTATACAGCTGTGGAAAATCTTCTATACATATTGATATCAGGCAATCCAATTTGCTGCTTTACTACAGTTCAAACTTAAAGGGAATTTAACTCTCAATCTATTTGATAGCAAAATCTAAATTCTTATTTCGAGGACGTTGATATTATACCATGATTCTGCTAATAATTAATTCCTTGTATGATTTAAACTTTCTCTCTGTTATTATCTTAACATCCATGTAGGCTAATGTTCATATGCCATCGAGCCTGTTTGTGGCATTTCCGTAATTCTATGCGTATTATTAATCTATATATTATCAGTAATAAATATTTGAAAGTGTACGAAACATATATAATTAATTCCAAGTTTTTACTCACCTCCTCCTGAACCCGAAGAACATTTTCCAAACAGTCACCTAGAAACGAAAACAATGCCGATTAATACAACCACACAACAATTGTGAAAATAGCACAAAACAGACTTAGGTTCTTTTAACCTGAGATAAAAAAAAGTAATTAAAGAGTAATATGAATCCTGTTAGGTTTAGATGAAATTACTTACATTATGAGCCAGGTACTTAGGCCTACATGGACCTTTTAGCGATGTAGGCCTATACCACGCTATGCGTGCTTGGTTAAAATGAAAGAAATTTAACTTAAGTTTACATGAAATCGTCAAGCATGTTGCATGTAGGCTATTACACGTATTATTATTATTATTATTATTATTATTATTATTATTATTATTATTATTATTATTATTATTATTATTATTGTTATTTATACTGACAAAGTTAAGGTCATATGGCATTACCAGTAAAACCAGGCCTATAGATATTACAAATAATATAAAATTTAATAAATATGTAGAAATTTAAAACTAAACATGTTACAGTCAATAAAAGTTACAAGGATTTAGCTACAAATTTGATAAACTAAGTGAAATTGAATCTAACTAATAATAATGAAAACTAATTAATCAATAATGAAATGAATATTCAATTTATTTCTACATTATAGTAGTCGACCTATAAAATTAAATATTTGCAGAGGAGCTTATTTTCATCTCTATTGTGGTCGTTTCTTTCATATTCTTTATAGCCTGTTAATTCATTTATTAATTATAATAACAATAACAGCAATAACACTGAAATATCAATAATTTTTAAAAATAATAAATGGAAGAGAGGATATAACAGATAGGCCCATAAAGAAATCTTATTTGAATTATGATTATTATGTATTATGCCTTAATGTTATATTTTCTTGCTGTCCTCTAACAATTTTATTTCACATTTCAAAAATAAATAACTAAAAATAAATCTGAACATTTATTGCGCAATTCGGAGTTTTTAAAATTACCAGCAAAGGCAGAAATTTGTTATAATTCTTGTGTTTGTGAATTATCATTCTATGAGAATAATATAGCTAGGCCTAAGATTATATTTTCAGTTTTTTTTCCCAGATGCATTTAATAATTTCAAGCACTCAGGTTAACTTCATACGTTAAGCATAGCCTATTTAGTCTCCAAGATAATTATTAGGCCTATCAAGTAATAATTCATTTAACTTATTTTAATTTTTTTAAGTAGCATGTCCGTCAAGAGTAGGCCTAGTCAGATATGCTGTTATGTTGAAATTAATTGTTTTTCATAATGCCTTAATTGACGGAATATTATCACAATGTTACCTCAAGTTCCACCATTATTTATAATATTAAGATGGTTATCAGGAAAAATATTTTTTAAACTGAACATTATTGTGAAAAATATATACATAACCTATTAGAACACAAATAAAATATATCATATAGACTACACTATTACAAAATTGCATTAATTAATTTGTACATAGGGCAATTTCAAATTCTGAGTAAAATGGAATGACAAAAAGTAAACCATTGTCAATAAGCTTGCATAATTGAAACCGGTTTCATATCAGGGTGACAGTAAGTTTTGCTCGGTATTAGCTTCAGTTGAGTCTCACATGTCTTCTTATTCGGCATTATTTTGTCTTTGGTCTTATAAAATATTTCCAGTCACTCCTTTAAGATAAAAGATTGTAATTTAAACAGACAGTCCGATATTTTAAAAGCTTTTTATAGGAATTAAAATTTCAATTGCGAACTATTCTCTCCACATCTTATAGGCTTAAAGGCTGATTATAATATGGGTATAAAAACCTAATAAACAGTAACGAAAAACCCCTCTCATGGAAGAAATTCAAGAAATCTGTTTCTCTGTGTTTTTACGTGTTTCTGGGGTGCTGAATCCGAATATGAAGTTTTCAAACAAAATTTCCTTTAGCGTTCCGAGATATAAAAAAAGAAACTGCGATTTTCGCATTGTTCAGTTTTTTGCCCGTAACTCCGAAACTATGCATTTTATCGAAAGGACTATTGAATACAAAGTTAAAGTAGACAAAATTTATTATAAATTTTATCTACAGTTTTTGAATGTAGGATCAACGGGTGAGGAATTAGAGCAAGTTGAAAATTGGCAAAATTTGCGTAGGCCCTACTTCGCAAAATATAGCGTTCTTCGTGGATTTTTTTCAGATAACTCATAATCTAGGCATTTCTCGAAGAAACTCACTATATACAAATCGAAAGAGCAATACAAAATAAATCATTTTTTTCTGTCCAGATGCCAGATAGCCGGCTTACAATGAATGAGGGGTGGGGAACCCTTTTTCCTCTGAAGTACGATTTGTGAGTTATCAAACCAAATTAAAAACGAAATAAAATTGTTAAGGTGGAAATACTAATGACTAGGGATGGGATTTTTATGTGACAAAAAAGTCAAAATATACACATAAACGTAAGTTTATTTTTACAGAAATATGTAATAAAGATATAAAAATATTTAATTTTGAAAATTCATAAATCGGGAAATTCAACTTAAAAACTTGAAAATAAGCAAAGCCGGATTATTTATTTTATGGATGGGAATATCCGGTTGTACCAAAGCCTGGCACAAATCCATAAAAAAAATTGCCTTACAGTACTTGAATTTGCTACAGCAGATGTCAAAAAGGTTTTTTTCCAGATGCTTTTTCTTTTGTCTGTGTGTTTATTTCTTTACATGTTGTAAAATTAAAGAACTGAGGCAATATTAAAATTTGTAAACAAAAAATATAGGAACGGAGGAGATATGTTCTTTGAACTTCAATCTAATTTAAGTTAAAAGAAACCATTGGAATCCCAGGAAAGTTAGGGAGCTGAGAATTAAATTCATTTTTTAAATCACATTTTTTGTTTATTTTCACAACGTTACATTTTACTTTAGGCTTCCCGGAAAATAAGTGAAAGTTCTCATTTTTATCTATGAATTGATTTTTTCTTCCTCTAATTTAAAATAATATTCAAAATACAAAATTTTTAATTTAATCATTAAGTTAGGCCTATATGTTTTTCATTAGAATTATTTAAGAATACAGTATATCGTTTAAAATTGTTTCATTACAATTATAACAACTATAATTCCATAATTCAGAACAAGCAATTTTTATGTCTCTCATACCCCACACAATAGACAAAAGACTATAATTTGGCCTACGTCTCCAAGTCCGAGCGCTCTAACGGCCGCTTTTCGCATATTAACGACTCTACTACATGAGCTCTATAGGAAATGTAATGTTCTTTCAATTTCTACATAACGCTTTTCCCTGAGAAATGCGTAGATTATGAGTTATCTTTTAAAAAAAAATCCGACGAAGAACATTATTTTATTATTATTATTATTATTATTATTATTTTTATTTATTTATTTATTTATTTTTTTTTTTGCGAAGTAGGGCCTATGCAAATTTCATCAATTTTAAACTTGCTCTGGCTCCTCACCCGTTAGTCCTACATTAAAAAACTATAGATGAAATTTATAGTAAACTTCGTCTGCTTTACGTTTGTACAGAGTGGGCTTTTCGATAAAAAGCACAGTTCAGAGTTACGGGAAAACTGAAAAAGGTGCGAACATTTCGCTTTTTTCAATATCTCGGAAAGCTCCAGTAAATGTTTGCAAACTTCAAATTCAGATTCAACATCACAAACAAAGATATACTAATGCAGAAAAAATGTAAACTAACCTTTGTCTGGACTAATATATATGTATATATATAAATGTAATCATCAGTGGGCACTACGTTTAAAAGCTAAAAAGAAAATTTCAATAAAATATTTGGTTTCTTGAATGTAAATCGGTTATGAAAAAATAAAAATCTTTACATTTTACATAAATGCTACAACTCTGCTAGCCTTATTTTTCTGCTTTATACGATTTTTGAGGTGACGAATTTATACGTCTGTAGCAGCGAAAAAGTTAATAACATTACAATCCGGAAATGAAAACGGTGAGGCCTACATTATAATCTAATCTGATAATTATTAATGCTGTCTTCCTGCCACCATTAGGACTATTTCCTGAATAAATTGCTCCTAGTATGCAACTCATGACCATCAGTGGCTAACGATTCGGCAAATTGGAAAACCTAAATAAATTCATAATATTAGTCTGTAAAGTCTGCTATTATTACAATACAGCATAAATAATTAAAACATTATTATGGGAAATGAAAGCCAACATAGGCCTATAAGCCTATCGTTTAGTAAAGACTTGAAATTTGCTACGTTTTAATATATGCTATTATGAAAAGAGTGTGCAATAAACCAGATTTTTTCAATAAAAGAGAGTCACGAAAGTTAAGTATTTCTAGCACTCTTAAGGCTTAGCTGAACCTTAATCTTCAGTACCGGTACATGTAATGAGACGAGAAAAAATGGCCCAAACTCTTGCGCCGGTCTTGCACTCAGCGCATTCCTGGACCACACACGTCGCTTCACGCTACCATCACGCAACTTGAGGACCTGCCGACAGAGGTCTCCACCGGCTGGAATGTAAATTGAGTCTGTTTTGTAATGATTTTTGTATCTGATTCCACTTTGAAGGCACACCATCCACATTTCCCTTATTTGGACCTAATTTAGTGTTTATAGTCCGCCATCATTAATATGATGCACAAAACATGGCCCAAGGCAACCCGCTCTCTTAAAATAACATTTTTATTTCGGCTTTGGTTTTGCCGTCAACCTTTATAAGTTAATAGGGCATGTCTTTCGCTTTCTTTGCTTTCTGCAGTGAGCCTTTATACTTTTATGTGTGATTAACTTGGTGATCACTAAAAGATTTTTCATATGTGCATTTTAGCAGACACTAGGTAATAAATTAAATTGACAATAAAAAACATGAGAGAAAATAATTCTAATGATTATAGCTGCCTTGTCCAAGAGTAACTGGAAGACACAGCCTATTAAAGTCAGTATATAAAAGACAATATTTTATATAACTTAGGCTAAAATATCTTACAATTTTAAAAATAAGATTGCATATATGCGTGACAATTCTAGAGTGATAGGGAAGAAGCGAATAAGTCAAATGGCCAAAGTTTCAAGAGAGACAAAAAACAATTTGTTTCCACAGCATTGTTTGTTCAGCCCACCCAGACATTTTTACACAGTATCTTATAACATGTAAAAATATCTGGTGGGCTGAACTAATTATTGCAACAATGCTGTGTAAATAAACAGTTTTTTTCTCTCTCCTGAAACTTTGGCTTTTTGACTTATTCGCTTTTTCCCTATCACTCTAGAATTGTAACAGCAGAAAAACCCAAATTACAGTTGAACTTGAACAATTCGAAGCTGAAGGGGCCAGCAAAACAATAGAATTAATCATAATTTCGAATTAAAGAAGTTGTAATTTTTGTGTAGGGACGTCAAGGTGTCATGCAAACCGTTCGTACTATTCACAATTTAAATTCTTTATTGCTAAACACAAAATGTAATGGATAAGTTATTTACAATAAACTAAAATCTAAGCGGAGATTCTCAAATGAAAACGACTGTCTATTGTCTGAAAGTAATGATTTTTACTTCAGCTAAAGGTTTTCTTGGAAATGTGAAAGAGTTCAAAATGCACGTTTCTTAAAAATGCAGGTATCAGTTATGCTGAAGTTTGCTTTGTTTGTTGTGGACGTTATTTAACTTACACCAACTAAGATAGTGCTCCATCTCGAAAGAAATAAAAATTGTTGGTAAATAATGCAGTTTCCATATAACCATAAAGCATGTAGAAAATTTTGATGTGCAGTTTCCATATGACCATAGGCTACCTGAATTCCAAAGGGACTCCAATTATCTCCGTTTACTACCTAGTCGTCGAGTCAAAATATCAGAATTTAAATGCCACAGTCTACACTGGGAAACATGGAAGGGGGAACAAGTTAAGTATCCTTTTTTAAATGGTACTTCAATGACGAGAGAGGCCTGGCGTAGGCCTATAGCCTCGCATAAACATTGGTGGGTAGACCTATGGACGCCATGAACCTATGTGGACGTTACTAAACTATATTTTCCTTGTGCTAAGCTGATTCTGCCGTCCACATTTTCTTATATTCATTCGGCTTTTCTTCTGGAATATTCTCGCGCTGATTCTCCGATTTCTTAAGGAGTAACTTAATGGAATGTAGTACTACAGCCAATCATATTTTATATTTTTATCAATCTTAATACGTTCGTTCAGTGATGTACAGTAATATGTTGGAGAAGCTTTTATAATTACTTGAATTTTAGGCAGGGCCAAGGTTAAATTAAACGTTTAATTATTTTTATATGGATTTTGTTATAAGTCATACCTATATACATATATCATATTTTATATATGTAATGACAGAGTTTTATATATATATATATATATACAACTCTGTCATTACAGTTTAGCTGTACTTAGACCTTGAGTTTTTTTCTTTTGCTTCTTATTCCTCTCTGATATTTAGCTTCCTTCTCTACGGCCTCTATAAGAAATTCATTTTAGGAATAATAGGTTGAATATTTCAAAAGGGTAAAAAGACCCGTATAACTTGGTTAACACAAAAGGCAGTAAAAACCAGGGGGCGTGTACCTTCGAGCTTTCGAATATTATGAGGCACATTAGCTTATTCGTTAAGGCTACATATTTCTTGCGGATATTTGGGACTGTTCTCTGTCAATTTCATGTGCGGATATTTTGAGACTCGGATATTTTGGGACGTAACTTCCCGGTGGATCAGAATTTTATTTTTCTATAATGTCACCTGCTCTCCCCTTCCACAGATAATTCTGTGTGAAGATGCCATTCTCTGATTTCAGACCTTGATTCAGACTTTGAAAGACCTGGTAGAAATTCTCCTTGCACATTACAAAACATTCTAATGCATTCTCCCTCCATCAGAGATAAGTTAAGCTTCATAAGACTATCATTGTATTCAAACATCTTCATCGCAAACGCTGAGAATAGTCGTTAGCCCCCTGCTGGCAAGGGTGGGTGAGGTATCGGACTGTCAGTCATTCATATTTAAATAAGTCACCACAGCACTTTATCCTATCTTTGTGAAAAATTAATGGTACAAATAAGTTTACCAGACACAGTAATTACGAACAGAATAGCTTTTGTGTTATTAATTATTAACATTCTGCTAGCAGTTAATTCTAAGAACCATACTCACGAACACCAATAGTTTTTATTAATAATTCTTTATTGCACCAAAGGGTCATACTATGATGAATGGGGCAACAATGGCATGATGAATGACAGGGGAAATAGGAGCACCCAAAGAAAACCTACCCCGGCCCCATTTTGTCCACCATAAATTCCACATGAATCCACCGAGAGTCGTTCCCGGGTCCCAGCGGTGGAAGGCGAGTGGTCTAACCATTCAGCCATGGGGGCGGCCAATAGTTGTTATTGTACAATCGAATTTTGGAAACACCTTAGCAATGGCTGATATTTGTGCGTATTATAATACCTATAAGAAACAATACGCCTAATTGTTCCATATTTAGAAAGCATTTGTATTTCAAAATTACAACTTGTCAATAGTTACAATACGCCTAATTGTTCCATATTTAGAAAGCATTTGTATTTCAAAATTACAACTTGTCAATAGTTGTATTTACAAATATGTTGTAAATGTATAAAATAACAGAGATACGCACAATATTTAAAATATGGAAGAAATATGCCGTTAAAAATGTGTACAAATAATTAATGTTAAGCAAATATGATGCATTATCACGAAACTAAAAAAATAATAAAAACACAAAATAACTTGTATTCGGAATTTTAGAAAAAAATTAACCAAGTTGGCCTATTTTGTACGTATTACTAACAAGAATGTTATTAAAAACGTTTAACCATGAGTTTTCTGTTATATGTTTCATGCATAATTTCATTTTAACACTAGCATGTAGACTGCAATATTAAAAATATAATTTTTCATAAACTTCCGGGCCCCAGTTGTGATTTTTGTAGCTAAATGATCACTCTGAGTAACGGAGGCTCTAGTATTAGCGAAACAAGTTTACCGCAGTTTGCGTAATTTTAAAATTGCTCAAAATGTCTTCCTCGTTCGGCGTAAAAAGTGATAAAGTTGACGTAATTGAATAAAATCAGGGCAGGCATGCATTTTGCTAGGCTTGTTTAGCATAATGACAAAGCATCTCAGCTTTACTGTCTCAAAATACCACCTGGAGATCCCAAATAAAGCCACTGATAATAGATTTTAGTCTTATCTTATCAAGGTATTAGAAAGTAGAGGAGCAAGATGGCTGTAATTTGAGAATGGGCGTGCTGCATTAAGTGGATCCATTAACAGCGCCTGATATGGGCATGTGGGAGTAACGCAAACACGGCTTGCTTTTGTTCTTATTTTATGGCCGTAAGGATCTTACATGCAAACCGGTGTTTTTAAAGCTTTATTACACAAAATTGTCGGTCCTTAATTCTGGTGCAATAGAATCATGTCAATAACAATGTAAATAAACATATTTAACTAAATTAGGTCACAGAGTTTAAAAAAAGCAGACCCAATAAAATGTAAATGAGTCAGATAGAAGGGAAAAGCTAAGAATGTGCCCCGAACTAAAACATTCCCCACAATTAAAATACTACTAGTTTACGGCACAGCTGTGATGGACTGATGCAACAAAAAATAATAGTCTACAGAAAGTAACTTAGTCTAAATAGCGCACGGTTGTAAGTATTGAAATAATGTGGCAATGAATATAATCGGGGACTGGTGAAAACTGTATAATGTCGGGCTTCATAACCAGTACTCTTCACCGAAGGGTAATTAAATAGCAGAGAATGAAATGGGTTGGACATGTTGCGCGCATGGGGGAGGAAATATGTATCACAAAGTATTGACTGGGAGACCCGAAGGGAAGAGATCACTTGGAAGAACTAAACGTAGGTGGGAGGACAATGTTACGTTAGATTTACGGGAGGCAGGATTTTCGGGAGATAGTTGAATGGAGTTAACACAGAATAGGGTTGAATGGTATGACCATTTATGCGCGGCAATGAACCTCAGGGTTCCATAAAATGAATTGTGTAGGCTAATATATTCCTTTAGCTTGCTTAGTAATTATCTACTGCCATTGAGTAACTAAGTGCGGCAATGAATACAATAATTATTTACTGTTTTATATTTATTTATAAAGAGCACTGACATACTGCATTACAGAGGGAAAGACTACGATTTCTGCACAGTACATAAAGTAATTCTTTTTTCGTAATAATGTCGTTTAATTTAGAATTTTAAAAAATAATCCCTAAGATATCGGTTGTTTAAGTTATTATAGAGATTTAGGCGTGTTTTGTTCTTGATTTTCTGCTTGTGTGATTTGCATTAAAAAATACTTCAAGTCATTATCGTTTTAGTTAAGCATAAGATAAGTCTTGAAGAAAAAAAGCTGAAATAATCCATAATTTAATTTAAAATAGGGTTTTCGCATGAGCCATTACGTAATAAATTTAAGAATATTTCCATAATAATTTAGACGGATCTCAAACATTTTACATATTGTAGGCCTACTGCATTGATCCTATTCTACACTGACCAAACGTTGCATTTAACTTAATCACAAGACATTCTCCCAAAATTTAATTTTTTAAATCGCCTGGAAATATTAATGCTGTTATATGTACAGGTATATTTATTTACTTATTTATTTAATATATAATTTATTTTAGCCCTATTTCACCATAAGGTAGGCTACATTAGGGCTGCAGTTTTATGTCAATTACAATGTATAATGTACCTGTTATTTTGTATACTAGAGTATCCTGTTTTGGTAAAGTTTAAGTAAAATTATATTAAACTCTTAAATATAGAACATATGAAATAGTGGAATTCTCTACAACAACAATCCTTGCTGAAGCTCTTAAAGAGTGGTTTATCATATTTAACACCACAATAGTTTAAGTGTCCTGTTAACGAAAATCTTTTCCTTTCAAAGAGTGGGCAATCAAAAAGTATATGTTCTACGTTCTAGTTTTCTTTACAAATACATAAATAACATTTCTCCATATATTCTATATATATAGGCTATATGGAGACTTTTCTATATATATATATATATATATAGGACGTTATATATATATATATAACGTCCTTCCAACGAGGAAGGTAAAACTGTCAGAAAGAAAGATGTGTTTGTAATTCCTTTATCTGGTTACAAGAGTTAACGAGATTTGTAATCAGACTGTGGTTTAAGGAGCCACTTAGCAACTCGAGTGACAGTTTCGGTCGTGTATCTCTTACTCAGTTGTCAGATTATGACATGTGTCAACATAGAGCAAGTGGCCTCACAAGAAGTGAGAAACACTGACTTTTCTATTCACATCATTGTAATCTCTGTGTTTGTATCTATCCACTAGACAATTAATGGTTTAGCGTTTCCCTCCGTTGTCCTTTGTGCTATCAGAATGAGTTTATTAAGGGACAAAAGAGTGAAATGCGGCCAGAAATAGGGACGACAAAAATTTTAGTTTGAAAATTCATAATATTCTTAATATTCTTCTTTTATATGATAAAGTACTGGGCCAACCAATTAAAGGCACAAGAAAATCATTAAGTTAGCCTATTAATAACGGAATCTTAAATTATGCGTTCTATTTGTTTCATCTTAATTTCTTCCATTTATTTCTATTTATAAGTGGCTAACATAAATAGCCTATTACCTAATTGTAAAATAGAGTTCTGTTTTTATCACGTTGAACTAGGTCTATTTCATTTTTTGTAAAAATGTTTAACTAATTTAGTTAACGTGTGTACATATTTTTATTTTTATTCTTTTCTCTCTCCTATTATTACATAGTTAACTGCAACCCCTAACCACGAGCTTTCAAGGAAAGGTTCATATATAAAATCATAAAAGGGTTTCGGTATGTAATAGGTTACAATATATAGACTACCAATATAGACTACTAATTATGACTTAAGATATAGTACGTAGATCTACTGTTTATTGTTTACTTCATGGTCGGCTCTTAGAGCGGATGGATTATAGTTAGATGGTAAAATTAGGTTATGAAAGTTGTTCTGTATTCCCAATAGGCCTATATGCTTAAAAAATAATGGTGCTTAGAATAACATATTGCAATTCTATTCAGCAAGCCTACAAGGAATAAAATTTAAAGTGTGGTCAGAAAGTTGTAAATTTGACAAAAGACAATTGCCCCAATAATGTCGTAGCAAAGAACGCAAAGGTTTGATCCGGTCTCCCATGTACAAATGCCATGCAGGAATTTAGTTGGTAAGTAACGTAGAAGGTAAAATACAATTTGGAATCGCGTTATTGTTGGACATGTTATTCAATTACAATACCGGTATATATAACAAACGTTTAAAATAAATAGTAGGCCTATGTGTAGCTTTATCTTTTTACTGAACCTAAACAATTCAAATCACCAGGAGTAAAACACAGTTGTTGTTTTGGCTACAGATTATTCAATCCCATTTTTAAAAATAATCGTGAAGTAATTATTATTAATCTCTTCAATTACAAATTTAATAAAATAATTTTCTTTGGCAAAAATGCCTAATTTTGCATCATTTTATTACTTTATTAATTGCGAAATCGGGAATAATAATGAAAATAAGGGGAAAATATTTACAAGATAGAGAAGCTGCCCTCTTTGATGAGTTAGCTAAACTATTAATTCCATTACTGTTCTCAATTTTTCAATAAATAAAATAATAAGATACCGCGCAATTAGAGGTACTGAGAAATTAGGCATATTTGCTAAAGACCTAGCCTATATAGGCCTAAAGATTTACTTTCATGTATCTTTCTTATTTTTAAAATTTCCTTCCTTTTATTACTGTAAATGAATCTAATAAGTTGTATTTTTATTCAAACTAATTTGCATACTTATTTAATGAAGGCTTAATTATAGTAGTCATTTCTGATCTGCCTTAACCCCGAGCTTTTTGCCCATTCAGGTGGCGTTTTAATGAAAAAATAACATGGAAACATTGTAAGCAAATCTCTCATACGTAATAGTTATTCAAGTTAATACACCAACTGTAACTTTCAGTTCATTTTCGTGCACATGTTAGTGCCAAAGCTTATGAGCGCCCTATACAATGACACAAGGGAATATAAATGAGAGGTGGCACTTGATGTAACAAATTGCTGTCCTCATGACAAGAGAAGGTGACAGAGTTTATGACAGACTGTTTCCAAGAGAGCCACTTATTAATATCTCGCGCATGCGCTGCTTCGGGCTCTCATATTTACATCATAATGATGACAATTAAACATAAAACATGATTCTAATTGTGATATCAACATGACATTACATCACACTCAATTCAGTACCCAATGCAATTACAAGTACTCCACCAGTAGTATAACACACTGAGTTGTTGTAAGGTAGGTTATGGCACTAGAGTATAAATAACTATTAAGTTGTAGTGGCAATATGCGTTTATTTATCAATTAACAAATAATCAATCCAGTCTGAATACTTATGAAATTTTACGTAAAATTAAAATAGAAGGTATTGAATACATTTTGCCCATATCAAACAGTAAACACATCTTAAATATTGAAAATGAAGTATAAGAATGTACTGTACTGTGCTTTATGTGACTAAATATCTCTCCTATAGAACATAAAATAATTATTAGTTATTGAGTTACATATTGCCACTCTTGTCATTATAAAATCAACACATTAGTCTAGATATTAAAAACAGTAAATAGATTTTATTAGCATAGGCTACACTGTGTACGAATCAATATCTCTCCTATAGAACTTTAAAAAATTGTAAGTTATTGAGTTACATATTGTCACTCTTTTCATTATAAAACCAACACACTATATTAAAACAGAAAATAAATTATTAGCATACGACTCAATATATCTCCTATAGAACTTAAAGTAATCGTTACATATTATGGTCTTAATATTTATAAATGTTAAAGTTCGTTAAACGTCTCCTGGATAATAGGCCTACTATTAGGCTAAATACCTGGCCGCGACTTAGATGTCTCTCTCAATATGCTGGGTCACGATTCGTACGGGCCGCAATTTGTCGTAAATTTGAGACTGGGCAGCAACTCAACTTTACCGGTGGTGGCCTGTAGGCCTATGCAAAATTACCATTACCTACTTAATGAAAATCGACACAACTGAAAATGTGTTGTTCATTTAAGAATTTTACACTGTAGACTTGTTAAGATAAAAGCTTGGAAAAAAGATAAGGCGTTGAGTATTTGAAAGCGAAGTTTGCGGGAAAAGCAATCTTTCTTTCTTGATGAAGATAACGTTTAGTCAAGAGATCCCATCTGCACAACACTACATGGGGCGGATAATGAGGAATCCTTCTTTCCCCGCACTAGCATGGTGCTGATCACATCGCCTCTCGCAGCTAACAGAGGGCTGGGGTATGCAATCAAAGTGAGAGCACGCATTATCCGGATTGAGTTGGGGGTGTTGTGGGTGAGATACAACAAATGAAGAATTCAATGCGGTGAGTAATAAAACAGAAGTGAAAGTGAGAATTCAATCAGGTGATGACGAAAACTAAGGAGGTATCTTGTGAAAACAAAACGCAGGTAAAACCTCATGTAGAAAGTAACTTATTCTACCATAGACCTAGGCTATGTATGAAATCATGCTGACAGTTCAATTATCTTCTTTTAAAAGATTTAATCCATTTATAATTAAAACGAAATTTGTATTTAAGTATTCAACAGATTACGAAAATAACATTTATCTATACTTACAGTGCCTAAAGAAACAAGTCATATTTTTATGGTTTCAACCAAGGAACTAGCCCTATTGGATCATGGAACCAACTGTAGCTACTATGCTGAGTGAGAAAAATTCCGAACTATTCGTTCTCGATGGTTTCAGATTTTATTTTCAAAAGGTGGCCTACTAAGTAATACGGAAAGATGGCCGTCTTGAAGAGTCTTGGTAAAGTTTATGTTAAAATTAATGAATAGTGGGTTAAAGTAGCCTAAAGAATTGTCTGAAAATGGGAAGGACATTTTCATATCCTTTTGGATACCTTCTTGGAGTGCTATTCAGACACCTCCTAGGTACAACATTCTTATAGCTCCTAGATAGCTTTGGCAGGCAATTCGGAACTTTCCTCTCTCTCCACAAGCAATTTGGTAACGCTGCGAAGCCTATGGTAGTGGAAAATTGTTCATTACGTATGTGCTTAATTTTGTGACACTAACATAAAGAAAATCATTTTTTTTACCAAAATGGAAATAAAACCTTCTGTCATTTCTTAACCACTTTCTGGGAAGATAATGGTTAAGAAGTGGTCATTTATACATTTATGATCAATATCAATGTGTTGTTAAGGTAAAATTAGTTGGATTTATACGAGACCCCGCAATATATGTAAAATGGTTTTCTAGAAAAATAATTACTAACCTCTGAGTTGTACGGTCATAAAAGTAGGTAAACATAAATAGTTTGGTCCCTATCTCTTCATCATTCTTATAATAGAGGATAGAGAGCCGATATTCATCTTACAATCAGGGTAATACAGTCCAAAAAATAACCTTTAGGGTCATACTGTCTACAAAATAATTTGTTTCCCTAATTTTGTTAATATTAGCCATGCTCGATGCTTTTAAAAATATTACAAGTTATATACACGTGTTTATGAATAGGCTAGCTAGTTTCTTTTATTAAATTTATAAAAACGAGTTGTCGATTTAAACGTACACAAAAACGAGAATGAATAATATAGTCACCAGAGTGTGCGCGTGCCGTTTGTGCTCCTTGCTAAATGAAGGTTATCTCTTGTTCTTCTTCACACTTCACAGGGACAGTTTCTTTACCTGGAATCGAATTCAGGAATATTAGAAGAGAACTGCTCGAAAGAGAGGCTAGAGTACTTAGTATTGTCACCTCCGATTCGCATGGGAGGAGACAAACAGAATGGAGACAGAATGGAGACATAATGGAGAGGAGTGTTAAGTATGACTTCGTGCTGCACTTGATAATCTTCTGCAATAGTAATATTATAGGTTAAAAATTTTCCACCTTATGCACTAGTATAACTTAGACATTGATATGAATGAGTGTTGACAAGGAATCTATAGTTTGTATCTGTTGTTTAATTATACATGTATTTACATATAACCTGAGTATCAATAAATTACAATATACCTTATTGAATAGTATTATTATGATAAAGAAAATGTACAATTGTTAAAATTACAATTAAAATATATAAAAAACAGGTACTAATTTTTGAGAATAGAGGACACGTCACTTAAAATTATATATACAGAATTTTATCTTCTATCACTAAAAACGTTTTATATATGGTAAACTAAAATGTTGTACAATTGCTAAAATTATAATTAAAATATATAAAAAACTCAGGTAGTTATATGTACTAATTTTTGAGAATAGAAGACACGTCACTTAAAATTATATATACAGAATTTTATCTTCTATCACTAAAATATTATACATAAAAAAGTGTAAGTCCCAGTAAAAGGTAGAAAAACATTCTGCTATTTAGCATTGATGTTTAGATCTGGAATGATGTGTAGTTGTTAGGCTATATATGGAGCCGTGGCGTTGTGAAGTAGCTTTATAGAGATTCCTATGTCATGAGTGTCATGACGCATTCGAACAATATCTGAGGATTAAGTCAATGGATATGCATTTCAATGCAGGTTTGCATCATCTTCAGTCCAAAATTTTCACACAAGTTTTCTATGAACTTGTAGTGGATGTTGTGTTCGTTGCATGAGTAGGCTGACTACTGAGTTCATCAATAATCTTCTGAAAGCTTACAGTTTCCCTCGAATTCCAAAAATAAAAAAGGCCTAGCAATTGTCCATTTTTAAATTTTGGGCTCACTTGAAAGGTCCTTTCTTATAAACACGTCTGTAAATCTTTATGAATGAATTCATCCTTTTCATTGAATTATTATCAGTTTCTGTTACACAATTTGTTTTCATTTAAGGGATTTATATGCTTTTATTTAACATCTGGAAAATATCTGTAGAATTGATTGGTATATGAAAACTACGTAGAAAGAAATGGCTACCTATAGACTATGTGGTGTAAAATCTTCATACAGAAGCCAGAATCTTGAATGATACTTCGGCACGCAGCTGGACAATTCCGCTCAGCAATCACTGAGTAGAATATGTAACGCTCTATTTATGCTATTGTACAATTCCAGACATTCCGTAGATAGTAGTATAATTTTGGTAGACTGTAATTTAGTTAGGCCCAGGCCCGCCGGCGCGGTGGCTCATGCTGTAGCGCGTGAGCCTGGCATGCTAGCGGTCCTGAGTTCAAATCTCGGGGCCGGCGGGTGTGTCATTCGTGGTGGACGAAGCCGTGCCTTGGGGTTTTTTCTCGGGGTTCTCCCGTTTCCCCCTCTCATTCCACCAACACTCTCCACTTCATCTCACCTTTCCCCCTTTTCATCATCATCCCGTTTCCACTTCCGGTATCGGGCCTGCTTTGGCAGTCAGCGCCCTTTGGGGGCCTCTCCCGTCCTCCCCGCTGCTTGTGGTCAAGAGGTTGTTGGTGGTGTGTGTCGCGGACCTGTCGGGGCTCCGGTTGGAGGGACCGAAGGGGGTGGCGCATACGTGGCATGGTAAGAAGGCTTGCTGGATGTAGGGGAGCTCCGTGGGGGCCTGCGGGGGGATCTGCAGTCCTGGGCGGTCTATGGGCACGCAACTCATTCCATCCCGGAGGTAGGTACAATAAGCCTGCGGCTTCGGTGCTTAGGGGCGTTCCCACCCCGCCTCCCGCCTAAAGGGCACTTATCCAATTCAATTCAATTCAATAGGCCCAGGCCCGACGAGAGGGAGGGGCAGCCGGGGCCCGGGTCCAAAAAGGGGGCCCGGCCGACCAGGCTTTTTATTTTTTACTTTTTAAATTTACTCTAAAATACAATCGTTATGTTTTATGTGTTTATTTTACCTGCATTGTCCTGTCGTATAAGGGTGACACGGAATTAATCAGTTAATCTGAAACGGATTATTCTTGAAGAAAAATTGCTATTTTTAATAAGTAGAAGCAGATATCCTTTTGGACTCAACAGTAGGACTCACTAATGTTCGGCATTTAAAATCATAATTTTCAAAAGATTAAACTGGTACATAGGCTACAGATAAAATTGTTCCTAATTAGAACAATTTAATGTATTTTTCCGTTTCGTGCCCAGCATCAGTTAACCGATTTGGTTCAAAATCAATAGGCTTCGTCCCATGGGCGTTATAAATGGTATACCAATTGTTTTGAAAATCCGATAAAGCGTATTTGAGTTACCGCGCTTACAGGCACACGGACACACAGTCAGAAGGACAGATATTTTCCTGTCTACCAAACAATCTCATAGCCTAAGTACCGGTACCATTCTGGCACATAATAATTATGTAATATCATAACATAATCTTTTTGTTGCATACATTATAAAGGGCAAGTTGGGTAGAGAATTTAATATTTGACGGGGGCCCGGAAAAATTTGTCCCTGGGGCCCCTGCTTTCTTTCCACGACCCTGGTTAGGCCTAAGCGTTCACGAATTGCGTGCAGAGAAGGAGAAAATTTCTGATATGAGTGCCAATGGAAGCTAGGAACTATCCGAGTTGCATGCCAAGAAGTGAATTATTCGAGTCAGTGTTTCGGAGCTTTTCGTTGGAGACAGGTAACTAAATTTTAGTTCATGAGTCGATTCTGTCATCAGAATTTCACTGTAGATTTGTTTGGCCAACAATTACAATTTTACAAACTATTTTGTGTGCTTTCAAGCACTTGTTTTAAAAAATTTGCTCTTGACAGAAAAAAAAGTAAATTTATACTTGCATTTGCCTGGTGTCCCATTTAATTCTTTGTTTAATAATTCGTAGTAATAACTTAATCCTATCAGCACGCAGTAAACTTTTATACCTGTAAACAAATCATCAGTATATTAGTCGTTGCAGCGAACTATAGGATCCACAAAGTGGAAGTGACAGAGATATAGCCTACACTAAGAACCGCGGTGAGATCAATACTATACTTACATTATGAATTAGTGGCATGAAAAAATGGATTTTTTTCCTTTAATTTCTAATTTAATCGACGCTAAGATGAAAATGTTAATTTATTCAGCTCATTTTTATTATCTCTGAAATGGCGTGCCCATCAATTTGCCCATAGCAAATACCTCACTCAACTCTTATACACAGATGAATGACACAGTGAAAGTCCTTCTGATATAGCCTACCTGAAAACGAGTAACAATGGTCGTGCTCAGAGGAGTACACATTCCTTTAAAGTAGGGGAAGCAGGTACTGCTTATGCCATGTTTTCTTGAAAATGCTGTTCATACTACACGTTTGTGTATATTCGAACTATCTTTCAACGTTCATATAAAAAAGATACAAAATAATCAAATTCCTTGCTCTAGTAATTAAGATAATTGTATGAAAATTATGAAACTCGTTTTGTTCGTCTCATAAAAAATCTGGTGCGTGGAATGCCTCTTCACAGAAGTGAAACTTGGATTTTTTAATTTTTCGATTTTTTCCATTTTGGATTAATGGATTTTTTGGATTTTTTCAATTTTGGATTAACGGATTTTTTGGATTTTTTCAATTTCAGGTTAATGAATTTTTTCGATTTTTCCAATTTTGGGTTTATGGATTTTTTCAATTTTGGATTGTTCGACTTTTCAAATTTTAGGTTTAGGGACTTTTTTAATTTTTAATTTTTTTTATTTTTTAAATTTTGGATCTTCGAATTTTTTAATATTGGAATTTTGGATTTTTTATTTTGGATTATAAAATTTTGGATCTTTGATTTTTTTATTTTTTGGATTTTTAAATTTTGAATTTTCGATTTTTTAATTTTGGACTTTCAGATTTTTTAAATGTTGGATTTTCGATTTTTTAATTTTGGATTTTTTAAATATTAGATTTTTTATTTTTTAAATTTTGGATCTTTGATTTTTTAAATGTTGCAATTTTTATTTTTTTAATTTTTTATTTTTTTAAATTTTGGAATTTATATTTTAAATTTTGGATTTTTTTAAATTTTGGATCTTTGATTTTTTTGGGAATTTTTTAATTTTGGATTTCGATTTTTAAATTTTGGATTTTTAGATTTTTAAATTTTGGCTTTCGGTTTTTAATTTTGAAATTTTACATTTTGGGATTTTTGGATTTTTGAATTTTTGTAATTTTATTGAGTTGATTGTTTTCTGTGCAGTCCGTCACAGCCCCGCTACTTTCGTGACGATTTTCTTCGTAACGCAACTTTGGGTTAGCTCTCGGTTTACTCCTAGCGCGCCTAAGAAGTTTCACTTCAAAAACATAGGTGATTAAAGGCTCATTGCATAATGTATTATTATTAAATTGATCCGTAGACCCATTGCAAAATGTAGCACTTACCAAACTGAATGAGAACAAGGCACCAGTAGAAAAAGATGAATTGAGCATCGGCCTCATTCTCCTCGAGATATCTTATGAACAAGGAAATGCGAGTTATGAACTGACATATCACAGCACAGGGGTAGCCCACGAGCCATGCGAGAACCATCTGTTTATGTTCCTGTGATTTGAAAAAAAGAGAGGAAAAAAGTTTTAAATGTAAGTTTTAAAACTATCGATAGCATGGCATGTTGTGAGTTTACGAGTGCTGATTTTTACCAGATAACACATTAGGCCTACATTGAATAAGCCGTTATTTCAAATCTAAAGGCCTAAGGTCGGTATGTCACTATAGGCCTAAACGTTCTTTGACAAAGTTGTTGGACAAAAAATATGACAGTGTAATAAAACTAAACCAAACTCCGTGGCGCTACATCCCTAGAGGGACCAGGCCTACCACCCGACCGCTGCTACCAGAGGAAGATGGAAGGATTGCGGAGCATGTGGTCAGTACACCGACACCCAGGTCGTTAATGGTGGTTTCCATGACCGGAACCGCTACTACTCCATCAAGTAGCGAGGCTGAAAGCACCCAGTTCCAGACCTCCCTACCCCAGAAAAATCCGAGGAGGTACCGGGGATCGAAGCAGTGCCGACGGATCTATAGTCAGCGATGCTAACCACAAGACCACGCCGGCGGTCATGACAGGATAATAGCTAAACTTGTATAATAGTTATTTATGATAGGCTACAAGTGGTAAAAAGATTTTATTTTTGCGAGTAGGCATGTTTGCGAAACGAGTCCCTAAGGGCGAGTGCAGCAATCCTACGAGCAAAATAAAATAATTTCTCCATGTGTATAATACACTAGTTTTATATAGCCGATACTATTGTGAAATAACTATCTAATTGCGTACCGTGCAGCCATTTTGGGAGTTTCCAGCTGTCCTGCCACCTAGAAAGCGCAGAGGCTATTGATTTTCTGGTACGAGGCTGCTAACATAAGGGAAGCTTTCCAGTCACCATATGACTATTTTTTGCGATTACCATGAGAAAATTAAAATTTCAGATGATGTAATAGATTTTAACATTCTGAAGTTCTATTAATTTGAGTCAAATTAATAACCATATGCAAATATTTTTAACTAAAAGAGTATTTTTATGTATAATGTCATATCAATTAAGCTTAGTGGTATAATTTTCTCATTTTAATTAATATCATCTACCGTTAAAAGTTATTTTTTTACATTCGTGTCATCTCGGAGATGACCCCGCCATTAATATTGATGATCATCCATCTGAGGATGCCCTCCATATTCTTATGTGATCTAAATCTCCTAACAGTTCTCGGTCCTGTAAGGTTCAGGCGGCGTGGGACGCATAAACGCCTCTACAATGGATGAAACATTTTGAGAAAAAAGAAGAAACACGTTATTCATATAATATTATAGGGCCTATTAAATTATGTGTATTGGATTCTAAGATTATTTTTACCAGCCGTGCTCCGAACCATAGATCCACAGGCAGCAAGAAGTCAGCGATTCGCACCAAAATCGACAATGCTTTAATAGGCGCAAATCCATAATCATCTGTAGAACATAAATAACATGATTTTAATCTTTGGACTTTTTGCTTTCATGGTGCAGGGTGTTTCTATACCAAACTAACATATTCTAGAATGAGAGAGTGTAGCCGATTCTGATTTTTTTGTTTAAAAAACAAATGGATGCTGACCATGCTTGGGCCTCCCTGGACAAAGGAAGAGTAGACGCCTGCATACGAAAATTACCATGATTTTTATTAAGCCCAGTATGGTACTTTATGAGTGTGTGTGCGGGACGGGAATATGTCTGGCCGTCCGTCCGTGTGTCTGTACGCGCGATAACTCAAATACGCTTTATCGGATTTTCATGAAACGTGGTATACACGTTTATAATGTCCAACAGAGACAATAATCTGTGGTTCATGAAAGCTTACATATCTATCTTGGCAAGAAGCCTGTTAATTTTGGACCAAATCGGTTGATCGGGACCGGAGTAACGACTAATTAAAAATCACCTGCTTTTTAAATGAGAAATCATATATTACACTACAATGCCGCGTTTACAGTCATTGAGGGCCTTGACTCCAATGCAGTTAGATGTTTGTTTATTTCGTTGATCAAGTTGAAATCAGTACTACATGAATACTGTTCTAAACAGAAGGTTTATTACTGTGAAATAATTATGCCTACGTAGGCCTACATTAAGCGGAGATCTTTGCCAGTGCATTTTGTGAAATGTTCGCACAGTTTAAGAATTTCTTATAAGCTATCAGTGTATAAGAGTATGAATTAAGTTTAAGTATCAAACTTTAGACCTTTGTTCTTCCCTGCTTAATGAATCGATCTGGAGCTTAACTCGGAGATACTTTACAAAAATAACTATTTTCTGCATATCATAATTGCAATTATCACTGGTTAAACAAAAGCATTCCGGCACTTTGTTATATCAGTTTACCAGGTTTTATTATGTCACGAAAAAGAGTGAAATTAGAGTTTACAAATAGTCTACAGCTACCGTAAAGTAATCAAACGACGATAAGTAGCTTCTGCGCAATTCCAATTGATCTAGATGCCATGGTTTGAAGGTCACAAATTTAATCTGACGTCGCTGATCTAGATAAAAACTGCACAAATATAAAATTAGGCTACTTACCCAATTCGTATTCTTCGTATCTTTCATTTGGTGATACTATCACTCCTATATTTACTAACACATCTAGAGTAAGTGACACCAACGCAACAATCTGCAACAATCAGAAGAAATAATTGGAGGGTTCACAGATAAAGTGAACCAAGTCCATTAATTTTATTTCTGAGAAAATAGATCTCAAAGTTGATTACCTGTAACTAAACAGCATTTGAGTTATAATTGTTCTTGCTGTCACCTGGTGGACAAAAGTTGAACTATGGACTCGGTTGATCATTTCTCAGGAAAAACTATTCTACTCTACCATGACAGTGTTAGTTCAAAATGGACAACAAAAAATAGGTTTTTGGTTCACTTTAACTCTGAACCCTCCAATTAGTGGACGCTACACAACAGACACTAAGATT
The DNA here is from genome assembly GCA_964059195.1 of Ectobius pallidus. Lineage (NCBI taxonomy): Eukaryota > Metazoa > Arthropoda > Insecta > Blattodea > Ectobiidae > Ectobius > Ectobius pallidus. Next base: position 50,219,057 of record CAXKWD010000004.1, on the reverse strand, counting down.
TGTAAGTTTTACTTGCTACTATCTTTCGGGGCTCAGCTCCAGAACCCCCAATGGTGTTCTCGGGAAAAGCTTTCTCATGAACTGTACCTGAATCGGAAATAAAAGAGTCCGTGTATTTAGGCTCGTATTAAATAACTGATGTTACTGTTATCCAGTATTCACAAGCTCTTTTAGTTTTCCATACTTCCTATTGGGCAGCAAGAATATCAATCACTATGCTTATGGCAGTTAGATGTGACAATATGTATGTCAAATTTTGTTATTCTAGCTATCCTATAAGTTAAGTGTGTGTCCAGTTACGTGTATAAAATGTACAAAATTTACCTACAATTAAAAAAAAAAAAGTCTTCTAAGGTGTATCCGTTGGAGATACGACAAAAATTCCCACAATTATTAACAACCTTTTTCGTTATGGAACTCAGGTGTTTTTAGATTAAACTCTTTGTTACTTGGGGCTATGGCCTTATTAATTGAATAAACAATAAATTATTTTTAAACCTACCGGAATTAAAATGACGATAGAAGTCCCTCCTCTGTAAATGTCATGCATGAGTGGGAATTGGAAGATGTCAATACTGATGTTGCGATTATATTTACGATTAATCGTTTAGGTCAAAGAAGCTATTTCAGATATTTCAGTAAGCTGGCATGAATGCACTCACAAAAACAACTTAACTTACGAGTGATAAAAATAAAGCTACCTGGTTCATGAGCTAAGTAGTAATAGAAAAACACAATATTTGCAATCAACTTCGCGTGTGATAGCCATAGAATTTAACTGGAATTGGAAACTCTGAAGCCTATTTTCAAGTAGGAGATACCGGCGAGAAGTTCGATGCTTTGGCTAGTTTCTTCACTGAAAATTTAGCTGTAAATCTAAATTAGGTTCGGTTAGGCTAGACAGGATGTAATGTGGTATGTAGGGTAGATTAGTTTAAGTTAACTTAGGCCATTTAGGTCATGTTACCTTACTAGTGCAATTTTTATTAGCCTTTCTCTCACTCAGATTAAAATCCGGATGTTAATGCTCATATCAGTTGCACTGCATACTTGAACAGAATATAGAAGCTTTTTAAATAAAAATGTACTAGAAGAATGTGGTAGTTACAGTAAAACCTTTGTATAACGAAGATCGATATAGGTCTTATGATAAACGTGCAATGCTTTTCTTTTGTCCTAGCAAATTTCCTCTCTTAGTAACGTTAAATGCCACATAGGCTACTACAACGATTACGCTAGCTCAGAAATACCCTTTAACAACAATATTTTGAAGTACATATGTTATTGCAACCCAGTAGGTAGCTGATGGATGGTAGCTGGTATCAGATTCGTGTTCTTTCCAGCCAATAATATATATATTTTTTCAGAGAGCTTAATAATTGTTATATTTCATAGAAATTCCAGAAGAGAAAGGTTCATTAAAGGTGGAAAATAGGGTCATTGAGAGTATAATCATCCCTTACGTAAGGCACGGGCGGCTTGGGCCGCATAAACATCCCTAACAAGGGGGTGTAAAACTCAGCTAAAGAAGATTAACCAACAGAAGAAAACAGCGGGAGATTAGGTACATTACGAGACACGATAAATTTAGTATTGCCCCTGCTAAACTAATGCCGCAGCACAACCCATCTGCCACTAAACCTAATATCACTATTCCAAACTTAACTGCCACTAACCTAGAATCTAGCTGCCACTAAATACCTTAATGCCATTTTACTGATAAGCAGGTTACAAGAATTAGCCTATAGTTGGTCACCTTGCTTCGGTGGAAAACACAATAATATCCCAGCGTTCGTGCGAACTGGCACACCGCGAGATGGGACCCTTTTCATCGGGACTATGGTAATAGTTTTAATCTAGTTAATGTGATGCCATTTTAATGTAGGCCTACATTAGATAGTACAATCAAACATTCTAGGCAGTACAGTATGTATGTAGGCTACGACTGATACTAATACTGGAATTAACAGCACTGTGAAATATTATGCCATTTGTGAGACCCTATGAATTTTTTGTCATGTTTTATGATTACCATATTAAATACAATAGTATCTGTTGTAACTGCAATAAGACTTACAAGGAATGCACCAGCCATGAACATACATCCAGTCCGGCGATCGCAAAGACAACATTTTATATCCACTGCCTGGTTTGCACTAGAACAAGAAGATGGTCACATGATATTGAGAGTTAATTTCTGGGTGCCTAGGACTGAATACTATCAGTAGTAACTAGCTAGCTATGTATTAAAATGGCGGCCAACCGACGCCGCCCCCGACGCCGCCCCCGGCGTAGAGTCACGTATAGGTCAAACGTGACGATTCGAAAAAGCGAAAGGCGCCCGTTCGTCCTGTGCTAATGCCCACCCGCCCCCAAGCCCCCTCAAAGAGTTAAGCCCCAAAACAAAACCGACGCCGCCCCCAACGCCTACTAGGCCCTTTGGCCCTGTACGTTATATGACATGATGGGACTCGTTACGAACAATGTAGACTTCGGCAGTAAGCCTGTGCTACCCCCAGCCCAATTAGACCCCTTTCGAAAACCGACGCCGCCCCCCTGAAGGCTAGTTATACCCCTAGGGCAGACGTTATATGCAAATACGTTCTAAACCTCATTATGAGACCTTTTTCCCACCATTGCTTTGTTTCAAACCCCCTTTCGAAAACCGACGCCGGGCCAAGAGGCAGGGTTATGCCCCTGGATACAATGCTAGGGCAGACGAAATATGTAAATAAAGTCTAATCCTCACTACGAGAGCCCTTTCGAACCCGTTTAGGAAACGACGCCTGCCCCCCAGTGGGTTGGTTACAACCCCCACCAGATACGAGTCTTGGGACAGAGGTTATAATGCAATTGCCTTCTAAAAAACACGTTCCTATGTTATTCATATCCTTTAGTTACAACCCAATGATAACATATAGGCCTAGTGTATTAATTAGAATTCATAGGGCCGTACATAAGATACTAATATCAGGTAACTCAAATACGTTGTAATAACCATGGGAACAAATCTTATAGGATGGTGTGTGTGTGTGAGTATTAGCATATTGCAGAAATAGTACTGTGCAATACCCGGACAGTGAAATTAAGATAAACACAATAACAACTCTGTTGAATAACAACTTAGATGTTAATACAGATATCAATCTACAAAACTATGCTACTATCAACAAAAACATAAAAACATTCCATACTGATAACATCTAGAGAGAGAGTGAATGACTGAGGTTAAAGAATGCTGGTGTTTACAATATATCCAGGTGGTTCCACTATAAATACTCTGTTCATCAAATGATAATTAAACCATTCAGTTTGTGTGAATTGTGTTGTGAAGAAGACCGATCTGCTGATTCCAAGGTATGTAACGATTATATCTCAACTACTTATCAATCTGTGCATAACATAACAGTTATAGAGTATTCACTGCAATTTGAAATAGGTGATGTATTAACGTAATGAAAGAATGTAATACTATACGATGTTATTGAACGAAATCTAAACATATCAATGTAATGAGGGACTACTATTAGGCCTATATAATATGTGAAGCCTAGGTTTATATCTGTGTTTTTACTAAGAGTATTGATGTAAGGTGACTTTAATAAATAAATATAATATTCTGCAAACGTAGGAGATGACTGTTTCAGATACCATAATAATAGCAACGTCTAATAATAATAATAAATCATGACATTACACATTTACTACTATGTAAGGAGGCCTACCAATAGACCTATTATTATGGAGTTCCTAATACAATATTCCGTAAGGGTTATGTCTTCATTCAAGGAATCAATGCATGTACCATAGAAACGAAATGACCTTAGTTTGAAACAATGCACAGTCCCGCAATGAAAATGATTTTTACCCGGGACAATATCTGCGTGTGCGTGTGTATCAAGCCTATGTTCACTATGTAGCCATGTTTACTGAGAATAAATAGGTAATAGTTTACATCTATGTCTTAGCGAAAAGGCTGACTATGTAACTTGTTGAATGTAAGTATTTCACCCTTTGCCTTTAGGATATAGCACAGTTCTATAACGTTTAATGCCGTCTTCAGCAATTACAATATTACAGAAAGGTAACAACATAACATATCATATATATATATATATATATATATATATATCACAAACCTTACTTATATGGGGGTAGGAAGGGTTTATTTAGAAGTCTAATAGCTCTTAATATGCGTATGCCTGACAACATTAACAGCTTTATGTGCCGAATGTCTAGAACCTAGGAACCTCAACCTCATGGAACCGTCAATGCCTCCATGCTCTATTAGCTCATAAAATATGTGTATGGTTGACAACAACATTAACAGCTATATGTGCCGAATGTCTAGAATCTGGGAGCCTCACCCTTATGGAACCTTTCAATGCCTCCATGTCTATAATAGGGAACACTTGGTAATAGGTATATATATATATATATATATATATATATATATATATAATATAGATACCATATATATATATATATATAACTATGATTTATCTGGAATATAGATTAATTGTCTCTTTACGTCAGTAATAATAATAAATTAAAACATTACATAACTAATATTGTGAACATAAATAATATGAGTAGGACTAAGTAAAAGGGAATACAATAAATAAATAACAATACGATACAAATTAAATCCCTTTTTTATTATTATTAATATACAGATATTTGACAATTATTCTGTTTTTAGCACAAGTGTTTCTAAAACATATCGAAACACTATCCCTTATGCATAAAAGCTAAACATGATGTCGTCCTTCATCAGCCATGTTTGTAAAGCCAATACATTCTTATATGAACACATTCCCTCTGGAAAACTATGATAGTTACAACCTATGTTAGGTTTAGGTAGATATTTTAAGTTTGGACATTCGTAGTTCATAAGATCTATGATTTGTACATCATCTGAAACTATAGTCTTTAAAAAACGCATTTTTTCAATGCCCTTTACAAATACAAACATACAGTTACCCAAATCACTTTGTATTATACTTGGCATATTATCGTATTTCTCTACACCTAACTCGTAGTGCAGTCCATGATAATATTGTTCAAGAAAATGTTTAATACCATTGTCCACAACACAGTCTGTAGGAGGTTTGAATATCAGATGAAGCACACGAGAGATAGCAGTAGTAGTAAGATCAAGTGAAGCATATTCCTTCAATATGAAGCTGTTTGTACTCTGTTCATAATATCCTTGCAAATCTACTATGCAACAGTCCCTGATGAAAGCAAAACAATATAGAATTAATTAATTACCTATAGTTATAGGTCCAGGAATCATACCTTCAATATATTCATTACAGTGTACTCCTAAATATATATATATATATATATATATAAAATAAGCAGTGTATTAGCGTATGAAATAACTGAACCTTACATCAACACATTCACTTGAGTATATTACCTAATAAACATTTGATGTAGAAACAGGTAACTATGCATTAACCAATGATAGGTTATATGTCTTAGAGTTAGGGAAAGTCCCTTTATAAATTAGATTAACGGTAGTTTCACCACTGTTTATTCCACTGATGTCTTTATCCCCAAACACATCTGTATACTTTCTGGGTAGGAATACCGATAACAGATCCATACTCTCACAGTTTCGAATATGTAACAACACACACCGTCCATATTTCGTTTCCTTTATAACTCCATATAAAAGATTGTAAGGGACGTTCTGTACAAGCTCAGAAATACCTACACACCTAGGCAAGGACGATGCCGAAGTAAACTTCTCAACTAGACTAGTCATCTGTAAAAAACAAGAACGAGGCTGATTAACTACTTTAATAATAATAATAAAGGTACCACACAAAGCCGTAAAGATTATGAAATAAAATACATTAGATGTAGTCTTACCTTATAAGGGTTTTAAAGCAGATGAAGGTAGGCGACTGAACAACTGTTGAAACTCTTACACAATTAACATAACCCTGTAAAATACTGTCCTTTTATACATAACTCTCCGAGCAACACTATGACGTAGGTTTGGTATCTGGGTTTTTTCCATTAGGATGATGTAACAAAGACCTTGAGATATCGTTAAGTAAGTAAACAACTAAGCCTATAGCAACACTATGACATAGTTTAGGTATAGGGGTTTTTCCCATTAGGATGATGTAACAAAGACCTTGAGATATCGTTAAGTGTGTAAACAAGTAAGACGAACACAGCTAAATACAATAACAAAACTCTCTCCGAGCAAAACTATGACGTAGGTTTGGTATCTGGGTTTTTTCCATTAGGATGATGTAACAAAGACCTTGAGATATCGTTAAGTAGGTAAACAAGTAAGACAAACACAGCACAAATACGTTACATACCTTTAAAAAAAAAAATCATTTCAACATCTACTATAAATAGATCCACCTTGCTTTCTCTTCACAGTCTTGCATACCGCATTCTACAGATAAGGTGAGTGATAGTGTGTGTTTTTTAATTAGCATATATTACACTGTAACATACACGATTATTTCTACTTTGTTTCTTATTTTACAGATTCAATATTTGTAGTGTTGTAAAAGATTTGAAAATAGAAATGTCTGCCCCTGTGTATACTATCTCATCGGAATCAGAAAACGAGATGGACACTATTACGATAAGCGACTCCGAACCTGAGATTTACACAGTGTCAAGTTCGGAATCGGATACCATTATAGAAACTGTCACGTTGTCTGATTCTGACGTAGCCGAATCCGATGATGATGAACTAGCTTCAGCCAATGAATTAGATGTATTGGATGAAAACGAGGAGGAACATGTACCTGTAGCGTCGACGTCACGTAATACTGGCGAAAACGCTACGGGAAATGTCCCTACCTTGTTTTCAATCCTTGAAAGTAGTCGTAAAGACTATAAGCGATTTAATGCCGTTGGTCTGCAGCTAGTCATACAGCTCAAAGAACCAGGTGCTAATGCAGGACCCAACCCATTTGAACGTTCCCTTAAACAGGCAATAGACCATGCTTTGGTAGAAGCGAGAGACCATGATATGGTTGGCATTTCTATTTCCAACCAGGAAAACGAAATGGATAAGCCCATAGGTCTCTCGTACAGGCGTAAAGACCAAGTCAGTCTGGAAGTCATTAGCAGTGTCGTCCAGAAAGTATGCCAATCGAACGCCCGCTTTAATGCCACCGACCGTTTGCGTCTGGTTGTGGACATTGTCCATATGCCAAACGGAAACGGGCGAGATAGGGGTATACCCACGAAGGGGCGTACGATTGGCGTACTTGCTCATTTGAAGAGAAGCGTAGTCTTCGTGAAAGCAATCGTGAACTGTTTAGCATATGCTGTAGTAATCGCTATTGCTAGATTTGGTGAACGTAAAATTTATAGATCATATATCATTCACAACATGACAAGCAAAAAACTTAAAGCAGAAGTGGATAAGTTGATCCGAGATTCGGGTGTCGATCTCTCGCAAGGGGGAGGTATCCCTGAGCTGGAGAAGATTCAGGCCTATCTTAAGGATTCATATAGACTAATTGTGTATAGCGGTTTAAATCTTGACTCTACTATTTACGACGGTGGTAATGTAGGCAAACAAATAATTTATTTACTATACGATCCCGACACCTTACATTACCATACCATAATAAACCTGACCGGTGCAATGGCTAAGCGTTTCATTTGTCCAGGGTGTCATAATGGTTTTGTAAGAGGAGCGCAACATTCCTGTCATTACGTCTGCTTTTGCTGTAGATCGGTACCTCCTTGTGACCCTACCAAGGACTTGGTGATTTGCGATGTCTGTCATAGATATTTTCGCGGGCAGGCATGTTTCGATAATCATAAGCGCACCAAGATTCAAGGGCGCACTGTATGCATGGCTCAGCAGAAATGTTTAAACTGTGGAAAGTTTAAAACATTTCAGCGGAAACATGAATGTTTCAAAATTTATTGTAATACGTGTAAGAGTTTTCAAGCAGAGACAGGGCACGATTGTTACATGGCGCCTCTGAAAGAGACTAGGAGTTCAAACAGGGTGATGTATGTCCAGTACGATGCGGAGACAACACAAGATACACGTATTAAAGACAATACCTTTCTACACGTCCCTAATCTGATTTGTGCACAACAGTCTTGCTCTCTCTGTGAGACGTCCAAGGACGAAGAGTGTGCAAGATGCGGAAAACGCAGTCATTCCTTCTGGGGAGATCCCGTCCGGGGTTTCATGGACTATCTGAGAGTGGACAGACCTTTCGATAAGATTATCGTCATTGCACATAATGCAAGAGCGTTCGACCTACAATTCATTCTAGAGTACGCCATTAGGCAAAGGTGGGTTCCCGACTTGGTTATGTCTGGGTGCAAGATTCTTTGCATGAAGCTCGAGCATCTCGTCTTTCTAGACAGCTTGAACTTCATTCCGCTGCCTCTGCGTAGTTTCCCCAAGACCTTTGATCTCAAAGATGCCGTTAAGGGGTATTTTCCTCATCTTCATAACACGGCCGAGAACTTGGACAAGGTCTATCCCCGTCATCCCGAACGAGAGCTTTACGGGCCCGATACCATGTCTGTGAAAGACAGAGAGGCATTTATGACATGGTACGAGACCGTTAAGGATCTTCCTTTCAATACACGTGTAGAGCTCGAGAGGTATTGCCAGGCCGATGTTACGGTGTTGAGAGAAGCCTGCACTCTCTTTAAATCCCTTTTCAAACAGATTGCCAACATTGAGATTTTCCTTGAGGCAATCACTATTGCATCGGCCTGTAATAGAATCTTTAGATTGATGTTTCTTCAGCCTCAGACCATTGGCATTGCTCCCTCCTGCGGCTATAGAAAAGCAGACAGGCATTCCCGTAAATCGTTGATGTGGCTTATCCACGAAGCCCGGGAGAGGAACGTCGTCATACGTCATGCAGGTAACGGACGCGAGGTACGGCTTCCCGAACTTCCCCAATGGAAGGTGGACGGTTTCTGCGAAGAAACAGGTGAGGTTTTCGAGTTTCTCGGCTGCTATTTTCACGGCTGTCTCTGTCAGCCAAACAGAGACGTACCCGTGATGGATTCTTTAGAATCCCTTGCCGAGAGGTACGAAAACACCATGGGCCGATTGAACATGATCCGATCAAAGGGTTATACCGTCCACGTGATGTGGGAATGCAAGTTCGACGTTGTTCTCGAACGCATCCCCGCACTCAGAGACGATCCTTTGATCGGAGATGCCCCGTTGGTCCTTAGGGACTCTGTCTACGGAGGACGTACCGAAGCCATGCGTCTTTACCATAAGGCGGATGTGACGAAAAACGAAAAAATCCTGTACAGCGACATCATGTCTTTATACCCATCCGTATGTAAATATAACAAGTTTCCTGTAGGTCACCCCACTGTTCACGTTAGTGACCAGTGTACAGATACGGCTGGCATGTTGAAGAAAGAGGGCCTCGTAAAATGTACTGTCCTGCCACCGCAAGGGCTCTACCATCCCGTTTTGCCTTTCAGGTGGAATGGTAGGCTCTTGTTTCCCCTTTGCCGCACCTGTGTTATGACTATGGAACAAGGTAGCTGCAAGCATGCGAAAGAGGAAGAGAGAGTTCTCACCGGTACATGGGTTGTGGACGAAGTGAGATTAGCTGTAGCAAAAGGATATAGAGTGATTGAAATCCACGAATTTCTAGAGTACGGTGTTACGCAGTACTCGCGTGAAACCCATGATGGAGGGTTATTCGTAGATTATATCAATCTATTTTTGAAGATTAAGACGGAATCCAGCGGATACCCTGCTTGGGTGAAAACCGAGGCCCAGAAGCAGGAATATATCGATTTGTTTTATAAACACGAAGGTGTAAAGCTAGACCCCCAACAAATCGTTAAGAACGCTGGTAAAAGAACCTTAAGCAAGCTTTGTTTGAATTCTTTCTGGGGTAAGCTCATTGAAGATCCAAACAGGAGCAAAACAAAGCTTATTAAAGAACCAAAAGAGCTGTACAGGTTCCTCACGACACCGGGAATAGAAATTCAAAGACTGCTTTTTGCTAACGATGAAGTCGTGTGGGTTAATTGGATCGCTATAGATGAAGAACAGGTCTCTCTTCCTCATACTAGTGTCGTTCACGGTGCCTATGTAACAACGGGTGGTAGAATGGCCCTTTATGGCTACCTCGACAATCTGCAACATAGAGCCTTGTACTGCGACACGGACAGCGTAATATACACACAGACAGATGATGACGCTAAAAGGTACACCGTTCCCTTAGGCGATTATTTAGGCGATATGACTAGTGAATTGATAGACTATGGGGAGGACGCTTACATTTCAGAATTTGCTAGCGGGGGTCCTAAAAACTATGGGTTTAAAGTTACTGTTCCTAGTAATGACACTGCATCCACCTCTGTATGTAAAGTCAGAGGTATCACTCTTAATTATAAAACGTTGAAGGATGTCAACTTCGACGCCATTAAAACCATGGTTTTAAATGGTGATCCTACAGCGACTATCTCTGTGAGAACGGAGAAGAAAATTAAGAGAAAGCCCGGCCCACAGATCATCTCTGAACCCGAGGATAAGACATACCGACTCTGTTTTCGAAAAAGACGCAGAGTCGGCGGAGGGTATGATTCCATGCCCTTCGGGTATAAATAGGGAAGGGACGACAACACCGGCTCAGTATGGACTCGTCCTCGTCTTTGGAGTGTATAGCTATTGCTTGGATGGACCTTCACCTATGATTAAATATTGTTATGGTTGTAATTCAATTTGACCACCCTTTCTCTTTGATAGTTTCAGGGCCATCTTTTTCAGGGAAAACAACATTCTGTGTTAAGCTTATTAATAATTTGCAACAATTGTGTAACGTGACTAAGTACGAAAGTATTCTGTGGTGTTTTAGTGAAAGTAACGCTGTGCCTCCCCAGACAAAATTCAATACTAACGTGACGTACCACGAAGGTCTTCCTGACTTTAAACAAGAACAATGCACTAAACCAAGACTCGTTATTTTAGACGATTTGCTAGACAAAGCTTATTCGACAGAAGTGAGTTCGTTATTTACAAAAGGCTGCCATCATAGAAACATTTCGGTTATTCTCATAACGCAAAACCTGTTTCACCAGTCTGCTCACAGCAGAGACATCTCTTTGAACACAAAGTATATGGTGTTGTTTAGAAACCTGAGAGATAAAAATCAAATTACTTTTCTAGCAAGACAGGTGTATCCCGAAGATTGGAGGTCTTTCTATAGAGCTTTCCTAGACGCAACAAAGAAACCTCACGGGTATTTACTGATAGACTTTTGTCAACGAACCAACGATTTACTTAGATTTAGAACTAAAATATTTCCCTCGGAAGTTACAAAGGTTTACGTCCCTGTAAAGGATGAAAAGGATAAAATCCAATTACCATATGTTACAGGTTCTTAAAAAGGCAACTCCCAAGGTACGAAACGTTATTCTAAAGAGTGCAAACAAAGATCTGATACTTGCTATTATAGAATGTGTTCTTAATGTTTTGAACGGTCAGTGTAAATTATCTACGTGTTCTAAACGTAAACTGTTTAAACATAAACATTCCTTAAGACATCTTGTAGATAGGAACGTATCCTTGTCAAGGAAAAGAAAAACTTTGGTACAGAAAGGAGGATTCTTAATTCCTCTCTTGTCCTCCGTGTTATCCGTCTTGGGATCATTAACATAATGTTACAGAAAATGTTTCTGGTTAGTGCTAAAGAGTACAAGCGTTTAAAACGTTGTGTAGAAGGTTCAAACCCGGCAGTTGATGTTACGGATCCGTTCAAAGAGTTGGCTAAAATACGCGAGAGTGAGGATCCTATAGTTAAGAGGAAACAGAACAGAATACTTGAACAGGAAGTAGCTGAATCGAGGAAAAGAGTTAGAGATTTATCACCCGAGAATAAACCTATCTCCGATGACGAAGCTAAACGTAACGTTATAGGTGATGTAGCAGGTAAATATTTATCGGCTTATGTAACATCGCCAAAGATTGTAGACTCACAGTTTGGAATCTATAAAAGTAAGGAGACAGGAGAGTACATGATTGGTAATTCTAAAGTTCAATTGTTAAATAATAGTTTGATCGTTAAAGGTATAAAATACGATGCGAGTGCAGGTTTATGGGAGTTGCTTACTAGGAAGAAGGTTGATATGAAGCTTGTTACGCAGGAAGACCTCGACACGTACAAAGACATTTTAACTAGGACCGAAGGACATGATAGCATCGATAATAAAACCGCTAGAACAGTTAAATACAAACAAATCATTACTAAATTATTTCCATCGAGAGAGCTTAGGTGGAGTACCTATAAACAACGGAGATGATGAAGGAAACATTACACAAGTTGTATTACGAGCCTGAGGCATCTACGGGTTTTTCCACTATTGCTAAACTTTCACAAGCGTGTACCATTACAGATAAACATATCGAGCAATGGCTAATTGAGCAAGATGTTTACTCGTTACATAAACCCATTAGGAGAAAGTTTCCTAGGAATCCGTATTCTGTAAATAACCTTTACGACGTGTTTGAACTTGATCTAGCCGACGTGCAAAGCATTGCAAAACATAATGATAACGCAAGATATTTACTTGTTGCTATAGATGTGTTTTCCAAATACGTATGGGTTGTACCTTTAAAATCTAAAAGAGGTAACGATGTGACAGAGGGATTCAAAAAGGTGTTGGAGAAGTCCGATAGGAATCCTGTTGCTGTGCGAACCGATAGGGGTAAAGAATTTCTAAACAAATCTTTTCAAGACTTGTTAAGGAAAGAGGAAATCGAGTTTCAAGTGTGTAGGAACCCGGATGTTAAATGTTCCGTCGTGGAAAGGTTTAATAGGACTCTAAAAACTAAAATGTACAAATATTTTACTTTCAAGAACAGTTACAGGTATCTCGAGGTGTTGGATAAGTTTGTGAAGGGTTACAACGATAGCATACACAATACAACAGGAATGGCCCCAAGTATGGTTAGCGATCAAGATGTTTTGGAAATATGGCGACGTATGGCAAGGAAACAGATTCGTGTGAAACCGAGACCTGTAAAGTTTTCGGTAGGGCAAACGGTAAGAATAGGTAGAGAGAAAATGAAATTCGCTAAAGGTTTCGAGCAAAACTATTCTACAGAAATATTCAGAATCGTCAAGGTCATTAAGCATTCTCCTCAACCCGTATACGAACTGGAAGATCTCAAGAACACGCCTATTTACGGTCAGTTTTACAGTTACGAGCTCACACCTGTAACTATAAGCAAAGACACTGTTTACAAAATAGATAAAATTCTACGCACTCGTAAAGTAAAGGGCAGTAGCGAACATCTCGTTCGCTGGAGAGGTTACGGTCCAGAGTTTGATTCCTGGGTTAAAGCTAAGGATTTAGCGTAATGGATGAAGGTTTTTACGTTACTCTCTTGAGCGATGCATCGTACAAATCTTATCCTAGTAACACTCTTGCTAGTTTCCAGGTGCAGTTGGCACAGAGCATAAAGCTAGAGAGGAATCAATGGGATGTGGGCTTGTGCGAAATTAGTTACTCTCAGGGGACTGTATCGGAAACGGTATATACGGAAACCAAAGCAACAGAAACAACACCTTTGAAATCAAATACAAGTAGGAAGGAACTTGTTTTTATATACTGTAATATAATAAAACCGCAACTTGTAGGAGATGCGTACGTGAAATGTTTTAGGATTATTCAGTTTCCTTTAAGTACATCAACTCATGTCTTTCCCGTAGTTTATTATGTTCCTGTAGAATCATCCGAATTTCAGGTGATAAGTATAGAACTCACAACTAAACTAGGAAGATTAGCTAACATAACGACTAGCACTAAGCCTACTATGCTTGTTTTACATTTTAAAAAGAGAAGGTAGACGGTTTTACGGATTAGTTTGCTATGGACCACCTTACGACATACTACGTAAATCAGTCGGGTGGGCGGCTAGGCAACTTGGGTCCTTTCTACACAGGCAGCCCTTATGTTCAACACGGTGGAGGAATAGGTAGTTTCTTGGGAGGATTGTTTAGAATGATAAAACCCATTCTCTTTTCGGGTGCTAAAGCGGTAGGTCGTGAAACTCTTTCGGCAGGAGCAAATATTTTAACCGATATAGCTAGTAGAAAGGAAGGTGATAAGGTAAAAGATATTATTGCTAATAGAGTAAACGAATCAACTCAGAGACTCGTGAATAAAATGAAGGGTAGGGGTAGAAAGAGAAAGAGGCCGTCTCCTAAGATGCGAGATATATTTAACGATGTAAAGAGGAGAAAGTAGTCAGTCGAGTAAAGATGTTTGCCGTGACAAAGTCAGAGTTTGACCTTTTCGAGAGGAGCCCTATTCAGACAGCGGTGGTGGGAAATGTTACTACATTATGCAAAGCTATTACTCCCGTGGAACAGAGCGTTCTCGAATTCGTAGTTGCTGCAGACAGCGAACACTATACAGATTTAAACGTACAACTCATGGTGCAGGGAAAATTCGTTAAAAGCGACGGGGCAGATATAGGTGAAGGCGATAAGGTTACAGGAATAAACAACTTGCTTCATTCGCTTTTCAGTCATCTCAGCGTTTCCTTGAACGGGACATCAATCACCCCTTCGGAGGACTTGTACAATTAGAGGTCTTACCTCGAAACATTGTTTGCATACGGTGAGGATGCTTCTAAAACTCATCTGACAAACGGTTTCTGGTATGCCGATAAAGCTATCGAAGGTTTGACAGAACCTAAAGAATTGGTGGCTTTAAACGGAACGTTAGGGGCCAATGTTAAGAATGACGGTTGGACCGAAAGATACAACAAGTCCAAGAATTCTAAAGTACTGGTAATGATAGGTAAACTACACGGTGATATTTTCAATCTGTCTAAACTTTTACTACCTGGTGTAAACATGCATATAAGACTTACCAAAGCAAAGAGAGAGTTTTATCTCTTGGGTGAAAACGACAATTCTAAAGTCTTCTTTAAATTTCTCGATGCAGGTCTGTACGTAAGGAAGATTACAGCTTCGCCTACCATTCTGCTAGCACACATTAAAACTCTGGAGAAAGGTCATAATGCTCACTACCCTATCACAAGAGTGGATTTGAAAACCTTTACGTTTAGTTCAGGCGCTAGTTCTATTTCTATAGATAACGCATACATTGGTACTCTACCTAAGCGTCTTCTATTCTCGATGGTGAAAAATTCTTCTTTCTCCGGCACAGTGGAGTCCAATCCCTACGAGTTTCGACATTTTGCTTTGAGTTCTTTTGCTTTGTATGTCAACGGTCAACAGGTTCCATCGGAGGGGTTACACATTTCCACAGATCATGAAAAGACTACTACTCTAGCTTACGATACACTTTTTAAAGGTTCGGGGATCCATCATAGCAATAGCGGGATGCTAATCACTCACGACATGTATATAAATGGGTATTTTACACTGATGTATGATCTTACGCCTGATGTTTCTGCATCGCATGGTCATAGAAGCTTGCCCTCTAGCGGGAACATTAGATTAGAAGCAAAGTTCGATAAGGCTTTAGATCAAGCCATCACTTGTATCCTCTACTCAGAATACGATAATTGTATAGAAATCACTAAAGATAGAAAGGTAATTACGGACTTTTAGAATCATGAACAGTAATCAAATAACCCATGCATTACGTCATGTACAAACATTCGATGGGGTTTACCCTAGCGATATGTTACCTAGTGTTGTAACGCATAAACCTAAGATATATATCATTAACTTTGATCCTCATTCGTCACCTGGTTCTCATTGGGTTGCCGTGTTTTTCAAAAATCAAAATTTTGCCTACTACTTTGATTCTTATGGACTACCACCCATCATTCCTGGGATATCTAAATTTATAAATCAAAACTCAATTCAATGGCTATACAACACTCGAAGATTACAAGGACTGACAACCGATGTATGTGGACATTATGTCTGCTTGTTCACATACTTTATGAATGAAGGCTGGATGATGCAAGAGTTTGTAAACATGTTTACTACATCACCTGACATAGAGATCGTCCGCATCTTCCACTATGTCCTTGGATCTCTGTGTGGGACGAGGAAAGGAGGAGGCCAGAGATGTTTTCCAGGTGATATGCAATGTAAGTATTTAACACAACAACAACAGGGTTTTATTTCCAGATTAGAAAGTTGTTTACACACATGTTACAACCTGTACTTATTGATTTCAGAATGAAAGCAGCCCGATTACCTTGAACTAGCTCAGTTTCGCTGCAGTGTCTGGAACGAGAGGTTCTCTTCATCCTAGATCCATTCGAGATGTCTTCGTCAGAGATGAGCAAGAGCAAGACCAAATGTAAAAAGGTATGTATTATATATTCTTTACTCTAGATTTCTTACACGTGTTGTTTGTTTCAGGTTTCATCATTAAACTCTGTATGAAAATAGATTTCTTACGAGTATTGTTTGTTTGTTGTTTCAGGTTCCATCAGGCTCTGTAAAGAAACAGAAAAAGGTCGACAAGGTGGTGGTGGTGAAGGAAGCTGTGACACCAACAACGAGAGTTGCTCCTTTGGTATTAGCACGCAGGACCTATTTCCTCAACGGCAGAAAGGACAGGTACATCAGTTTTGGATTCTACTCCTTTATGGATTATATTGGGTGTGCCGAGATTGGAACTTCAAACGGTGCTTGTGTTATTTTGTCGCCATACCTACTGTCTTCGTTCTTGTTACATTTACCTAAAATGTGTGAAAATATGTGTTATTCTAAACCTTATCTGTTTAAAGAAGACTCTTTCAAATTACAGACATGTAAAGACTTGAAAGATTGTATGATGCAATACGATAGTGCTCGCATTGTTTTACGTAATACTGACATTACGTTCCTTGTGATGAATTCTAACATAATCAATGACATTATGACTAAATATGTTCTCATGCAAAGCGAAGTGTTTAACTATATAAACAACAAACAAAGTGTTCCTGCAAGTTGTGATATTCTGTCTTTATTAGACATGGTTACCGATGAAATAAATCATCCAGCTCTATTACTGTGAAGCCATTTGTATATACACATTATTTCATAGGAACGTGACAACCTTATTATACAGAATAGGGTTGTGACGTTCTGAAATGAAACTATAACCTTAACCATTTCCTATTCCTTACATGGTCATTTTCACTTAGTTGATAGTAATAGTAACAGTGTTCATCTGGAAGAAGAAGAAAGGATGCTGAAAGGAAGAAGAATTGGTTATGTAAGTATAAACCTATTTTATCTTTCCATAACTAGGTAATGGTATTCATGTGCCCTTGCGCAATATTACACTATTTAGCCATAGGGCCTAAGGGTCTTTCCATAACTAGGTAATGGTATTCATGTGCCCTTGCGCAATATTACACTATTTAGCCATAGGGCCTAAGGGTATAAACGAAGGACAATACATATGTTATCATTGGGTTGTAACTAAAGGATATGAATAACATAGGAACGTGTTTTTTTTTTAGAGGGCATTTGCATTATAACCTCTGCCCCAGGCCTCGTATCTGGTGGGGGGTTGTAACCAGCCCTCTGGGGGGCAGGCGTCGGTTTTCGAAGTGGGTCAGATTGGGGTTGGGGTAGCACGGGCTTATTGCCCACGTCTGCTTTGTTCGAAACGAATCCCATCATGTTATATAGGACCTTAGTACGGGGGTTTGGGGGGCGGCGTCGGGGGCGGCGTCGGTTTTGTTTTGGGGCATAGCTCTTTACGGGGGCTTGGGGGCGGGTGGGCATTAGCACAGGACGAACGGGTGCCTTTCGCTTTTTCGAATCGTCACGTTTCACCTATACGTGACTCTACACCGGGGGCGGCGTCGGGGGCGGCGTCGGTTGGCGGCCATTTGTAATACGCAGCTCCACCCTTACTACTACTATCTACTGTAAAATTAGAACTCAGTGAATGAAGCTTGTTTTTGTTTTGTAGCGCTGCGATCGCATCACTAGCTAGGGGGTGGCGGATTTATGTATTTAGTAACACTTCTTAGAAGATACTCGTACGTTTTATATAACGAGAAAAAATAACGAAATAAATTGCATTATTTAAAACATTATGAATTAAATGAACACTTTAGCAACAAAGTAACGAACCAAAATAACAATTCCGAATGTAAGACGTTAATTGCACAATTGCACAATTATTACTGTTACTCATAATAAGTCGTTCCATAATATTTTAATTAAACTTTGGCCTATTTGAATAATCTAAACAAGAATGAAAAATCTTTCGATTGGTAGGTCTACTTCATTCATACGTAGTATTATCAGTTGATAACAGTCTGTCTAGTTGTATCAATTTATGTGACGAAGCTAAAATTAACCCCTTCGCACAACACAATTTTTTCACGAAAGATGGTCCAAAAATTTCCATTAAAAAGAAAGATTTTAAAGTTATTTTTGAATCAATAGAAATAGGATAAAAACTATAAACTAATATTCATAAACAAAAAGAGTTAATTATACCCTCCCATCCTCCTATCAATTTATTGACAGTAATAATTTGAATAGTTTTACAATTAATGCGTCATTAGGGGGCATTAAAAAGCCTACATTAAAATCCCGAGTATACTCGTTTTATAATTGTAATAACTAAGTACTGGATTTTAATATTATATAAGTGAACATTTTCAGTAATCACTTTTGAAAATGTTCAGTGATATTGCCTGGTTTTAAAATTAAAAAAAAAATACACATTTGCTTATATAATTTCACCTTCAAATGTTTGTGGCTTTGTGAATAGGCTACATGAATAATTATTACTTCGCGGTCTGAATATTTTCCGTCACTATCATTACCAGTAATGTCATTTTCCAATTCACTGAATTCTATATAAAATTCTTTACCAGAAAAAATAAATAAACGAATTTATACGGTATTGGGCCTATACAACATCAGATCAGCTGATATTCCCTCTCTTTGCTTCATAGGCCTATGAATGCAGCTTTCAGAATGGTCTCTTGTGGCCATATTTTAACTAACCGTATAAAAAGCGATAAATGCATATTATTGAAATTTTAATATTAGGTATGAGGTATTGTAATCTTACACGAGTATTCTCGGGACTTTACGTAAAGCGGTTAATTCCTTGTGTTACTGTACCATGCTCGTTTCCTATTTTGCATTAACTTTTTCATCTTTTTCAGCAATCACAATTTGGACGTTTCTTAAATTTCTTCTACCTCGATGAACATCGGGAACCACAGCGCACGCAAAACACCTTAAAAAAAAGTTATAAAATATATTATTGAAGCACAAATACAAACTTGCGCTTTACCGGGGTTAATCCCGAAATGAACTGAAATTCAGCAATCTCTTACTTTATCTGAAAATGTAGACAATGCCAGCTTTACCCAGGTAAACTCGCATTATCGGAGTTCAGTTATTTTCTCGTGACATAGGCCTACAGACTAAAATACATAATATCCTATAAAGTTCAGATTGTAGATAAAATAACTAATGCAATATGTGACGAGTAATACAAAAAATAAATATCATTATTATTATTATTATTTTTCTTTCCTGTGAACTCATTGTGCTTTGGCGTGAAAATCATTAGATCTGCTTCTAAAGTCAATTCGTGTAGGTCTATTGTCAAGTAACACGGCGCCTGAGCTCATTTTACTTTTTTTCTCGAATATTTTAAATTTATTTTCTGTCGAAAATAGTTGGCACCCTTAGAAGACTAGGATCTAAGATTGTTTTACAAAATTATTTTCAAGTCTTAAATAACAATTGCAAGAATCGGTCATTTGTAGAACCCTAGGAGGTGAGACCTGCTGCCATAGGATACAGCGGAGTAGCCTCAGCGGTGTTAGAGAGATCTGTCTCATCACTTACGGTTTTGTTTTGTGTGTTTTTTGTTTGTTTTGTTTGTTAGAGATCTCCTTCGAGACCAAAGGAAATCTTGAGAATATTTTTAGAGAAAAATTCCTAAAAATTCCTCTGACACTGGGATTCAAACCCATGACCTTCGGCGTTCCCTGCTCTACCAACTGAGCTAGCCAGAGTTCGATTCAATGCGGCAGATGGAATTTCTTTCCTATGAGTGATTACCTTTAACTCTGGATATCTCAGCTCACACTACATTGACGCGTAAAGCCGAAGGTCAGGGTTTCGAATCCTAGTGTTAGGGAAAATTTTCTCCTGAATAACTTGTTTCATAGCCTATAATGTTCAACAGAAACAGTATTCTATGGTTTCATGAATACATATCTACTTCAACACAGCTGTTAAGAGGACTAAACCAATAACAGAAACAAGAAGTTCTGCTTGAACAACTCTGTTCAAAGCTCCAAGGAATTTGCAGAAAGTGTGGACCTACTCTTATGTTTTTGCGTAACCTTTGTTCAACGTATTCACCAGCTAAATTCACCTATGGTTTTCAAAATTAGACTTGCAATGAATTCGTAAGAATATTATTTTAACTGCCATAACTGATCAATCAGATTTATGCAGCTGTAAATTAAATGGGTACCGGTACCCGAGAGTTCTGTCCACTGCCTGGGAAAATGTAAAATTTAATTACTGGTAAATTTCGCGAGTATGACAATGAGAAGTATTTGGCATATCAGGCTTCTTCATCGTAGATAGGGTAATTTTATAGTACATCATTTGGCAGTCAGGGAACATAACATACTGTAGGATAATATGCCTATTATATGTATTGCATGAAGAATGGCTTTTGAATTTATTTTGGGTGGGCCAGATAAAGTCGTACTCCAAATTTTAGCCTATGCTTGGATGATGATTTTAAAATGTCTGATTTATTGTAATTCTAACGTCAAAATCATTCATGATGTCATTTTAATTTCGTTCGTGTATAGATTTTTATTAATAGACCTTGTTGTAGCAATCAGCGACAGAGAACGTAATAATGAATTAGGATTTATTCCTAATTAGGAATTATTAGGATTTATTAGGCCTACCTTATTTCAAGACAATGGAAGATTTCGATCCTAGTTAAGAAAAATAACTAATACACACACTAGTCTATTTACAATCTGTATTACATAGGTATTAAAAGGAATAGATTCACCGAGAAATTTAATCAAGTCTGCTTTTGATTCTCAAATGCGAACTAATTTCCTTAGAAACATACCAAATCTCAAGTATTGTTCACTAAAATCTGACATTTTGTTATACTAACTCTTGTTCCCTCTTGGGAGCTCCAACATCAGACCCCTGTGAGGTTCTCGGGAAAAGTTTATTTATAAATTGAGCCTGTATTCTGTATATGAGATAAAATCCATGTAATCAGACTGTTGTACACTAACATTTTTGCTAAAATTAACCTAAAAAAGTCTGCAACTACCTTAATGTTTCTTTTCGGAAGTAGGCTAAACAAACTGAACTTACCAGTTACAACCTAAAAGCTTTAAGTTTGCCGAATTTGAAGCTTCTAACTCATCTGGAAATGGAAAATGAGTGATTGAAAGCATTACAATTTTTTTCTGGGAGTAAAAATCATTTAAAATGTGAAATTTTGGAATTTTCCCGTTATACGCTAAAATTCAAAACGCAATGATTCTAACAAGATATTGAGCAAGAACAAAACTTCCTATAATATTAAGTTTACAATACATAAGACACAATATTAAGTGCAAACACATATTATTCCTGACAAAATTCGCGTTTATTTGATATATAGTTAATACGTAGCCTAGACCGCGTAGAACAGACCCTGATTTTGAGGAATGAAGGTTCCAGGAACGTGCGTAAAGTACAGTAAATGACTAGGAGTAGACGGAAGTTCTGCCGAAGGACAACTATAAACTGGATACAGACCACTGCAAGGAAGGATGCAAGAAATAGTTCACGTCAAGTGAAATTAATTAACGTTGACACTAATTTAAAATGCAAAATTTGTAATGTGTCCAGGGGTGAAGTCTCGGCTAAGGGACGCTCCATAATGGCCAGTAAAAAAGCCCACAGTGCTTCAACTCCCTTAGCTGCCCAGTCTGAATAGGATAACAGGAGTATTCCCGAATGCTAGAATGGATTTTTACTTAGGCTACCATTGGCTTTAAAACAGAAACGTAGACTATAATGAGAGTCCTCGTTTACCATAATTTTTACCATAATTACGAAAGTAATCAGTAGGGCAAGGCATTTGACGATTTTGCATATTTTTATATGAAGGTTAAAAGATAGCTCGAATATATATAAATGTATATCATGAAATAATTAATTAAATAAGGGCAATTTGTTTTTGCATTATTTTGCATTTTTTGTCATTTTTCAAGAGATAGGTCATTTTTGGCAAATTTTAGGTAATTTTCGGAACTTTTAGGTCATTTTCGGCACTTTTAGGTCATTTTCGGCATTTTTAGGTAATTTTCAGCATTTTAGGTCATTTTCGGCATTTTAGCAATAAATATATTTTTCTTTCTTTTTAAATGCCACATATTTGCTAGGGGCAATTTGATGGGCATGCCAGTTCAGAAAGAATTTATTTTTCGCTAAGGGTGTCCAAGTAGGCCTACTGTAGTATAAATTTACTGATTTCTTTAGTAACAAAATAAGTGTATAAAGCATCGTCATAAACTGTATTTAGCAGTTCATTACTTAAGAAAAAACTAATTATAAGTAATAATGGTCATTATTGGTCAATGGTCAATGGTCATAAGTAATTTATTGGTCATTATTTTAAGATTTCGGGTCATTTTTTCACTATTTTTAGGTCATAAATGTATTTTTTATTTTGCATTTTTTCACTATTTTATGGTCATTAAATGCCTTGCCCTAGTAATCAGTATATAATAACCTAAATTTATACACCACTGCTGTAGGTAGGTATCATATCTTGCAGTTCAGCATGAAACGAATTCTCAAGAGATTTTGCTGATAGCAGTAATAAAGGCATTGGTGTTTGTTTGTCTTGGCAGATATCGCACGAGCTATCGAGATTGGTTCAGGTCGATTGCTCGTAATGAAAGCGAACAAGTGACTGCGTTTACGTCTCCATGGCAACCCCCGACCCTGGCGTGCAGTTTTAATTTAGCCACCTCCTCCCTCATTCAAGATGGCCAATTCGTTCCAGAAACTCGAGCTCATTCGAAAATTGGAAGTAAAAAAATGTTGATTGAGTAAGCTGGCACCCCTGATAATGGGGTGAAGACGATTCCCTCTGTAAAGTAAAGTAAGAGGCTACACCATGAGACTAATAATAGGAATTGCAGACATGCTACATCCTTTTTTTGAATCGCTAAAAATTGTGCAGTGAATACTAATTCTTTACGAAGTAATCCAGCTGCAGTAAGCACATAAATCGAGCGAAGGAAGTGTGAGTTTTGATGAAATAGCAGTATTCTAATGGCAAGAATCTGGCTATTGTTATACCTAGCACAAAGCAGGGATGGCAAACTCAGTTTCGTGGGAAACCTTTGTCTTATATATCCCTCTATACAAACGATTAAACTGCTTCAAAGGTTGCGAAGATATTGCGAAAATACTACTTCATGGTAGTGACCGTATCGCTACAGAAAACATCGGTAAAATACTGACATTATTTCGGTATTGGCCAGTACCGCTATAGGATACCGGTATTATGTTTTAATAAGGCTGCATACCGGTATGAACGTGCCTCAACGATACAGTCCACCAGTTTAGTACCGGAAAAGCATCCAAAATTAGAAGGATAAAACTGAATACTTAGGAAGGGATATGTCTAGTCACTAGTTTAGGTTTATATGGCAAAGAAGTGGCCAATCTCACTGACTGCTTGTTGATTCCTTGAGGTAACCAGTGTCCTGTGCAGTCTGCTGTTTCATTAGATACCGGTAGTAGGGGAAATGCCCCCGGGGCATAGGCTACACTAACCACACTCGTGTGAAGTGGTGAGCAAGTTAAAATGGGTAGAAAGAAAACAAATCCCTTATACCGGTACCTTGAATATCAAGGAACATCAAACACATCCAGGTGCATAAGAAATAATTGCTTGCATGTAGTCATGTGGTAGAGGTAGGCTATGTACTTACTCTGAAAGAATAGTAGTAGGCATAATAATAATAATAATAATAATAATAATAATAAAAGTAATAGTAATAATAATAATAATAATAATAATAATAATAACAATAATTGAATTCCGGCACATTGCAAGCAAACTGACCTATGTTTCGTGCAAACTATGCTCTGTTGCATTGTCTGGCTATTGCTGCACTCCAGAAAATCACACACGTCATTCGGCCGTTCCGATTTGGTTATGAAGATATACGCAAACAAATTATATGTTATATAGACTAATATTTTCATGATTTAACATTAAGTTTCTTTCCCTTTTTTAGTATCATCATCAGTCAATTTGTAAAGCAAGTATCATCGAATCCGTTATAAATAAATCGGGTTCCTATTTTAATATCTGTCGGAGAAGATAGATTTCAATTTTGATTAAAAAAAAAATTAAACTAATAATATTTCAAACACAAATTCAGATATTAAAATTAAATTTTAAAATTTACTTTTGGTTTACATTTTAATCAAGTATACAAACTTTCAAGTTTCCAGGACAAGCAATTTAGAAAATAATTCTCAACACTTCGGCCATCCCTTAAACCCGTCTTTTTGGAATGTAATCTTCCTTATTAATAACAGTTGAGTAGGCCATGCAATGGACATTGCATGAGTAAAGTTAAAATCCCTTTCCAACTTTACCTTTGTAGAAACAGAAGGTTTTGAATTTGTTTTGTGTGTAAGATGTGGGCAGGTTGCAGAGCGGCCAGGAGCCGTTGCTATGGTGATATAAAACATTATCGATTTATTGAGTTGGGAGGGGGTGCATTAATCCAGCACCTCATCTGGGCCCAGTCACGCGGGGCTTTCAATTTCCAGCTATAGGGGTGAAGGGGCGCGGATTCCATTTCATCACTGTAAATGATGCCGCCAAGAAACAGACACCATCATCATGTTTTCGTACCTTCTGTATTTACATTACAAGTTACTTTCATTTCTTTCTTGTGTTATCTTCCTTTCTTCTTTCCTTCTCCCTTCTCTCTTTTCTTTTCACTTTATTTGCTTTCTCCTTAGTTTCTTCCTCTTCACTTTTGTTGTTTCTTGCTTTAATTTCATTTCTATCGTTCTTTATTTCTAGCTTTCTTTTTATTTATTTCTTCTTTCATCTTCCATTTAACACCATCACCATCATCATCATGTTTTCGTACCTCCTGTGTTTTCATTATGAGCAGGCCTAAGTGACTTTCATTATTTCATACTTATCTCCACAATTGGTGAAGGTTATAGGCCTATTGTATGGCATCCAAGAGTGTTTTGTTGCCATATGACTCCGTCAAGTGAACGGAGTGGCCAATTGGAATATAGGGTTTTGTATTCCCATTTGGCAGCAATACAGCTATCAAACTTCATGCTGAAGAATCAATGAAAAGTCTTCAATCAGAGCCAATATGTTCCTCTTTCAACTTTTTGCAAAATGCCATAGGATCATAAACCGTAAACCCTTTTTAAACACATAGAAAGACTCTTTAACATGCCTCTCCAGAACAGTGGCGCCAACATTTGAAAAACATTGGGTGGGCTCAAAGATTTAAAGCTTTTAAAACTCTCGCTCCTTGGTACATGAAATAGACTTATATAATATTGATATGACTATGGTATGAATATAGTACAGTAGGCCTACATGAAATGATTTCATTGTTTCTGATGACAAACTTTGTAATAATTGTCTTATACTCCACTCTCTTGTCTTGTGTCACAATTCCTTGCTTGCCCATTAAATTCCAATGTGATGAATTTTTTTTCCCGCATAAAAAGCATAAAAATATGGCGGTGGATGTGAGACGTAAAAAATTAATGAACTGAGAAACGACTTCAAATAATCGTGGAAGATAGTATTGTTTATATCAACAATAGCCTGATTTTAGCTTTCCAGCGATTCAACAAGGAAACTTATTTTAGTAATGGTAATAAATAATTTAACAAAATAGGCCTACGGCAAATTATTGGGTGGGCTTCAGCCCCACGGGCCCATATAAGTTGGCGCCTCTACTCCAGAATATGATTTTCTTTTAGTCCAGAGGCAAGTAAATCTTATTTTTCTTTAGAAAGAGACTGGTATCTTATGAGTTTATTAAATTCTTCATGATCTTAATGTTTGTAGTGTTGAATCTTAGCAACTGGTGTGTACTCACTCCCAGAAGATTGCTCACTTTCGTCTAATGTTGTGTCTTCATTTTCCATTTGCTCTATAAAAACAGTCTTAGGCCTTTTTCTAGTGGTTTAGGAAGTAAGTTAGTAGATTTTCACAATTGGTCTAATAGCTGATTGCAGACTGGGATACACCAGTCTATCAGATATACATATAAAATATGGTTAATCTCCGAACCTATACGTGATAAAGGAAGACTTATTGCATATTTTAAATCAGCATGTCGATTCACATATCGTGGCCTTACAAGGAAAAGGTATTTACTCAAAAAATGCAAAAAAATTAGTTATTATTGGCAATAAGTATAACAGATTGTGCTCTATCCACAGGGATAACGAACTACAGTATTTTTCAAATGAGAAGCCATTTCCTTCACCGCCAATCACGTGAACGAGCCAACGAAGAGCCGCTAGCAGGAAGAGTCTTCCCTCCGTCTCGCCGCCTCTGATTGGACAGCGTATCTAAGCAAGAGAAGGACAAAACGGCTTGTCATCTGCAAAACACTATAAGTCCTAACCCTTATAGTTTCTGAGCAATGGAACTGTCACAAAGTCCGAAGTCCATAACACAGAGAATGTTTTCAAGGGAAAAGAACTAACTTCACTTCATACCTTTTGCCTGTATACCTAAATATAAACTATAACATATATCTACAGGCAGAATGATTTAATTAGGTAACTGATCATGTTGATTAGCAAGCACTAGGTTATCCATATGGCAGTCATCTGTGTAATTAATTGATATTGCATTTCAGTGAGGCTTTTTTTGTAAAAATGAATGATTTTATGTCAAGAGGAAGAAGATTAGATCAGTTAGCTGTGCAGGAAATGTACAAGCAATTAAATTCATAACCTGATTTTTCATAAACATTTAAACTTTAAAATTGATTTTTCTCCAAACAACGTTTTTGGAGTTAATACCTTTTCCCTGTAAGCACACGATATGGAATACCTATTTTTATTTCAGATGATTTTTGGTTGTTGACCACTATTTTAGGACTACAACACCGTCTTCAAACTAACTGTTAAGTTTAGTCTATTTTGCTTAAAGATGTTCGACAAAACGTATATTTTTAAAAATACTTCAGTGTTTTGTGTCAAATTCCTGGAAGATATCTTCACCCAAGTACATCCATAAGATTTCGCTTTTATGATCTATCATTTTCCGTTTTTGACCTAGCCTTTGCATTTCACTGACATACGCACGCACACATGGATAGGCCTGTATTTCCGAAAATTATAGGCTACTTTCGGGTTCAAGGGACAAAGACGTGTATTAACGCCGAGCTTGACAACAGATTTCTTGGTCAAACACAATAGGCCTACTTCCTGTAGGCCTAGGTCTACCAATAGGAAAGGTGGAGAACATTTTTATTAAGTTATTCAGCTCTGAGAAAGTAGTTTTCTATAATGTTACATTCATAAACTTGGTTCATCTTAAATATCAACCCCCTGATCTAAAAAAAATAATTTAATTATGTAAACATTTATTTTTCCATTTTCCTTCTTATTTAAAAATCCTTCATATTAGGCCTATTATTTTAAATGACTGTAATTATTGATTTATTTTTATTTAATGCATTTAAGCTTATATCCATTTCTGAATGCCTCTGACCATGTACACATACTCGTTCGGGTGGCGTCTTAATGAAAAAAAAAAAAAAAAAAAAAATACAAAATCGTGAACAAACTTTCATTCGTAACATTTATTCAACACAATAAACCAACATGATAAAACCAACATGCTAATCCAACATATTTTATCTATGAAACGTCTAAAAACGCTATTAGTTGGGAATATAGACACTACCACTTCCTAGAAAATACAACTATCAAATGAAATACCGGTAACCACTACCCAAAACACTATTTCTTGGCATTACAGAAGAAGTGTTAGAATTTAAATTCAAGATATTCCTAACTAAAATCGGCAGGGGGTGAAAACAGTTCATGATAACCCGGAGACCCATGTTATTACGTATGAAAACCTTAGAGACAATTTCCTTTTGACATTTTATTTCTAGTTATTTTGGCATTAATGGATATTATGAACTCCATTCAGGTCGCGGTCCTGTAAGGCCCGGTCGGCACAAGCCGCATAAACGTATGTCTCTGCAACGGAAGAGGTAGCGTCTGAACAAAAGAGAGAGAGAGAGAGAGAGAGAGAGAGAGAGAGAGAGAGAGAGAGAGAGAGAGAGAGAGAGTGAGAGAGTGAGAGAGAGAGAGTGAGAGAGAGAGAGTGAGAGAGAGAGAGTGAGAGAGAGAGATGAACTCCATCTTGAAACATTACTATGATACATGTATGTTGCAATAGATAATATTTTCCCTCTGACTTATTTAATTTCAGACCACATTTTTCTTTGCTCGGTCTTTGTGATCAATCTACTGGACAAGAAACAGAACATATTAATGAAAATCGGTATTCGAAATATGAGACATATCTCACATACGAATTACAAATGGCGGTCTGACAAAAGGACGATCTAGCTTGTAATTGAGAAACAAATGCCTGTCGTGTAATTGTTAACAATTAAGAGAGCTGTTATCTCGAAAACAACAAATCTCGATTGTCTTTATTATCGATAATTACCAGTAGCCAAGACAATTAACAAAAATGACGAAGTTGACCTCAACGTTCTAGGAAGCCGTGACTTTATAAGGACTTGTTATGATGTGTCCGCGCCACCTGATGCCCTGTTGCAGCTGCCAAAGCCATATTGGTCTCCTCTGACATTCCATGGCCCTCATAAACATTCTTTGCCGCCATTAGGATTTCTGTGGCGTCCTACAAAATTATATTTTTATTTTGTAATATTGTTATGTTTCGTCTAACTTGGTACTCTTGGAAAGACATGATTGGAGCGATGCCTCAGATCCTGAGATCTTACTGAACAAAGAATACACCCTACCAAAACTTGTAGCCCAAACTTACATTACAATTTTAAATAAAGAACTTATGGCCTTTTTACCTGGAAAAGTTAGCTTTTTCTTTCATCCAAAGGCCCCAGAGGCGTAACGAGGGGGGTTTTGGGGGGTTTGAAACCCCCCCCCCATTGATTAAAAAAAGGAAAATTGTACAATTTTTTTAAGTCTGCTTATAAATTACTTAATACGAGTATAAAGCGTGGGAAGCTTAAAACTCGTTATTGTGCATCTTAATTTTTAAAATTTTCCGGGGGAGGACCCCCGAACCACCCTCTCTCTGGGGGGTATTCCATACCCTGCAGACCTTATAACCCCCCCCCATATGGTCGGCCTGGTTACGCCTATGATTAAGGCCCTGAAGTACAGCTCTGAGCACACAAATGCTATAACAAATATTTACTAGCCTATGCCCAGTGTATTTGATAGATTGGGTAGAGTAAACCTGCCAAATATGGGCCCCGGCTTAATATGGGCCCCTATGATATTCGGCGTGATTCGTATTGCCATCTTCAAATTCAAGTCAGATATCCTTCAACACGACTCAAACAGTGTCACGGTGTGTTTAGTCTGTGTGAGAACCTACCGCGAGAGCTCACACAACATCATTTTTAATTTCGTTGGTTTTGAAGTTTTTGCAGCGTTTGACGTCACTCCATATTATTCATCAGAGGTAAGATATATTAATATTTAAGTTAGTATTTCTTAAGAAGCTGTAACTGAGGTATAGAAACATTATGATACATAAAGATTTCAGACTCAAGTTGCTTGTAGAAAAATGGATGACCGCTGTACATTATACCTGCCTTTTATGGGCCAGGGGCCCATATTAGGAAGGTCATCCATTGTAAACCCAAGTAAGTGAAATAGATCCATTCTGACTGTACACAAAATTCAGTCCAAGTGAATTTCATTTGTGAGAAATGCCTGAATGGCTAAAGAAAGCATTAGCAATATTGTGTCTTAATTTTTAATAATTTTTTGTAGGGGCCCATAATAGGACATATACCTTCCTAATATGGGCCCCTCTTACTATTTAAATAATCTATTATATTTGCAATTACTGTGTAACAAAAACTCTTTTTTTGGTCTCATCATCTATAATAAATGCTATTGAATACATTTGGTGCTTTATAAAGTCTTGAAAAAATTATGAACCGGAAATATCAGCAACTTAAAAAAAGGGGCCCATATTTGGCTGGTTTCCTCTAATAATCCTTGGGTTGTACCATAGCACAGTGGTTCCCAACCTTTTTCAGCTGGCGACCCACATTTCCTTATCGGAATACCTGCACGGTCCACGGTGGAGTAAAAATCCTTATTTGTATCGTATCCCATCCTTATGTAGGCCTATATATAATTTACCATGAAATATTGCAAATATATATAAGCTTATATATGCTTTTTTGAAGATACAGATTGATTATTGATAAACAATTTGTGTTCTGATTTGAAAATGGTTGACAAAATATAAGCACTTTGTAGCAAAACAGTTATTTATTTAACAACAGATATATGTCTGCAATATATGCAACAAGTGGTTCTATACTCACTAACAAGTGTTCCTAGGTGAAGATAAAAACTATAGTTTTTAAAAGTACACAAAGAACCAAGAAAACAATCAAAACACAATTTGATTTGTTTCGATTTTTCTTATCTTTTCTGATGGTTTATTCGATGGTTTCTGATAGTTTTTGGATCGAGTCGCGACCCACCTGTAACCCTTCCTTGACCCACTAGTGGGTAGTAGCTGCATGATGTTTCTCGTAAGGCTATTGTTGGATGATTGTAATGGTTGAAAGATGCAAAGCGAAGAGATTGTTGGAGAGGCAGCAATAAATAAGAAACAAACATTTAACTTGACATCTACTAGCAGTAGTAGCCTAATCCAAGCGCCAAACTACCGAATTGAGGTATGAGATGAATTGCAAACCTTTTCGTCATAAGATTTAATGAAATTGCGCTCGATTTTAAATAGCCGTACAATAGTAATAGGTAGCGTTTTATCAGGTTTTAATTTTGTGCCAGTGGGACTGGGCGTAGTAATCCACCTCCCTCTAGTCCAGCCCTCCGATGCCTGGCGTCAAAGTTACGCCCTTTGCCCAGGAACGTCTGGAAGAGACGTCATAGTTATGCAGTCTTGTGCAACGGTTTTAACTTAATGGCATTAAACTTACATCCTTTGGCCAGGGATGTCTGGAAGTGACATTGCGATTATGCAGTCGTATGCAAGGGTTTTAACCCAAGTCCTCTAGTTTCTACCCTTAAGGCCGCATTCTAACCCTCGGTTGTGTACGTACACTCTTGTAGTTAAGCCTTTTGGCGTCATCAGATCAACAGCTATCACTTTGAACTCCCGATAGTTAGGACGTTTTGTCCATATGGGTTCGTGATATCTCAGATTCTAAATCTTGATTGCGTAGGTACGCAACCGAGGGTTAAAATGCATCATAAGGAGAGAAGCTAAAAGAGTTAGTTTTGGGGGATATTCCATACCCAACACTCCCAGTAATTGCAAACTTTCGTGTATATCAGCCCCTCCCTTCAATATTAAGTTCTGGATCCGCCCCTGATTCTAATAACTTAAGTCTAAATGTAACGTTATTATGAATTAAATACGCCTAATAGCTAGACATTGTTCTTTTAGGAGATTTCAGTTTCCTTTCGCAGTTTTTAATCAGATCTACAGGCGAATAAAACGCTTTGCTCATGAGAGACAAGATTGCCAAAATACCCTGTATGTTGAACATGTTTGCTCTTGAATTTAGATTGGTTAGGTACACAATTTCGTTAATGTAGGCCTAATAACTAGTTTTTGTTTCCTGGTAGTAAATGCTACATGAAAATATAAAGTGCTAGATGTTCATCATAAAAACGAAAATTACTCCATAAGTTATATACACTTTATGAGGGCTATAAACAGCTACATTTTTATATAAATCATAAGGTGGTTAAGATGGCACTGATTAGAGACGTTGTGGACCTAGTGATTTGGAAACATTTATAATGTTTTTATAAGCAATTTCACCTTAAGTGTCTTTATTTTGTTTTGCGGTCGCAAGGAAGTGGTTCGTATGAAAAACGTCTCAGCCAATCAAAACTCATCCACGGACATAAAAATCGATTAAACACTTCCTGTTCTCTTTAAAATGAATCTATCGCAGAAAATGATTAACAAGGCACCCAAGTTTCAACAGCACATAACTGGTGTAAGCAGCCAATTAGGGCGGTCGCACAGATCATGTTTCTTCGATCGTGCACTTCGATATCTATCGAGATATCGCCATTTTGTATTGCACGACTGATTTCATCAAGATCAATTTGGTTTTCCCCTTCAAATATCGCGGTTCCGTCCTTTCGTGACTGATCCCTTGCTTTTTAAGGGAACAATTTCAGCTTAATGTGTCATAATACGAGGGGTCCTTGGTTCATGGCTCTCCTGCCTTAGGTCACATATCTCAGCCCTCACCAACTGCTGTAGACCTGTTCTTAATTACAGAATTTTGAAGGAAACTCGTTTTATTTATCCATTATAGGCCTAAGTTACTCAAATCGACTACGATAGTTCAAGGAAATTGCCATCCCGTTAGAGAAATCTATGGCTTAATAAATTATCGGCAGGTCATGACATGGTTCGTAGTGTTAACTTGATATGAAAGTTAATTGCAGTGATTTTACGTACAACGAAAATAACAAATGCGCACAATCGTGTAGCCTACTGGTGCCAGGAATGTTTTACATAAGGTAACTCATAATTGTAAGTGTAGGTTTAAAATATAGATATAATTACTTTACCTTATAATTTTATACATTAAGCCGATGTCCTACGATCCAACTTTTGGTCCAAATGTCTACAAACCGTCTGATTGGATCGTGTGACATGTACGAATGCCATTGCGCACAATTTCATCCTTATTTTCCATACAACTGTATTGCATGCAACAAAATATTAACGTTTCTGATTTTTTATCCAAATACATAAAATCAACCAATGAGCGTCATTCTCTCAGTGATCTGCTTGACGTAGAAAAAGCTGATTCTCTCCGCTGACAGCCAGTACTCGATCAGCGAACAAAAGGATAAAAGATTAAACAATACATTGGAGTCAAAGAGATAACAGACGCTAAAGCAGACTTTAAATTTGCAACATTAATTATGACCGTTATTAGTACCGGCATAAACGTTGAGGTGCTCTAGAAATTATGAAAAAGATGCCGTAGCATATCGTGCATATCGACCGTCATGTCGATAATTATAATTATAATTATGATAATTATCGGTTTTCGTTTCGGCAGAACTGCCGACGCTATAGGCTATATTAAACCAAAACTCACTCTCATGTGCAGAGCCAGAAATAACTGCATGGAATTTCTATTTGATACAATTTTTTCAAACAAAAGATTATATCGTGGGACATCGGCTTTGTTATTAGTTATTACATTATTAACTCCTTCATTACCATTATTGCAATTATAACATGTTCTGTATTTACTGAAAGTATAATTTATATATTATGTCAAAATTGGATATTGTAGTTTGTAGCATTAAATTTATTACAATTATTTATTTACTGTACTGTCCATTAACGTGTAGGTCAATGGCATAACTGGATGGGGAAATATTTCGAAAAATCATTTTTTTCTCAATAATTTTGACTAACCAAAGTTCTATTATTTACTTATTAGAATTAAGAGTAAGAACGGTCAACTATAGCCTATATTTGTATAATTAGACCTAGTATAATTGTGCAATATTAAAATATACTGTCCGTTTGTGACGTAACGGTATCATATAGAAGTATCATAACATTATGAAACCAATTTTCATTATAACACAGGTGTGGTATCGATTATTATCGAACATGGAGCGATCTTGAAACCTTGAGAGAAGCAAATGAAACTGCGTAAAAAGAACCTGTATTTAAAATAAAATCATTGCTTTTCGAGATAATTTTAATATTATACTAAACTGAGTTCATTTCGTGTGTGTGTTTTAATGTGCGTTGTTTGGCGTTAAAGCTCAAGCAGTTTGCATACCTTGTAGTTTGCCATCTATCGGAAAAGACGAGAACTACTAATAGCTGTTGTCGGAAAATCGTTTGCATCATCAATTACGAGGCATTCTAAAAATCACAAAACTTAAACATTTAATTGTGTTAAAACAAAAACAGTCGTATGAAACTTGCCTCGCTTTTTTCGTTTCATAAAAACATACTCATGTCTTAACAAATGCTATTATAGGCTCTTTCCTTAATGTAGGCCTACTATTATTACACTCTTTAACTTAAAACTATAAATCAACCAGTCTTCCAACACGTCTTATGAAAATATGCAGGGGGATGTCGAATGCTACTGCTTGTATTATTTTCATTTTTTAAAAAGTCGTATTAGGCACAGTTTCCGTGCTCCCATAATAATCAGAGTTAGCCTATTTTCATGTTGAACTGAGTCATAATTGAGCTTTTAATGCAGATTTTCCTAGTCCAGAACTACATTATAAGTTATCTACATCAGAAAGAAATTATTTGGCGTGTGAAAGGAATGGAAGTAGTTACTGTAATTAAATGGAACCAGTTACTGTAATTATGTTATAATAGGCTTATATGCATATGTTTAACTAAAACTGCTTGCATGAAAACGGAAGCTGGAACCATCTAGCGTCGGAGTGCGAAAGTACGATTGTTTTATCGACAAACTGTCAGCACCCACAGCCCATCATGCACCTAGTTACCACTTGATGACGTAATAAAAGCATAACCTGTTCAAGACAACTGTCAACTCTATTTCAGCGAAATTAATATAATTATTTAACTAATCTGGATGTCAGTAATTACCGGTAGACCTACTACTCATGTGATAATATCTTACAAACATGCACTCCGAGATTGCCTTATACTATACATGAAAAAATCAGTTTCAAAACAGGGCTAATTCTAGTAGGCCTATTTTACTTATTTAAAGCTGAATGTTTAGGTGAAATTAGACTAAGCCTATAATTTTGTTAACAAAAATACATTCAGAATAAAGAATAGGTCTATATCAGTATTGAACATAATATTGTAGGCTACAAATTTTGTTATAAGTTTTCTTAATATTACATTATTAAACTTAAATAATCAAACCATTTCCTATAGCCTGTTAAGACGTACTGTAAGCCTCTTGAATTCCTTTCTAAAGCCTGATTTCGGACAATACATTTTTTCCAGACAGTTTTAGAAAACCCAGCTGCTTTTGGCATAAGGAATATCTGAAAATCGTAGGAGTGCAAGTAATTCCCATGCTTAAGAGTACTTACGCCATTAAATTTTGCCTAGCAAATACGATAGCACAGTGATGCAGTGAATTATTT
Source organism: Ectobius pallidus (assembly GCA_964059195.1). Classification (NCBI taxonomy): domain Eukaryota; kingdom Metazoa; phylum Arthropoda; class Insecta; order Blattodea; family Ectobiidae; genus Ectobius; species Ectobius pallidus. The sequence continues at coordinate 50,183,646 of CAXKWD010000004.1, read as the reverse complement.
TAATGTAACTCCGAAAACATACGAGTCGCGTCCATAAAGTAAGTTTCCCTAGGGCCGTTTACACAAACAAACCAAAATTTCATGGAAATATTTATTACAACAGATATAGTAAGTGTTTAGCTATTTTTCAACATATTCGCCACAGGTATTGAGACATTTGTCATACCGTGGGACCAACTTTTGAACACTTGTGTCGTAGAAGTCTGCCGTCTGGGATTTGAACATTGTGTGACAACCATCTCCGCTTCTCTGCCATTCTTTGTCACTCCTTGTCATTCTCGGTCATTTATTGAAGTGTAGGAAAAGATGGAAATCACTGGGAGCGAGGTGGTTGTTGAAACATCTGCTAGCCGAACTTTTGCAGGAGACTTGCAGGGAGGTGTTGAAGTCTCCACCCTACAGCTCGGACCGCGCACCCAGAGATTTTCATCTTTTCCTACCCCTCAAGAAATGACAGTGAATGACAGAGAATGGTATAGATTGCCAGAGAAACGGAGAAGGTTATTTCACAATGGATCAAATTCCAGCGGCAGACTTCTACGACACAAGTGTTCAAAAGTTGGTTCTACGGTATAACAAAGTCTCAATTTCTGTGGCGAATATGTTGAAAACTAGCTGAACACTTGCTATATCTGTTGCAATAAATAATTCTATGTTTTTTTTTAAGTAAACGGCTCTAGGGAAACATACTTTGTGGACTGCCCTCGTACATTTTATATTATAAGTATGACGTCAAAAATGACGCTGGGTTAAAAAGAAATCTCAAACTCTATTTAAAATTTCGATCCACATTTACATTTTACAACTACTTGGAAAATCGCGATGGAACAGCTTCTAAATAACATGAGGCAGGCTATGCAGATGACACAACACTCCTTGCAGAAAACGCAGACGATAATATTCCTTTAGCTAGCTTAATAATTGTCTATTGCCATTAAGAAGTAGGCCTAAGTAAGTCTTGTTAATGCACTCATGGCTTGTAGGTCCTATCAATGTAGGTCTATTAATAAGCTTGAGAGACTTGTGAAGACAATCCGGGTAGATCAGATAAGGTGGGTGTACTGTGTATTGAGATCAGTCTGGATTGTATTGTATCGTGCGGGAAGTGGACAATAAAAGCGCATCACTTCGCATGTCCAGGAATGGCTTTACTGGCGTCATAAACAGACACGAGTGCGAACACGCCATAAACAACCCCCCCCCCTCAAGCTCATCACCAAAAAATGGTTTCTCACCTCTTGCTGGTACCATCTCCCTTTCGCCTCTCTCAAGCGAGCTCCAAATATAGTGCGATTATCAGGGCCCGGTTTGAGAAATGACATGTAAAATGACCCTAAATGTTAAAGAAAATGACTTAATAATTATAAAAAAATTACCTAAAAACTGATATTTTATGTACAAAAAATTATTATTGTACACACAATGTTATAGACTAGCTTGTACATAATTGTAAAAACTCTAAATAACTGTAATGTTGTGAATGTTCTTTTCTCACGGAAAATTATACTGGTACTGAGGCACTGGCGAGTCAAAATTCGGAATTTCCTTTTATGATCTGCCGGATTAGGCCTATATTGTTGTTTATAATCTCCATTCTCAAATTCAAGCAGGTGGCAGACTGGTGCCAAGTCTATTTTCAAAAACAATTATCCTAGGCCTATCTGAAGTTATGAATAAAACAAATGTTCCTTGCACATGCTATTTATAAGTTGACTGTAACACCGTAAAATCAATAACGGTCTGTGAGTTGGCATGCTTGCCATATAGCCCCCAATCCTGCCATCTTCCCATGAGCGATGACGCAGCGGTCGCATGGAAAGGCTATGGGATGGAGCTCGAAGGAGTTTAGTTTTAGGAACACTTCATATCTCTGGGGGAGACAAACTGAGATACTGAATTTCTAATTTGGTTTAGTCGAAAAAAAAACTAAGTAAAAATATAAACAACTAATAGCCTACGGAAAAATTCTATTTTAGAAAACACCCTGCAGGTATCTTCAGACACTATCAAGGAACATGTGCAAAAATCTCAAAGGGAATAAGACCAAAATTGTTGTGCAAAGAGAAATTTTCATGTAAAAAATGTGTTTAAAAACCTTTTGGAAATACAGTAATCCTTTAAAGTGCATAAAACTAGACATGCATATTTTCTTTCAAAACTGACGACTTTAATTAAACTTACTCAATGCAAAAAATAGCCATATCCAATTAAAGAAAACGACAAAAATTCTTCAATTAATTTTTTAAAATTTTATTTTACACGATTCTTTGCCGATTGTCCTCTATAAAGAAGTAACAAATCGGGCGAAAACAAAAAAATCGATAAGTTACTAGCCTAATGAGTTTTTGGGCAGTAAGCCTACACTCTAAGGGATATAGACCTGGTGCTTAATGTTATAGGTTTTTAAAACCGTGGAAGATGTAGCTTATCTAGTCTTACGTAATAAACAGAATATGTGACAGATTTCATTAAAGAACAGAAAGAATTAACCCTTAAATGCTCGAGACCCAGCTTTTCATGCAAAAATGTTATGACTGCCGGGCTTCATAGACAGCAGTAAACGTAATGATTAGTCTCGTAATTATTTATTGTACTCTATTCTGTAAATTTTACTTCAATATTAAATGTTATTTTGAGTTTTTTCCCATTATTTTATTACAAATTTAAGATTGACTATAGGATACATTATGTAGGCCTATTCAGGGGTTAAAACTGAACATTTTTTATCACAAAAATTCTTGAAAATAACGTATCTCGTCCATTCCGTAAATATGAAATTTATGTTCTTAAATATGTAATTAACATAGGCCTAGGGTATTTTACGAGAAAGTAGTCGCTCGAAGCACGCAACGGTCCCAGGTTCAACCCCTGGTAGGGACAAGTTACCTAGGCTGGATTTTTCCAGAATTTTGGAGGCCCTTGAGGTCTATTATACCTCTGCTAGCTCTAGATAAACCTATAGCACTTAATATGGCCCAAGACTCTATAACTCCATAATTAAATCACACAAAATATTAGCAAAAATTAACAGAAAAAACAATAATAATATTACGTAGGCCTACCGTACCTTGTAGATAAATTGTATTTTCATGTTGCTATTAGGCCTATATTATTATGATATTAAAGAGCTTATTTACTTATCTATAATATCAAAATGAAAAACAAATCTCTTCTATGTTCTAGGCTATAATTTTAATAAATTTCATTCTTGTGTTATTTATTTTTATGTGTTGAATGAACTGAACTAAACTGTACCCAAACACATGATTCATGCTCAGTTGGGTACTGTTACTAAATAATTTGAATAATATAGTTAATAATCTACATGGTATTCTGAATAGTTAATAAATAATGTGTAGTCTTGCGCTTAATATTCCGATTCTGAATAAGGATCATGTTGGAAAGCTAATGGTGTGGTCAAACCGCAACTCCACTGAACGTTAACACGACTTGGAAAAAGAAGCAGACGAAGAATAAAATGTAGCGAGCATCGGTGTCTAGGTGGAAATGAAAAAGAAGAACAAGGATTGGTCTGGAGGTGAACTTGCTGGCCAGGTTGAGAATGAGATCCTGCATCCCCTCTCCATCCCTCTAATCCTGCTCTATAAATATTTATTGCAGGACGAGGAAAACCATGTTGGCCGTCTTTTACAATTTACTCTGTTATCTCGAGCTGCTATAGATTGCTCCACTATTTCTTTATTTCTCTTTATTGCTTAATTTACTTGCTCATTCAGCTCAAGATATTCACATACATTATCCTGATTCATCAGAATTGCTTACGTTTCCCAACATTATTCAAAGTAAAGTGTTTGATTGTGGTGTTTCCCACACTATTTTCCTACCTGCCCATTCTGCAGTATTAGAATTAAATAAAGTATAATATTACTTGTTTACAATAGACAGTTGTCAAAACAGTACACTAAAGTCTGGCCGTTCTAAGAAGGAAACCTGAAGTAAAGAAAAACCAATATGTCTGTCTCATTCTAGCACATTACTTGTATGACCTAAGAGAGAGTCATCTTATATAATGGTTTTTGTTTACTTCAGGTTTCCTTCTTAGCTCGTCTTGGGTATAGACATTAATACTTGGATTGTTAAAAATAAATTGAAATAGTAAAAAAAAAAATTAAAAAATATCAAAAAAATTATGAACAATTGGAGATGCATCTTTTCAAAAACAGACCTTTCGAGTAGAAAAATTGTCTGAAATATATTCATTATTTTAATGGAGAACTTCAAGCTTGTAATTCGTCTTCTCGTAATGTAATCTGCAATTTGGAAGATTAAAATGAGTTTTATTCCAAGATTTATAGGAGTTGTATTATTCACTAAACTATTGAGATGGCTTCAAAATACCTTGCCAATTCCGATACATAAAGATAGTAATTTATGGTCATAATTTGTTGTGTATTCGAATGGAATCTCAAAGTGAGATGACCGTGTATCAATAAACAACTTATGTCTACAGATTACAATTTATTGTTTATCATAATAATAATATTAATACACTAGCCTACTAGTTTAAAGGATTTATCGTTTTCGACCAAAACCATTCACACACAAACATGCTGGTATTTGTGGTCTCAAATGCCATGAAAACGTGAAATAATGGGTGGGAAAAGGATTGAAAGCAATGCCGTACGCCCTCCATCTGTAGGCCCAGTATGACATGTGGTAAGAGCAGAGAAAGTTAAAATGCGCGTTCTACGTAAAGTGTATAATTTGGTAATATATGCCTAAATTTTTTAAATAAAATGTACCTTCCGAATACGAGTCCAAGACGTTACCATCTCGGCCACCTCGCTCGGTATGTATAATTTTAATTTGTAATTACGCTGTATTCTATGTCCAATTTTTAAAAATCAGGTCAAGTTATAGTACTCAACTGAGAAGTTAAAAAAATACAGGTATATGAAATAAGTAAAATAAGAATACTTCAAGTTTTTTTTTTTTTAAGTTTATAAATCAAGGCTAGGCCTATATAAGTTTGAATTTATTTTCAGCTCATTGTTTGGGCTACAATTTATCTAATTTTAACCAAAAATTTTGTGCGGCTCGCCAATCAACTTGGACATCTTGAATGGGAAACCTCTAGTATAAATTACAAAACAAATTGACATCACAGTAGATTAGAGGCAGTAACTTGCAATGGAAACACGTGCATAGGCCTACTAGGGATATTGTATTATCACGACCAGTGAGCATGGAGAAACTATTACTTTAGAGCTCTATTTCTAACACACTGAAGATAGTCTATAATAGCCAAAATTGTGTTGTGTATTGGTATTACTGGGGAGCCAAATTCATGTTCTTATTTGGACTGAATTCATGATTTGAAATAATATGTCATATTCTCATTATTAGGGGGCGGATTACTATGACCTAAAATATAGGATATATGCATGCATTTATGACCTAAATAACATTAAAATATGACCAATAAAATTTAAAATATGACTTTACCACTTACACATTGTGTATATATTTTTTAAGTTTCATTACAACATATTTTATTAAAATATAATGTTAATTATTTAAAATATCTGTAAATTCTCAAAAAGTAACACTATAATGCAAAATTTACAAAATATGATATGAAACTTAAAAATGTCTTTAATATGCACACAAATATGCCAAAAATATGACCTAAATATTCATATTCATACTAAATATGCTACAATAATTGAAAATTTCCTAAATATGCAGTTATATGCACAATAAAAGCTGTTCCATTTTCACCAGGATGCTTGGAATCGAGTTTCAATTAGTCGGAAACCTGAAATAATGCAAAGGGAAAAAATATGATATGTCATAGAAATCCGCCCCCTACTCATTATATAAAGTATAGGAAGTAGGCCCTAACCTTTTCATCTGAATTCTGTTCTTGAGAAATTAAGTTAAATAAAAAAAGAGTCGATCTACGTATTTTATTGTAAGGACATCCTTCTAAAGGCAAAGACTTTAAAGAGGCAGGAAATGTCTTCGTGCTATATTCATTGCAGTTTGTATGTTTTCGCTGTTCACATGTCTGCTGGCAAGGTGTTGCCGTTTCCCACGAGGTGTGAAGACGGGTAAGTACTAACATTCGTTACGCTGTCAATTGTTTTTAATTCACTCTTCTTTATGGCGTCACGCTAGCTCATCGCAACTACCAGCTTTATCTCTATATTATAAGAACTTGCTACCGTACTATCATTGGAGAATCAGTACAGTATTTCCAATATCATCATTTGCACAATTATTGTTATTGCTTATTGCCATCTTATTATTTATTTATGTACATTTCAATTTATTTCAGGGATTTTCATTGGACAAGTCCATCTGTAGGCTATATCCTTTCGGCATTTACATCATTTTCATAACGAAAGAGCAGAACTATTTTATATGAACCGCAGGATTGATCGTCAAATAAAACTTTCATCCTCTTTTTAGTTAAGTTACTTGCGGGGAAGACAACATACCTGTACATAGGCTAACTTAGTAGGCACATAATCACGTGTGTTTAATATTTTATTTATAGAAAGAAAGACTGCGTCCATATTCTAAAATAAAATTACATCCTGGGTTAGGCATGTGCAGTTATGGAGATTTAAAATCTAGAAGTTAAAAAAAATCACATAAACTGTTAATTTTCATCCCTTTTAAGTTAGTTTTTCTTTGCCACTTGGTCTCCATCTTCCAGTTTTAATTACAGTAAAATGATTAATATTGCTTATTTTTCATTATTAGCTTCTATAACTATTACTTTTTTTTCACTCGAGTCATGTCAAATATTGCAAACTTTTGCATTTATCCCCTGGTACCTTTTCGTGATATTAATTTGCCTATTTCTTAGTTTTAAAAACAGTAAGGTTAACATTATAGCCTATTTCTATGGTAAAACATTCATAAATGTAACACTGGAACTGCCCGCGGGCACGAACTCCTGCTCTTTCGGTGTTTCAGGACTTACTTTCTTACTCAATGGTAATAGACAATTCCTAAGTAAGCTAAAGGAATATTATATATTTTATGGAACCCTAACTGTGCTAACTCCATCCAACCATCCCTCGCAAATCCTAGGCCTACTTCCCTTAAATCTATCCTTATATTGTCCTCACACCTACGTCTAAGTCTTCCAAGTGATCTTTTCCTGTCGGGTCTCCCCGTCAATATTTTGAGATATGTCTTTCCTCCCCCATGCGCGCAACATGTCCAGCCCATTTTATCCTCCATGATTTAATTACCCTTACTATATCCGGTGACGAGTACAGGTTATGAAGCTGTGGTTATGCAGTTTTCTCCAGTCCCCATTTGGACTAACCTATGTAGGCCTATAGAACTAATTTAAATAGCCTAATTATGAATTATAAAAATAGTATGATGCACAAGTTTAATAAGGATATTTATAGAGGCGTATAAAATAGCCTTGAAAAGTAAAATATACAATACAGGTTAGTCTTGTCGAAATTTTTATTTTATTTTATCCCATACATTTTATATAGGCCTACCGTTAACAGTAGCCTATTCTAAACAGGGAAATATACCAGTTTCATGTTTATTCGAAAATTTCAATGTTTCTATGTACCGTACTAGATCAGCGTTTCTAAACCTTTTTGAATCCGAGGACCTCTAAAATGTCTAAAAAAAATTTACGGACCCCTAATTTTACATCCAATTTTTAAAAGAAGGCCTATATTCTTAATATTTCGGGTATTAATTGTAGGTCATTATAACGAAATATGTGAAAAAATTTACTTCTTTACTTTCCACTTGCTTTATGATATTTTAAAATTATGTCTGCGGACCATCTGCACCATCTTCGCGGACCACCAGTGGTCCGCGGACCATAGGTTGAGAAATGCTGTACTAGACTATTCTTTTTTCAACTTGCAGTTTCGCTTTGCTTGTTAGCTGCTTACATTTTATGGAATGGCATTTACAATTTATTTAATAATTTGTACGTAGATCATTTTCTTAAAATTGCTGTAGAAAGATCTTGCCCCATTTGTTGTGCGAGGCCACCATGTAACTTAATGGGAGTGCAACCCGAAAGTGAGGCGTAATCTACAGTCCTTCGCTATATAAGCATGCAAAATGTAATACGTTATCTACCTGTTACCTATTTCTTTGATTTTTATTACTCGCCCGAAATTGTGGCGGAGACTTGCTCATAAATTATGTATCTTATTTTACCTGAAGTAAGTTAATAGGATTCATCGATATGTATAGCGCTCATTTATTTTTGTTAGCAAGAATACATAGGTCTATTAGGCTAAGAATGAAAGGATATTCTTTAAACATTAGCTTACGTTACAATTTTAATTTGGATACAGAATTTAACCTTATGTACTAGTTAACTAATCACAAGCCAATTGGACCAATAATATAATTGTAAAACAGACACAAATCTGATGAATAAATTAATATTTTCATACAAATTTGTTGATTTTTTCAGTTTTTGGGTAATTTTTTAGTATTTTTAGCATCATTTGACGGGTCATTTTTTTTAAGTATTTTAGGTCATCAAAATCCGGGCCGTGCTTATTTATAACAGCGCCGGTTCTAGAGAGGACAGTATCTACCCACTGTCACTGTCGAAAACATTTGCGCATCGACTATATGTAGGCCTACTGTAGTTTACTCCTTTCAACCACCGTATGCTGTAATGTAGCCTATTTATTATCTGTCAAAATCACATACGCCACTCATGCTCTGGTCCATAGACTGAAATAACCGTAATATTAGCGTATCTTGTGTTCGCTCAATTGATAAGATTTCAATTAAAACAAACAACTATTACATCTCAATGTTATTGTAGAAAGTGCATTTGAAATTGAAATGTCGCTTGCTTGTATCTTTTGTTACAACACGAAATGCAACTCGAGTTTTTATTTATTTTTTCTTATTTTCATGTTGCGCTCTTGCACAAGGATCTTCCAATAAATGGTTTCCAAGTTGTAGCAGTTTTTTTCTGTTATAGCTCGAAGCGATCGGCAGAAAGTACAATGCTCAGTCTCAAACAATGGGGATCTCTAACGACAACATACGGCCTGTGCCCGAGAAAAGGACGACAAAAACACGGCTACATTCTACTAGAGTCAATTACCGAGCATCATATCGTGGACACACTGAAAAGGGAGCCCACTGAGCTGCGGTTTTATAAATCAATTTTCTCCAAATGCGACCATTGTGACAGAACCGACATGGTTTCCGCAACAATACATCCAGCATAGATCAAATTAACTCGGTTCTATATTCAAACAGAAGTTTTATACATTTATGGCGGATACATTCAAGTTATGAAAACAATAAACAAGAGCATTTGAGGTAATTTACTTAATCGCAGTTGGCTCTCTAATATTTGCCTTGGGGTTACACCAATGGGGAGGAATCTTAAGGCAAGAAACTGACATCAGCTAAAAAAGATGATAATCACAATGCCCTTATTTTGAAAGATGTTTATCGTTAAATATCATTAAATTATTTTCTGCTACTTTGTATTCTTCTCACATGCAATTTAGAACATCTTAGTTCAACTTTGTTTCGGTTTGTTTGTTATAAGCGCATAAATTATTATTGAGAAAACACAACAAATTTGCCAGATGTTCTGATCTTTAATATTGAAATGAATCAACTTAGCTACAATCAACAGCCATATGTGAACAGTGTAATATTCCTGTATTTCGTACTAATCGTAAGAGGTTCTCAATTTAAAAAAATATATAAAAAAACACGTGTTTAGGTTTGTAAACCCAAGCTTAGGCCCTACATAGTCAGAAGTGATCCTGTTATTGGCTACAGGCATCGACAACGGGTTCCGATTCGTTTAATTAAGCATGCAGCAAATTACATAAGGTAAAGTACGATATTGTCAATTATTTCAAGGACTAAAAATCGAATACAAGACAAGCAACAATAATGGCTCACAAAATGAAAATAACCCTCGCAACACATCGGAGGCGAAATTAATTTAAAAAAAAAAAAAACAGGAACTGAGCCCAGGATGAATTAACTTATGTTCCTAGGCAATTTTATTACAATTTTTTTAATTTTTTAATTTTAACCCTTCAGTGGCTGAGCCAGGGACAGGGCCTGAGGGGCCCGACCCCCTCCCGAAATGAGAAAAGAAAAATTCGCTAAATTAAAATGTAGGCCTACTACTTAGTATTCTTGAATAAAGTGTTTCTCAACCTTTTATACCAGATACTAGTAACAGAACTTATTAAAAGTTGTAAAATTAAGCCTTCAAATTTCATTTTAATGCCATTTTTCGTAATGTTATTATTTTGGAACAGTAAAACGTGTTGTATAGGTATAGAAAGCTATTTTGTTTGTAACTGAAAAAAGACGTTAAAATGCAATTCGGTAGCTTAATGTTACCCAAGTATCCTCAGACACCCAGACACTCAGTGGACCCCTCCCGTTCCAAAATCCTGACTACGTCCCTTACTGAGCGTGTGTAAAAATGCATTTTAATGATTAGCTTCTCAGACTTTTCTTTCTTTCGTGTATCCCGTTCATACATTATTCCTTCGGATATTAGGAATTTAAGGCAAAAAAGACAATGAGCGTCAAATACAAAACGCATGGAAACCTACAGTAACTCGCACCCACTTTCATGTTAGACAGCACAGCTATATAGGCTAAAGATTTTGAGAAATTTTAGGTCTATAATACAATAATAATATGAAATAGCGACATTTAAAACCACAGCCCCATGGTTAGCCTACATGAAAAATCTTGGCTGCCCTGCCTAAATCTAGCGTAGAATGAACTCGGACCGCCGGAGAAACATGAGCATGAAAGGAAAATGGATGAAAACAAAAAGACTATCGTAGAAAAACATATAACCTTAAGCCTATTTGCCCACTTAGTTGATCAAAGGTCTTCCCCATAATTGAGAATGGCATATCAGCAGTTGAGTCACTGTTGGTGGTACTATCTAAATAGTGTATATGGGTTAACAATTTAAATTGTTATACCCTGATTAGGGTTACCATATTTATGATATCCCAAAACGGGACTCTTCGACGGGGTCTTTTTTACAGATACTGTATTATTAAAACTAACAATTTCTGAAATGCAGTTTACATTAACAAAAATGGACTATAATCCAACTTACCAACTTACAACTTACAAATTTCACCTGTTTTGTGCCATTCATATTTTTCACTACAAACAGTTTTCTTTAGAAATTTCGATCAGTTTTGATGCTTTCAAAACGTTCAAGGGATCTTAAATTTATGTTGACCTTCCTAAATAGAAGAACAATATTATTCACGTGTATTACTGATCAGATGAGACGTGAATCATAACCTGCGCGAGAATGCCGCTTCGAAGCTTCTCCACAAGCTCTTATTGCTACCGCACATTGTCTTGTTTCCCGTCATGTCATGGCGCTTCCTACCAACACTCAAGTGCACTACAGCTAAATGATAGTTTAGTTACTATAAAATCATATCATATAGACTAGAAGAGACTGACTAGGGACCAATATTATATTTCCTACAAAGGCCTACTAAAATATTGCAATAAAAAATCCCACATAGTAAACCAGCGGGAAACCGGGACCAGAGCCTTCAAACAGGGACTGTTCCGGTCAAAAAGGGACGTATGGTAAGCCTATGATTATATAATTATATAGACCAGTACAGCATCTAAGGAAATCTTTCAAATTAAGTAGGTGAAAGGTATCAGCGTAGACTGCTAACATAGCCCGAATGTTAAATTCTCTTGTATGAAAAGAATCACAGAATGAGTGAAAAACTCAGGTACGGTACATCTACTAGTAATTTCATAAAAGTAAACCTATGCATATTATAGATATTGCTAAGGCTATGAATAGATAGGGGAACCATAGGTCCCGTTTTGATAGGGACAGTCCCGTTTTTAGGCATGTCCCGTCGATATTCCAAAAAACACCAATTGTCCTGTTTTCAGCTTAAAATATTATGGTCGCCCTATGAATAGACATACATAGGCTTGCCAGATTTCTGAAATGTTCAACCGGGACACAGGAATGCCCCCCAGCGTCGCGGGTATTAAAGGGTACACAACCTTGGCGGGGTTTTAGAGTGATTTAGAGGGTAGTTTATTCTCAATGCTGTGAATAAATGGTTACTGATTGGAACCTAAACAAGGGGTAATAATAAATTACATAAGCATATAAATTTAAACATTTTATTTGTAACATGTAAAAATTTAAAAGTTACTCAAGTAAGAAGAAACACTTTGAATGAGGAATAAAAATTTGAAAAATATTTACATGTACTTTTCATTGGCTAGGACTTTTTTTAGAAAGTCTTTTTTGGTCATCTAGAAAATCAAATTTAATTTTTACCGGGACGTGAAGTAAACCGGCCGGGACACCGGGATTTTGTCTGAAAACCGGGACGTCTGGCAAGCCTAGGCTTACACAAACATATTCATCTGAGTGTAGTTGAATATGTCTAATTCAGTGTGAATAAGTTTTATTAACAAGTTTTATGTTCATTGTGAAATATATGTGAATATAATTCTGTCATTGTGCAGGTAACTCTTTTATTTATGCTATGTGAAAAGGGGTGGTAAAGAAGTGCGGTTTTATAAATCAATTTCCTGCACAAACGAGCCGACCATTGTGACAGCTCTGCTGGTTTTCGTAACAATAGATCCAGCACAGATGAAATTAAATTACCTTCCCTTTATTCCCGCTTGACAATAACAGCAAATGGCGGCTCCGCGCGGTCAGGTCTGACAACAAGTAATGGTCCCTGATTAACCCATGTGGTTAGGCGTGCCCGAGAAATCTGCACGAAACTTAATCTCTTTACCTCCTCTCCTCTGATGTCATCATCCGATCAACGCGTAATCCTATTCAGACCAAAACTTAAATATGAAATGTAGAACTTATGTGTTTTATATAACATAATATTATTCTCACATGAGGGGCTCTTTTCAAAACTCAGTATCTCCAAAAATCTAAATTAGGTTTTCATTGTTCCTGTGTCACTTTCTTGAGCTCTCTCAGATGAGTTAAAACTTTCCTTCCAAAACGCAATATTTCACTGTGAAATTGTATAGGGCCTAGAGAATGTACACTTTTCAATCAAAACTTAATGTTCTCTAATTCATTGTTTTATCAAAATTTAATATATCCAGTTGTTAGATATCACACACCATACTTTTTCTGAACTTATATTTCCATTCAAGTTTAAAACTGAAATTGGTGCTCTCCATACGTCTGGTGCTCACGTCATTTCTTAGACAGCACTGTACCTTCCTAAACGTTAAAACAAAAATGCTACCAGTTTTGAATCCATTGTTGGGTGCTAGTTTCCAAACTGATACAAGACACGAAGACAGGTTCAGTGTAGCTTCTTGGGCTACTTGTATTGAATTTTGTAGTTAAAATTTAATAAAATTCAACAAACTATTTTACTGTTGTGTGAAATGAAAATTACTGTAGAAGAGATCACCAAAAAATCGAAACACGAACTTTTTTCACTAAAATAGTTTATCTTCTCAATTAATAACTTGCTAGTTGATTCCTTCAAATTCTTCGATTTTTAAATCAAACGCTAATATTTGTTCTGTTTTTCAAACATTCTTTTCTAAACTTAGTATTTTTCATAACTTAACATTATTTACCTAAACTTTGTTTTAAATTGACTAAACTAAAACTAAACTAAACTAAACTTCGTGGCGCGACATCCCTGAAGGAACAAGTCCTACGACCCGACCGCTGCATCATCTACCATTTAAAAAATTGACAGGCACTGAAAACTGTTACACAAATAATAATTTTATATCCAAATCCTTATTCAAAAGTAGATTATCCTGCATTTTTCCGCTGGAAAAGTCGATTCGTACTGATGATAAATAAAATAAAATAAAAAGAACTAGAGATAAAAACTTTCGAAAAAAACCTTCTCATATATTCTTATTATTTTCCTAAAATATTATTACTCTTAAAATATGACTTCTCGTTATTGTCTGATTTGGCCATATACTACTTGCAGAGGTGCCGATTTTAAAATAGGCCTATTGTTGGGGTGGGATGCAAATATTAGATTTTTATTTGGGATCTATAGGCCTTATATGATAAAAGTTCAATGTTGGGGAGAAGAAAGTACCTTGCCCCCAAACTCGACGCCTATGGCAACATGCATGGAAAACCCAGAAAGGCATTCTGTGAGATGTGTGCCGTAGGCATGAAGGTTTCCAGATATTGTGAATGGAACGGACACGCATATGCCTTAAGTTGCGCTTCACTGGGAATTAATCTGTAATGAGCCGGCCTCATTGTGTTTAACAAACAGGTGCCTTGTGACACATCTGCTTCCCATTTCACGTTTTTTGTCTATATGTAACCAAGTAAGTTGTAGGCTTATGAAGAACACAAACATTGTCACACAAATTGTTGGGTATTTTTTATTAGTTTTGGGGTCATTTTTTTTGTATTTTTCCAGTCTTTTTGTAGGTCATTTTTATAGTATTTTTAGGTCATCAAAATCCGGGCCCTAGTTATTATAAAAGTCTGGCCAAATTAAATAGAAATCAAATCAAATTTCATCCAGGTTTAGCCAAATGTAGTTATTGAGTCTTTTAATCCAGAATTTAAAAATTAATATAAATCATTAATTTTCATCCCTTTAAAATTACTTTGTATGCTCCGTCTTCTGCTATTTTTGTTAAACCTATTATAATAATTATTGATAATGTTTCATTATTATAACAATCAACAATAGGCTACTTTTATCACCAAAGTGATATATATTTGCTCTCAGCTTTTGCCTTTCTCCCCTAGTACTTTTTCATGATAATTTGTCTACCTTTTAGTTTAAAATAACCTAAGTTAACATTACACTTCAATTATAAAACATTGGCCTATATTATAACTGAAATGTAACATATTATAAATGGAACTGCCCCAAGCACGAGCTTCAGATCTTCCGGGATTACAGGACCAATCGATATACTATTTAAGTATTTATGTCAGTTAATTAATAAAGAAAATATAAATAAAATAACATTAAATAAAACATGCCTACATTGCTCAGTTCTTTATTTCCACCTAGGTCATTCAATGTTTCAAAAACCATCGTCAGACCTTATTAAATATTTAAGTTGGATATCTTTCAAGACAGAACTAACTAAGATTTATAATAATATATTTAAGAGATTTCATTAATTTTGTCGTACGTAACCGCATTAGGCCTACTGTTGATTTCATATTACATGAAGATTTTCTGGTTTAATCCGAACATTTTAGGATGGTTTTCATATTTTTTTCGAAAAAAAATGGCTCTAGCGAATTTGATAAATTTATTTTTCAAAATTTCTACCGTTGACTAATAAAATATCTATAGGCCTATTTCTTTCTTTGTAGGCTTACAAAAACTATTTAAGAGGCAATTTACTTGTGTTCATTTTCGATTTTTCTTGCCTATCCAAACTATAGGCCTAATAGAACAGACACGAGAAGTTTGGACTGTAAAGTTATGGAAGCAGTTAATATGAACAGTTTTTATTTAGGCTAACACATTTAAAACCTCTTGGCCAGTTAACTTTGGGGGTTTCATGGTTATCTCAGTCGCAAATGCAACTGCCGGATTGCATAGGCTTATACAAAACCCAGGCCCATACATTTCGTTAACCATACCTAAAAATATGAACTAGCCTAATACATAATTTTAGCACGTAGGCTATAATCCACTAGCATAGGAAATATAGTATTGCTTATACACTGTCAATAAAACTGAGACTCTGTGTCCGGTTCATCATCACAGAGATAGGTTATTCATCATTTGCAACCATAAATCAACGCTTTCAAAATTACTTGGAAATATCTTGCAAGGTGGGTGAAATGAATCGTCCAAAATCAATTACTTTAAATCCATGTCGTTTTCAATTACATTGTCCTGCCAACATAAAGTATCTTTATTATTATTATTTTCAAATCTAATTATTAAGTAGGCTTACAAGATGAGTCTACATATAATAATTTTGAAACAATTAAGCAATATTTATATTATAATGCTGTCAAGAATAAATATTAGATTGACAAAGGAATGACCAGAACAGTGTGGGTGTGGGATTAAATGAGATTTCCCTTCCCTGGGATTAGAAGAATAAACAAATGAAAGAGTAAACAATTAAATCAATAGACAAGCAATTTGCCAAGGCAAAGATCACACGCCCACCGGTATGCTATGTAAATATCACATTGATTGTAATATTTCCCTTCGCCCATTTTTCATTAAATTAAGCCCATATTGTGTGCAACGCCCAAACAAGCCCCATTGTGCCTGTCATTTTGAGAGTTTAACTAGGAATTAAGCGCGCCCTTTGTGTACACAGCCAGGGAGGGGCAGAGGAAAATAAATTATTTGTCGTCACTTTGTCATGCACCACAGTAATAATAACAGTGGGCCTAAATATTGTTATTCACATTTAGGTTCGTTATTTAAAATAAAATAGTAGCCTACCTACCCATCCTGTAATTTCCCTGAAAATGTGTAATCTATTTCAGGGAACCTTGTAAAGTTGGCCAAAGAGATAGGCTATCTGAGCTATTCTTGGGATAAGAATTACTATAGACTTCTTACGCAAAAGAAGGCTTAAGCCCATGGGATCAATATAGTTATTGTTGATGATGGTTTTTGGACAGGGTATTAGATTTATGTTGGACATATTTTCTGAGCAGTTAAATTTCTGTATTTGTATACAGAATTATTTTATGATACTCATGAATGGTTTTACTATAACATTTGAATTTAAATTTTTCATGAGCGATGTTAGCCATAGACCTAATCGTTTTTTTCAGTTGATTTAGACCACATCCAGATTATACTATTTGGGCCAGAAATGACAACACAGTAAAAAAATAGCTAATATGTTATCTACAGTCTTAATATATTATATTAGTGAAGTAAGCTATATTTTTTAAATGTGGAGTGTGAATTATATTTCAATGACTCCAATCCATTAACTATATTGAAAGTAGACCTAATGTGTTTTTAAAACAAAAAATTAAGGAGTTCAAGTCTTCTATTAACTTTACTCAATATAATTCACTAAATACAAAATAAATAAAAAAATGTTACCCCAAAAAATTAAACAATTAGGCAAAACTATTTTCCATGCCAAAGATAGCCTATCAGCTTACTGAAAATGATTCTGAAGGGATGTGAATAAAATAATTCAGTGTAGTAAAGGAAACTCCTATTTCCACCATTTGATTAGGCAACAATCTCCTCTAGGGTCTACACCTATAAAAGACTGAAAGACATTGGAATGTTTCGTGTAACTTGGGAAGCCGTTTTGCAACATTGTAACGTAACCTACGTTTCGCATTGAAAAGCGCTAATAATAAATTCAAAAATTAAATTACAGGTATAAATGTAAAGAATAAGTAATTATGATCTTCTGAAACTATCAATCCTGAAAGTAGTTAGGCCTAACTACTTGCAAATTAAATGAACAACTTAGAGAAACTGAATTTGAAACAAGAGGGAACATGGAAGTAAACTGTAAGTTAAAGGTAGGCTTATTGCAATGTTTTCTGAGGTTCTAAGAGAAAAATCATATGTTCGAACAAGGTCACCATAAAGACGAATAGGTGTATGAAGAATAAATCCATGTATGAGCCTACTATACCATTCCTCATTCAAAAATACAAATAAGGTCAATAGGCCTAATCCGCTGCATAACGTCATCGAAGGAAAATTGGAGGAAAATCGAGGTCTTGAAAGAAGAAGAATCCAGCTGCACGATTTAAAGGAGAAAAAAGGAATAATTTATAAAAGAGGAAGCCAAGATAAGGAGGAGATGGAGAAGGAAATATGGATACGAAGTCCAGGGACCTGACAGAATAATAATAGGCTAATAATAATAATAATGGACCTATCTGTTATACCATTATAGGCCTACCTATTCGATTTATAATGTATTGTTTTTCATTTTATTTTATTTTATTTTTTAGCCCGTCTGGCTACTTTTTATATCTTCGTTTACTGTAAAATAGCCTACAATAGGATATTGAGTCCTTATGGGCTATCTTAATTGGAAGACCGTTTTATTAAAAAAATTATATTGCGTTAACCAGAATACGAGTAAAATAAATATTAGGTGACTTGTAGCCTTATAGGCCTATAGTACTGTTCTGAAATAGGCCCAACGCAAAATAAGTAAACTTTCTGTCATAAAATATTATTTTCTACAAAAATATTATTTTTTGGACATTATTATTTCTTTTAATCTAAACTTAATCCCAAAATTCTCTTTAAACTATTAGCCTAGTTTACCAGTATATTAGAAGAATAAGCATAGGCTATCCGCAGCAGGCCATTGCCTTTTGGGATGTCTAGGCTAATTTTATTTATTTATTTTTAACTTATATAAAAAGCCATAAACCTTTGATTAGGGTGATCGAAATCATGGTAATGTGCCTCATTATGGCCTCTTAATGCTTCCGATCTGGATTAGATTGAAGTTTAAAAGCTCCTGTGTAAACAATAGACCTAATGTAATTACTGACAGATTGATTTGAGATTGAATTTAATTCAGTCATAATCCATACGGCTGCTTTAAAACAGAAACAAGCATGTTAGCGAATCGTAGGCCTACAATCATATCATTATTATTGCCAGTGCACTTTGTGAAATGTTGACATATTTTAAGAATTTCTTATATCAGTGTATAAGCTTAAGGGTATGAATTAATGTTAAGAATCAGATTTTAGACCTTTGTTCTATAATAAACATTTCTTTTCTGTTTCGGCCTATCACAATTGCAATTATCACTGATTAAACAAAAGCATAGGCCTACTGGCAGTTTGTTATATCAGTTTACCTGATTTTATTTCATTATAGAACGACTTATAAATCTGGGTAGCCTATAGGATATACCTACTGGTAAAGGACTGAAGATGATCTACTTTGGTTCAATTGCACATATCCATTTTAATACCTATGGAGAAGGATCCGGCGTAGGCTATATAGGCCAACACAAGCTTTTAAAATTTTATTTGTAGGCCAACGACATTTAATTCTGAAGTCTTCTTGTATGTTTTATAAACGTTTTAAATTTTAAGACGAGTATTTTGTACAAATTTTTGACATTATACTACAAAGAATTATTACTATTATTATTACAAAATGTTCTAATTATTATTTAAAAATGTTCTAATTATTACAAAAATTCAAATTATTACAAAATTATTACAAGTACAAATATAAATAATATAAACACAATTATTATAATTAGAAAAGAGTATTATTTACCCTGCATGAGCATAGCTCGTGTTCGGGGTCAGTTCAGTCATAATAAAATTATATTATAAATATTATATAAAAAACAAACATATTAGGCCTATAGGTTTAGGCAAAGAAAATAAGATTGTACATATGAAATAAATACATGAATAACGATGAATAAATTAAATTGGAATTTTAAGTTAAGGAAATAAACATGTAGTAATGTATAACATACCCACATTTTGTGGGTACTGTATAAGGCGGAAAACATTATTGTAAAAATAAACATAACTCTCAAGGAATATGAATTGCATAAATAATGACTAGGGGGCGGATTTCTATGACATGTCATATTTTTCCCCTTTGCGTTATTTCAGGTTTCCGACTAATTTAAACCCAATTCTAAGCATCCTGGTGAAAATGGAACGGCTTTTATTGTGCATATAACTGCATATTTAGAGAATTTTCAACTTTGTAGCATATTTAGTATGAATATGCATATTTAGGTCATATTTTTGGCATATTTAGGTCATATTTTTGGCATATTTGAATGCATATTAAAGAAATTTTGAAGTTTCATAAAATATTTTGTAAATTTTGCATTATAATGATACTTTTTGAGAAATTACAGATATTTTAAATAATTAACATTATATTTTAATAAAATGAATTGTAATGAAACTTAAGAAAAATATACACAATGTGTAAGTGGTAAAGTCATATTTTAAATTTTAATGGTAATATTTTAATGTTTTTTAGGTTATAAATGCATGCATATATCCTATTTTTTAGGTCATAGAAATCCCCCCTAATAACGACTTATAGGTCGTTATAGGTGAGCACCGGTACTCAATAATCGAACGCTGGAGAACGGACAGAAGGAAAAGAAAGGATGCAGAAAGAACATTCAAGGAAAGTAACTGTAATATAAAGGAACCTCAGGTGTGTCACTTTTGCAGGTAGCCCCACATCAGGTAGAGCGGGATGGCAGCCATGTTTGTTTCCACAAGCATCCCCCCACTACTCCCAGTGTGACCAGCCCTCCCCTCCTCCTCACTGACAGCCATCTTGGGGTTGAGGCACATATAACCAGATCATCAATACGGCGATTATGATATTACCGTGCCCCGCCCCCTTCTGATCCCCCCCTTGTCCCCCTAACCACCCGACAGGTGTGCACCTAGCTGCAATTAATGCCTTCCACTTCATCTCCCAGAGGTGCGATGCCTAAACCGTGGCCAGTCTGCTAGCAAAAACTTCTCTTTGGTAACTAACGCCAAGACAGTGATAGCTGAGGCAGTGTTTATAGCACCAAGATTACCCATCTTTATGTCCTCCACAGAAAACTACTGCTTCGTTAACATCGGGCTGTATGGATGTTCATCAAAGCAGGAAATAATAAAATAAACACAGCTAAATATGGTCAAGCTTGTTGTAGCCAATGTTTCTTCCGTTTATTGTGTTTATTTTTATTTTTGTCTTTTAGTTCGTTAGGTCTTGCACTAAAGATCGTTGGATAAACTTCGAATAGCCTACGTATTTTGTAGTTAGTTACCTTGTCCGGAAGGTAAATACTTTCTCTTATAAGCCTACTACCATCGGATGCCAAAGAAAGAATCGGGAAAACTAGCAAGGTACTTTCAATAGATTTTGCTGCCTCGAGAAGTCACAGTCTCGGTTTCTAGTCAGGTCAGGCGTTCCCATGGCAGAGTGATTAGATCGCTCGCTTTCCACTGCTGAGACCCGGGAAGTGGAATTTGCGGCGTACGTGGGGTCGGGGAAGGTTTTCTCGAGGTGCTTCCGTTTCCCCTGCCATATGTCTTTCCATCGTTGCCTCATTCATCATAATATGACCATTCTGTAGTAATAAAGGAATTATTATCATTAGTTAGATCGGCGATCCGCTAGATGGCATTACAGTCGCACGAACGATCGAAGTAGCTATTAGATTATATTACACTCTCGAACACGTTATTTGAAATATAACTTAGCCGCTAAGTTATTAACAGTCAAGTTATGTTATTCTATAGGCCTAACGTGGAACTCCCGGCCCTACTATTTTGCTTTTACCAGGATTGTCTATCTCTATGGTGACTGCCGTAGTCTATCTCTATGGTGAATGTCATAGAAGAATGTCAGTCGCGTTCAGCGAGTCGGGTTCGATTCTCGGTCGAGACAAGTTTCCTAAGTAAGGTTTTCAGATTTTTTCTTCACCTGTGAGATATGTCAGAAAACTTTAGGCCCTCCTAGTCTCCGAATATCATCTGTGAATTATTATTATTATTATTATTATTATTATTATTATTATTATTAATACCATCAGCGCCTCGTTCAGCATGAGTGTGTGTGTGTGTGACTGGTAGACTATTTCTCGTCCTATATGTTCCTGTTGCCGGTATTGAGCTAACCACTCATGTGGTGAGGCCCCTCCGTGTCCTTCTCTAGTTAAAAAAGTAGGCCTATGTTGTGATCCCCCTACAGGTTGCGGTTCGGTAAGGCCGAAGCGGCGTGTGCCGCGTAAACTGTGTACGCGGGAAGTAAACTGAGGTAAAGGAATAAATGTAGGGCTACATGTCAGAACATTTAATATAATTTAAAAATACAAAATAGGCCTATAGTTAGCTGTTCAACTGCTAAATCTACCTATTGCTAACACAACTAGAGAATTTACAATTTATTGTTTTCTTTGGGCTGTACAGATGTAATTAGGCTGTTGGAAAATGTCTGAAACTTATTAGATTTAACTGGCTGAAAATCTGCCTGGAGTTATTTATTTGTTAATTAAAGCTTAGGCTATAGGCCTGTCAACATCGCCTCTGCCTTCGGGGAACCTCAGATTTGCTATCAGATTCCCATTCCCCCCTCTCGCCTCTCGATTTTATACAAGCATTAACTGCTGAGGTTAGATTATGTAGCGTGTCGTGATCTATGGATATAAATTACCAGTAGGCCATATAACTTATTGCTGTTCATCTGCTGCTATTGTCGTAGTGAACGCCAATGGATTATTAATTTTGACTGATATTTAATTTTAATAATTATGGCATTGAATGAATTAGAGGCGATAATTCTTGGTAGGTAAATATCCAACCCAGCAGTTTCATTTCCAGCTGGGGAAATCATTTTAAAAATCCTAGACAAATTGGCCGGGCATGATGTTCGAACCCGCGACCTCAGGATTGCGATCACCAGATGCTAGCGTCTGAGCCATTCCGCTCAGTTGTCTCAACTTATTAGAAGCAATTCTACTTTAGAATATTTTAATCAAGGCTTAAAAAATGTCCATAGTTATTCTTATAGGCCTAAATTATTTAGTCCTTTCCGAGCTGAATTTGTATAAGTAAAGTAAAGTAAAGTGTTCCCTATTACTGGCCATGGAGACCCAGAGGGTTCCAGGAGGTTGAGGCTCCCAGATTTTTAGACATCGGCACATGAAGGTGGTAAGGTTGTCAGCCTTACGCACCGGCCGCCTTTACCCCCAGGATTGCTCCTGGTACCCATTTCTGTTAGAGGCTGAGTCGACCCCAGGGCCATAGTGCCACCAGAAGGATTAGGCCAATTGAAAAACTCCAACGACCTCATCGGGAATCGAACCCGCGAACTTCCGGTTTGTAGCGCAGCGCATCAACCACTACGCTACGGCGTACCCCAGAATTTGTATAAACATTCAATAAATGATATCAGCAGGTTTATTAGTTTAGAATAAATAAAGAAAATGTCATTGGAATAGCTGGTTTGGCTAGTATGGTCCAATTATAATATAGCTTATAAGCCTAACATTTTTATTTTATTTTTTAATTTTTTTTATTTAGCTTATTTTATTTTATTTTTATTATTATCATTATTACATTATTACATAGAATTGCAAATACAAATACAAATACATATTTATACAAGTAAAATAAAACAATTTTCAAATTTCAAAATTAACTACAACTACTATTTAAAAAGAGGAAAAGAAATATAGGCTATATCTTCACAAGAAGTATTAAATTTAGTAATACACCCGAATGACCAAGACTGCTCGTGCAGTCATATTGCAATGTAAAACATTATTATTTCATAGCTCAGCTTTTATGATTTTTTAATAACGCACAGTTACATAGGCCTACATCTGTAACAGTGGAAAGGTTAAAACGAATTTTCAAACAAATTTATCAAGCAAGCGAGTCTTCCCTTCATGCCTGAAGTTTGAGCATCAGTGAGTTAAAAACTCAAATCTGTTTGTCTATAGGTCAAACTAATGAAATGACTATGTTAGCCTACATGTAAACTAGTCATTAAGCAAAATACAAAATGAAAAAGAGCAACACAGGATGAAAAAGTGTAATGAATGGTGTGAAAAAGTGAGAGAACGCAAGCATAGACCTAGTAGTGCGAGATCCGGTATAAGAAATAGGCCTATATACCCTCATCTGTTATTTAATGATGATAATGAATATATGTTAGATAATATATACATTGATAGGCCCTACAACGCAAATGGGTTGCCTAGCTAAAACGCGTACCATTACTGTTAAATAATACAATATTCTAATTAAATTTTTTCTTTCAACTTCCCCGATTGGTTATTTTTAAAAATCGAGCATTAGCTGAGAGAATACGACCCAAGGAATTGAAAAAATAAAGGTTTCCTACTTTCCCCTACATTTTCTGTTCGCCTTACAACCTCATCAAGTACCATACTGGCACTTAATAAAGTATAACTTACGAAAAAATATATTTAATATTCTTGTTGAATTGTTTGTAGTTCATATTTTCTAATACTAGATGTGACCTACTTCTGGATTTATAAAGTCTAGGACCATAAGATTTGTTGTTTGGAGCCAGCAAAGGAAAACTATTTAGCTTCTATTAAAGTGTCATTCTATTAAGTGTCATTATCGTACTTGAAGAAATTGTATGGTGGACGGGAAATGTCTGTGCATCTGTCCGTATGTCTGTAGGCGCGATGACTCGAACACGCTTTATGGATTTGCATGAAACTTAGTATACGAATTTATATTGGTCCATGGGAAGAAGCCTATTGATTTTGGACCAAATCGGTGGACCGGTACCGGAGTAATGACCAATTTAACGCCTATTTTGTGATAATAACCTATATTACAATTTATCAAATGCAAATCAGTTCTCATGACATCAGTATTGCCTCTCAGTGTTCATATACGACTTTGGAAGTTGCAAAAGAGGTAGCTGTGACAAATAGCACTACCCACAAATTCCCTAACATAGGCTTATCAAACTTCAGACCTTTATTCTTCCGTAAGCCCTTCTTAAATGAATCGATCTGGAGTTTAACTCTGAGATCGATTACAAAAATTTCTTAAGTAAGTCAACATTTGTATTGTCACAATGCCTTCATTAAACATAATCATGACATATAAAGTAAAGAATACATGACTTCATCTAAGAGTTATGAATACAAAATATAAGTTTTCATATTTATTTTATAAAGATAGGAGACAACTTTGTTGTCTGTACACAAGAAATATTAATTAGAGTGAATTCGTGTAGACGTTGAAATTTTATATTTCTTTTTTAATTATTAATATTGGATAGCTTAAGCGCAGAGGTTTGTGTGTGCTACTCCTTGAACTCTTATTTTGCAACGGGAGATAATAGACCATGGGCTACCAATATGAAACCCTCCCCCCCCCCGTGGGAATTTCCGACACATATATTTTTTTGTTGGTATTGTCATCTAGTTTAAGATTTTAGTTGTTTGCCCCTTATCAATTACAGCATTTAGCCGGAAACCCCGGAAATTCGCAGAAAATGAATTTGTTTTAATTTTTCATTGTTCTTTGCTCCTAATATTCCCAGGGAATTTCTGACTCACACATTTTTGTTGGTATTGGTATCTAGTTTAATGTTCCAGTTGTTTGCCCCTTACAAATTACAACATATCCCCGGAAAACCCGGAAAACCACGTATATACGGAGAAAATTACTATGTTTTATTTTTTAAATCTTTGTTCTTTGCACCTAATATTCAAAGGGAATTTCTAACTTACATGTTTTTTTTGTTGGCATTACCATCTAGATTAAGGTTTCAGTTGTTTGCCCCTTATCAATTACAGTATATCCCCGGAAAACACCGAAAACCACGGAAATCCGGAGAAAGGGACTTCGTTTTATTTTTTTAAAATCTTAGTTCTTTGCTCCTAGTATTCAAAGGGAATTGGTGAACCATATGTTTTTGTGTTGGTATTCCCATATAGATTAAGGTTCCAGTTGTTTGCCCCTTACCATTTACAGCATATCCCCGGAAACCGCGGAAAACCACGTATAGGCCTATACGGAGAAAATTACTATGTATTATTTTTTAAATCTTTGTTCTTTGCTCCTAATATTCAAAGGGAATTTCTGACTTACATGTTTTTTTGTTGGCATTACCATCTAGATTAAGGTTTCAGTTGCTTGCCCCTTATGAATTATAGCATATCTCTAGAAAACTCCGAAAACCACGGAAATCCGGAGGAATTTACTTTTTAAAAATTTCTTTAAAATCTTTGTTCTTTGCTCCTAATATTCCCAGGGAATTTCTGACACATATGTTTTTTGTTGGTATTGCCATCCCCTTTTCTTTGCATGTGAACATCACAATTATGGCAGATATCTCGTAGTCCATATACTCCCCCTTTTGAACCTGCAAGGGACACACTTGAAGCAGAAGAATTACTTCGCAATAACGGTTTCAGTGACCGTAGATCACAAGTTCCGAGTTCTAGAAATTCTGTGGATTTCCGTGGTTTTCCGGGTTTTACGGGGATATGTTGTAATTGATAATGGGCAAACAGCTGAAACCTTAATCTAGATTACAATGCCAACAAAAAAAAAAAAATTATGTAAGTCAGAAGTTCCCTGGGAATATTAGGATCAAAGAACAAAGGTTTTTAAGAAATTAAAACGAACTCATTTTCTTCGGATTTTTTAGGTTTCCGGAGTTTTTCGGGGATATGCTGTAATTGATAAGGGGCAAACAACTGAAACTTTAATCTACATGGCAATACCAACACAAAACCATATGAGTGTCCAATTCCCTTTGAATACTAGGAGCAAAGAACTAAGATTTTAAAAATTAAAACAAAGTCATTTCTCCGGGCTTCCGTGGTTTTCAGAGTTTTCTGGGGATTTGCTGTAATTGATAAGGGGAAAACAACTGAAACCTTAATCTACATGACAATACCAACACAAAACCATATTAGTCACTAATTCCCTTTGAATACTAGGAGAAAAGAACTAAGATTTAAAAAATTAAAACAAAGTCATTTTCTACGGGCTTCCGTGGTTTTCAGAGTTTTCTGGGGATTTGCTGTAATTGATAAGGGGAAAACAACTGAAACCTTAATCTACATGGCAATACCAACACAAAACCATATGAGTCACCAATTCCCTTTGAATACTAGAAGTAAAAAACTAAGATTTAAAAAATTAAATGAAGTCATTTTCTCCGGGTTTTCGTGGTTTTCGGAGTTTTCTGGGGATTTGCTGTAATTGATAAGGGGCAAACAACTGAAACCTTAATCTACATGGCAATACCAACACAAAACCATATGAGTCACCAATTCCCTTTGAATACTAGAAGTAAAAAACTAAGATTTAAAAAATTAAATGAAGTCATTTTCTCCGGGTTTCCGTGGTTTTCGGAGTTTTCTGGGGATTTGCTGTAATTGATAAGGGGCAAACAACTGAAACCTTAATCTGGATGGCAATACCAACAAAAGAACATATGATTCAGAAATTCCTTTTGAATATTAGAAGCAAAGAACAAAGATTTTAAAAATAAAACATTGTCATTTTCTCCGTATAAAAGTGGTTTTTCGGGTTTTCCGGGGATATGTTGTAATTTGTAAGGGGCAAACAACTGAAAACTTAAACTAGATGACAATACCAACAAAAAATATGTGAGTCAGAAATTCCCTGGGTATATTAGGAGCAAAGAACAAAGAAAAATTAAATCAAACTCATTTTCTCCAGATTTCCGTAGTTTTCCGGGGTTTCCGGGTAAATGCTGTAATTGATAAGGGGCAAACAACTGAAGACTTAAAATAGATGGTAATACCAACAAAAAATATGTGAGCCAGAAATTCCCTGGGCATATTAGGAGCAAAGAACAAAGAAAAATTAAAACAAACTCATTTTCTCCGGATTTCCGGGGTTTCCGGGTAAATGCTGTAATTGATAAGGGGCAAACAACTGAAAACTGAAACTAGATGGGAATACCAACAAAAAAATATATGTGTCGGAAATTCCCACGGGGGGGGGGGATGGGGGGTATACAGTAGCCTACGCTCTATAAGTGAACTCTACCAAAATCACCTACATCAGCAGTTTGTGGTATGGAGGTCCCCTCAGATAAATGTTGTGTATTTTGCGGGACCCTAACAATTTCTTTTTAATACACGCCCTCTAAAACATCTGCTTTGTCTTATTGGCAAAACGCCGAAAAATATGAGTTTTCATTTCAATATTAGGCTACCTCACTTTCACAATATCTTGGGGATTTTTATTTCTTTCAGTTATTCCCTACCATTTACAGACTCAACAGCGCATTCCATACTATACTACACCATAAATAATGTGGCTTGGTTCTAAAAGGGCCAATGTCATAAGACTTGCTTTTGAGATAACTGACTTTGAAGCCTTTGTAGAAGTAACATTTTTTACTGACAACTTCCGACATTGGTCTCTAAGGTTTCTATATAATGTCTATTAATAGCATCATATATTGGCACTTTTATTATACGAAAGTTAAAGACTGCCCGAGCTCAATAATGCATAGATCTCATTTTTGCGAGAAATTGACATTGGCCCTTTTAGAACCAAACCACATTGGCCCTTTTAGAACCAAACCACATTGGCCCTTTTAGAACCAATCCACAGATTAATGTTTTGGTCGGTTCAGTGGATTCGTCATTTTATTATTATAACTAGCTGAAAAGGCCCGGCGTCGCCCGGGCTTTGTATTTTTTAATTTGAAATTAGCTTATGGAGGACTTTCGATTTTGAAACTCTAGGTCCTTATATAATATGTATGTAGAACTTGAAATGAAGAAAACGATTTATCAAACTATTCCATCAGAAAACGCTAGATATAGCTTTTTATGGCTCATAGAGGATGTCGAATGCTGCATTCCGTTGCTTCTACACATCATGCCTGGGATGGGTTGAAATAAGAAGAAACATAAATTACATAAGATTGTATTGGCTTGACGGAAAATTTTATTTCTCATTCTCATGTTACAACCGTTTCGGGGCTGAAATAAAAGAGAAATGCAGTATCACTTTTATACTTTCCTCCCCTAAAACCCGGGACATAATATACTGCGAGTATAGGACTCAAAATGTTCCATCCCATGCTTAGGGCCTATGATAAATCTCAACTAATACAAAGCCTATGGATAACGTATCAGCGGAAAGGATTATTTACAGACTTCTGATATAGCATACTCACACACTTAAGTTATCCCTGCAATACGACTTATTCTACATCAAAATGTGAAGTGAGAAAATATTTCTTATGTCGAGGGTAGAGAAAGTTATGTGACTACATCACACTGTGCTTTATTTTCGTGGATTTCAATTTCAGTGATTATTTTCGCCAATATATTACATCAATGGAATCATAATTCGTTAATGTCCAGCATTATATAGTCGCCAAGGCCCTATGTCATCACAGTAAACAATTCACTGTTGTCATGTCAACTAAACAGCATTTCTTTTTTTTTCAGTATAAAATTCTCAGAAATTATAATAATTTTCAAGGGAAGGAGTATTGAATTTTAATGTTGACCGCTATACTTCCCGGGCTTAACTGGGTATGTGTGCAAAATTCCGTGTAAATTGGTAAAGAAATGTAGATTTGTATAAGGAACATACATACATACATACATAGGCCTACATACCCACATATCCACAAACACACATTCGACTTTATATATTAGATACGCATTGCTTTAGATGTGAGGCATTTGTTGTATTTTCGTTCTGTTAATATTCTAGTCATCCCACTTATTCCTTCACATATGCTTATCAAACTTTCTCAAGAAACCGTGGTCTAAAACTAAATTGTTTCTTAAATATGGTCTATTACTAACTCCATCTGACACTTCGTTATATTAGTTTATCTGGTTTTAGCCTATTTTTGTGTCTTAGTCTACTCTGAAATTTTACATGAAATTTAAATTTTTCTTCCCATTTCTTTTCCATGACAAATTATTGAATCCCATAGAATACATTATCAATTTTGGGTTAAAATTTACCTTTTTTATTAATAACTAGTTTAAAAGGCCCGGCGTCTCCCGGGTTTTGTATTTTGTAATATGAAATTAACTTATGGAGGCCTTTCGAAGTTGAAACTCTAGGTCCTTATATAATATGTATGTAGAATTCGAAATGAGAAAGAACGACGTATGGCACTCAGACTATTCTCTCAGAAAACGCTAGATATAGCTTTTTATGGCTCATAGAGGATGTCGAATGTTGCATTCCATTGCTTCTACGCACCATGCCTGGGAGGAGTGCAAATACGAAGAAAAATAAATTCCGGTTACATAAGATTGTATTGTCTTGACAGAAAATTGTATTTCTCACTCTCATATTACCATACAACCGTTTCGAGGCTGAGGTAAAAAAGAAATTCAATATCACTTTCATACTTACCTTCCCAAAAACCTGGGACATAATATACTGCGCGCGTAGGACTGAAAATGTTCCATCCCATTTTGTCTTCTTTTAGATGCTTAGAGCCTCTGATAAACGTCCCTAGGCCTATTTCTCAACTAATACAAAGCCTACAGCTATGAGTGACTATCAGTGGATAGGATTTGTTACCGACTTCCGATATAGCATACTAACTGGCACACACTTAAGTTGTCCCCCCAATACGACCGCTTATTCTACATCAAAATGTGAAGTGAGAAAATGATATTTTCCATGTCGAGGGTAGAGAAAGTTATGTGACTGCTTTATTTTCTTGGATTTTATTCGTCACGAATTATTTTCACAATTATGTATTAAATACTTACGCAGAAATATTGTGTGTGGATTTTATTCTTCAGAATTATTTTCACAAATGTATTACTTACATCGATAGTATCAGCATTTGTTAAAGCCCACTATTATAATATAGTATCCAAAGCCCTATGTAAACATCGTAAACAATACTTTCGTTATGTAAACAATTGACATCAGAACTCTAACTTTGCTTGATTTCACATTTCCGACTTTTCCCGTGGATTTTCCAAAAAATTTCTTTCACACAAACCTTGTCGTGACAATTACGAACACAACAAAAAAAGAATCAGCCAAATCGGTCGAGCCGTTCTCAAGCGATGCGGCAACAACCCTTTTGTAAATTCATTTTTATTAATATAGATAATATAAAAAATAATGTTACTAATAACAGTAATAGTAACAATTATAGTGACAATAATAATAATAGGCCTAATAGTTTTTTTTTAAATTAAGGAATATTCCACAATACAATGGTTTTCCTTCAAACCAAAACAATCTTTTGCCTCCCTAAGTCCCTGTCCATACATGTACTCAGAATGACAGGATAGAATACCCAAGAAAATTTTGAATTGGAAAGTAGAAGGAAAAAGAAAAAGAGGAAAGCCCAAAGAGTGCTGGATGGGGGGAAAAGGAGTATGGCGAGAAAAGGATTAATAATAATAATAATAATAATAATAATAATAATAATAATAATAATAATAATAATAATAGTAAGAAGAAGATGAAGAAGAAAAGTGAAAATTCATTCTTTATCTTTTTTAACATTTAACTTACTTTAACTATGTTTGTAATTGTTCCTGCAGTTAATAATGGGTTGACAAATGGCCAGATCATTATGTTTTGAACGATCAGGTGCTGTATCCTTGGCCGGGAAAGTATTCCGATTGCACGTAAAATGTTGTAATCTTATACTTTGGTCAGAGTCTTTTGAGACAGTGGGATGGGTTGATAAATTCCCCTCTAGAACCGGCCCTAAAGTAAACAAGTAACCTATGTCTGTCGCACTCTTACGTAGATAGGAGTATTGTGCTGCCAGAGTGAGACAAAGTTATTTGTTTACTTTAGGTCTGGTTCTAGGGCGGAACATTCCATTGTACCAAAAGACTTTGATGAAAGTATAATTTCATTTTGTTTAAGTAATCTAAGCTTAGTCTATATTTGAATAATAGGCCTAGTTTACTCTTTCACCTATTAATTCAATAGCCTATTGATTATTTTCATTACTTTCCTCCACATTTTTCTTTATTCTTTCAATCCACTTAGGCGTACTGACATTTTCTTCGTTTGTATAACTTATGTTACTTTCTTCCTACTTTTTTTTCCCTTTTCCTAAGTTTTTTCCTCTTCTTCCTATTCTTTTTTGTCGATTAATTTATATAATTTTTGCCGGTATGTTAATCAGTGTTCTTTTTCCTTTAGATATTCGGCCTACCATTATTTATATAGGCTAGGCTTGTATCTAAGTTATAGGTAAAACAATGAGTATAGACTAGTCTAAGTTGAACATGACTGCAATTGACCAATCAAACAACCGTCAATATAGACATCATGGCATTCTCTCATGCCTTAAAAGGGATGTCATTTGTTTTATTTCAATATGAATGCAATCATGATTCAGAAGGCCAGGAGGAATAATTAAGTTAATAACTGGTTACAGATAGGTACGGTTACTGGGATATTTATTAATAGCAACAACCGGTTACTCTAATAAATTGGCACTTGCAGTGTTTCTGTTACTGGATTTTATGTTTACCTCTGGCTATGTGAGGCAGATGTGCGCAAAAGCAAACCAAGCCCGGCATGTTGTTATTGTAATTGTCATGTACCTAAGCGCCGTGCTTGGCAACTACCTATTCATTCTTATGACGTAAATCAGCTGACCACCTGCCCATTACTAATAAAATGCAGTAATTGAGTATAGATACTGATATAACCTTTTGAGTGTCAGTTTTTCCACTTCTGGTACACTAGATTTATGTTTCTATTAAAACGTAGGCCTACATAGAGTCAATCCTAGGAATTGAAATGATGACTTAGAGAGACTAAGGTTGGAATCTCGAGAAATAAAGTGATGACAACTTGTTATTTTTATTTTTGTGGGATAATTTTTTTAATGTTGAAATATAAAAATGAAAGGAATAAAGTAAAGACATTTTTTTAATTTTTTTAACGTGGGATCATTTTTTAAATATATAGAAATGAAAGGACAGGGTATAGAATGTATGTATGATGCGGGTTATGGGTACTAAATGTAGGATCCAGTAGGGAGGAGACACCCAAAAATGCATACACGACGGCATCGTACCACTCTACTAAAATGCAAGCATGGAAGCATGAAAGCAATCATAGCCCAGCCTATAAAACCCTCGGAACGGAAAATCCTTACTCCCAAAATTTCCATCAGATCATTGCGGCATTATCGGCATTTTCGCTCTTATAAAAGGCTATTCTGACGTAAGAACGTTGTTCACATCTTGTTAAATCCATTCTGCACGGCGGATGATCCACAACTTAATCCCGCTGTGTGTATAAAAATGCCATCAAATTACATGTCAATATAGATGTAATGAGAACAATTGGCCTGTCACTAAATATAACTATAAAATTATTTCTACATATGCTGGTTAGTATGAGGTCCATGTGAATTAGCTTATTGCTCCCTATGTACAGTTATTCGTTAGGATCACAGAAACGACCCTACCATTTAGGGATAATTGGGCTATTTTATGGCGATTAGCCTATATGAACCAGAGCTGATGATTCAAGAAACTAAAACTATCTTGTATTATTTTTACTTCAGGCTTAAAACATACCCGTTCACGGTCTTGGTCATTGTTTGTAGAAACAGTCGTCGTAGCAATGGTCACATTCAAAATAGAGAATGTAACAGTGACAAAACATGGCTAAAGTTAATATAATACCAAGAAAGCAAATTAATGTGATAATGAAACGCAAACATTTGTCCCCTATATATAGAGGCAATGCTGCAGTGTTAACTTTCGGTTTGCGTGATCAGGCACAATCCCAGTCCAGGAGGCACTAACTGGGAAACCATCATCAGGCGACGGAAAGAGAACCTATTAAGAAGGTAGTGAACAACAAAAGCCGATAGGGTAATGTATTCTTCCGAACAGTTACGGAAGTTTTAAAATCTCAGAAAATTGCCCATAAAGAAAACCTGTTTAGAACGACCCAATCATCTCACCAGCACGAAGGGAAGAAATCTGAAATTACATTTATCGCCTAAGAGAGAAAAGTCAATGGCTCGAGTTGCACTATTTACTTCGCTCTGTCAAAATAAGTTTATAAGATCAATTTTGTCTGACCTAAAAGTGCCAGCTTCTAAGATAGAGTGATTGCCTATTAATTTATGTTCACTTGTTTGATTCTTCGTGTTGGCCTACTGTAGCCTACAGTGTTTTTAATTATTTCTGTTAGCAATACATTAGAGGAATTATACATGCCCCCCAATCCTGCCATATCTGCCTGTGGTAGATGACGCAGCGGTCGGGTGGTAGGCCAAGTCCCTCCAGGGATTTAGCGCCACGGAGTTTAGTTTAGTTTAGTATTTCCAAGTGCCCAAGATCAGTAAACTATAGATGTGGCCTATTCCGGGATAGACCAATCACAGCGCTTGAATGCGTGATATCACGCGTTTCCAATTCCTGTGAAATTTATGCAGAACTAATAGGCCACTACACAGAACAGCCCTACTGATAATTAAAGCAGAGTCTTAAAACACGGACACGAATGTTTTTATTTCATTTCATAATCACACCTATCATCAATTACACAAAATTCATGAAGGGTGAAGCAAATTTGATGAGAGTTTTTTCTTTTTGTCCCGAAAAACCTTCAAGCGAGAAAGATTTAATGAAATAATTGAATTTTATTACAAATAAACTACCACCTTTATATTTTGAATGGTTTACAAGTAATTGAGTGGTAATTATTCCGGCCGCTACAGCATTCTGAATGATTTGGGACGATTGTAAAATTTCGATGATGAAGCAAATTTGACTATGCGACAATTTGTTTTATTATTCCCGAGGCTGCAGTAATGCGCCTTCTCAATTCCGGCAACGTCACTGGAAGAGGAGGGATGTAAACATTTTCCTTGATGTAATCCCACAGGAAGAAATCACACACTGTGAAATCCGGTGAACGGGGTGGCCACGTGCCTACGGCTGTTGTACGACCGATCCATCGACCAGGCAGGTACCCTCGCACGTCTGAATGCCAATTTGGAGGAGCCCCATCTTGCTGGAAATAATCGCTGTTCCTCTTCGTCCGTGAGTTGTGACATTAACCAATTTTCCAACATGTCCAGGGAAACGTTCTTAACGCAATTATTTTATCCGAACAACAACAATGTTTAACGCTACAACACAAATGAAAATTAGATGTTCAGCTACAAAACTTCAAACTTCCCTCTTTCAAATGGTGATAAGATATTTTATTTAAGTTAAGTATTAGTGAAAATATAGCCATATGAAATCCTCCAAAAATTTATGGACACGGTGTATATAGTTGATGGAACATGGCTTTATTTCCCACCACAGTACAAGCGAGCATGGGTATAATTGAATAGGAGTGAGGGAACGACAATATGTCTATGGCCACCCCAACCTCATATACAGGCGCCAAGATGATCCCTCAGCTATTAACAGAACCCACAAGGATAGACCAGCCAGCCGATGAACATTTATCATCTGGAAATCAGGCTATCTTGTTATGATGTATGACTTAACTCGCAGAAATAATCTAACTCCAGACTCTAATGTAGGCCCAACCCGGGTAATTGGATAGGTATAAGCCCCATAGCCAAGCAACAAGAGTTGGAACCTGAAGACTACTTTAAAACGAAATAACACGTTGAGTTGATTGACGGCACAATTTTTGGAGGATAAAACTAAACAAACTGTAAATAAAGATATGAAAATAAAGTGAAATTCCTATATAACATTACTTCTTTTAAGACCTTTGATTATGTCATGTAGGCCTTGTTCACTTAGGCACACAAATATTGAGCTGCGTCCTTTAACTGGGATGATTAAAAAAAATGTGATATCGCTTCGGGTGGCACCGTGCTGTACGACGGGAGATACAGTCCGTAATGCAACAAATAAACACTCTTCATAGGCTACCGTTTTAGACTAGGGCTATTTTATAAGAACTAGGAATTTTATATAAAAAGTAGATCTATGTACGCGGGACTATATAACGCAAGTAGACAGGACTAACTTATCACAATTTAGACTGATTTTACGCAGCTACATATAGGACTAACGCAAGCACGCGTATACACCCTCGTTGTTATGACTGTCCCTTACCTACTGAGAACTCGATTACCTCGGGAGTTCTAGTTCTCAAATTAAACACGGGCATTGAAGGTCTGGTAGTAAACCCGACAACTGAAGAAGCGTCATGACTCGAACAAAAATAATGCTTTTGTAACTTATGCAATCCTGGCTATAGCTGATAGGTTATAGGCCTATCACACGAATATTATTCACAACGTAAATTTTCATAGCCTACGTGTCTATATCGTTTTCGTATTTTCAAGTTGTAGGGAAGCCGTCGACACCTATGTGGTCTCGTGGTTAGCGTCGCTGACTACAGATCCGCAGGCCCGGATTCAAACCCCTGTAATTTCTCGGATTTTTCTTAGGTAGAGATGTACTCAGCCTCGTGACTCCAACTGAGGAGATACTTGATTGAGAAGTAGTGACTCCGGTCATGGAAACCATTAATAACGACTGTGGGTGTCGGCATGCTGACCACATGAACCCAATCTTGCCATCTGCCGAAGGTAGATAATGCAGCGGTCGGATGCAGGCCTAGTCCATTCAAAGATGCAGCGCCGAGGAATTTAGTTTAATTAAGCCGTCGACCATGGAGTTCATGGGCTATTTCTCTTCTTTCGTTACAACGACTGTAGCCTAAAATGAGTAGAATAGATAGAATTATGCAAATTCTCTTTGTGACGTTCTACTATCTTGTGCATTTCTTACAATTACAAAGCAGACCAACTGATGAATCAATTATTAGTTCAGTTTAATTATACCCGTAATACCCGTACTTTTTATAATTACGGTATTCTCACGACTTCCCCATCATCATATACCCTAAACCAGGGGTCTCCAAAATGCGACCCGAGGGCCGGAACTGGATACGGCCCGCAGCGTATTGCATATGAAAAATCTAGAAAAATGGGTAACAAGGAAATTATGATCATGGTTGCTAAATTTTAAATGTAGCGCTTACACTCTAACTCTCCGATCTATCGTGTTAGTAAATAACAGAATGGTATTCTTATGTGTCGTTGCTCTCTATTTAAATGAATTGAATAAAAAACTTCAAGGTGAGAGCAATATTATCTGTGTGTAACCTTTACACTCATGTTAAACGTTTAAGGCAGAAACTGATACTTTTTAAGAGAACATTTCTAAGAAAAAGTTATGGCCTTACATTTTATCAGTTGCCAGTACTGGAAGGTGAAATTGGTTCACAGTTTCCACATCTATTTGCGACGAACTTCTGGGTGATCTGATGAAATAGTTCTCTGTCAGATTTACAGAATTAGATGCACATTCCAAGGATTTTAGAATATTCCAAAATCCTTTTTCGTGCGAAATTGAAGATGTGCAGCCAGAATTGCAAACGGAATTCGATATCCAAGCGGAAAATTTCATGAAGGAGAAGTTAAAAGAAGACCTTGTTTAGTTTTAAACTACGACTTCCAGAAGAAACCTATCCGAAGAACCAAGACTTGCATGCACTTTATTATCTGCACTGGACATTTTCTCTGTTGAAATAAATAAAACAAAAAATAAAATAAATAAAAAATATAAAAGAGGTAATTTGAGTGACCAACATCTGTGAGACATTTTACTTACTCCAAAAACCAAATTAGAGCCACTATTTGACAAAATTCTGGTTTGAAAAAGTAAGTTTAATACCTCTCAATACCTCTCACTAAAATGGAGGTCTACACGTGTTTGATTTAAACTCTGTAAACTGTATAGATTTTTTTAAAAATTATAACAGTAATATTATTATTGATAATAATAATATTACAAATACAAATAATTTTTATGCATTGCTGATAAAATGTGTTCATTCGACCCCCATTGAAACTAAACACTTCAACGTGGCCCTCATGTTGCAGTAATTTGGAGACCCCTGAACTAAACAAATGACTTCGTGTTTTATTAATATGACTGTTAAGGAGATATTTCTTTCTTATCAATGGGGGCCTTTTTAACTAATGTGTCGTGCCGTCATCTTTTAATCAGTTTCATTCTGCTCTCTTTTCTAGTAGCAATTAAACTTACCCGGTAATAAAGTTAACAGGGGAAGTATTTAAAATGCCAGAACCTAACTTTACCTGAATTTCTTGTTACTTAGCTACCAGGTACAGCTAACAGGAAATAATTGAAAGCTATGAAAAATGATGGTCTCGCCGGAAGTGGACGATCATCATAGCTCCGAAATCCATTACAAAAATATAATGACAGGGAAAAACAAAAGAGCGCGTGAGAAGTGGTGTGGTGGGGAAGTTATTAGAGGTTTTGTTTATGGACCAACCTTAATAAGACACCAGACTTGTTTTGACAGCCAACATGGCTGATATCCTTATCTTTACGACTGCACAAACTACTTAATATTATTATTTAGGAACTGTCACAGGACGCTAATTTCGATCATTATAACTATTACTCTTAAAAAGCAGGTTTTGCACTGAGTGGAGTTTTTACGACTGTGTTAACTACACGTATTGTCACAGGAAGCGATCAGAAAGGTCGTGAACCAACAGATGGCTGGCTAACTATCTTAAGGGCAAATGTAGTTTAAAATCAAAGGTAAACATAATTTAGTCGCTGGTATCAATGTGAAGTCCACCGCTGTGGCGTAGGGGATGCGTTCGCTCCTCTCACGCAGCGGGCCTGGGTTCAAATCCTGGTCGGGACAAGTTACCTACATGGGGGGTTTTCGGGGTTTTTCGGGGGTTTCCTCACCTGTTAGACAAATGTCGGGTAACTTTAGGCCCTTGTGATCCCCGGATATCATCTGGCCGTCATTATCATCTTCATCCCATCCTCGCCTTGTTTGGAATGAATGTGTTGGTGTTATCTCGGAGGTGGCCCCGGCATTGGGCTGATCACTCATCCTGGGAGGCCCTCCATGACCTTGTCTGGTCAAAAAAAGTATGTATGTGATTCAAACATAATCCCTCTCCCGACAGGTCGCGGCCTTGTAAGGCCCGGGCGGCTTGGGTCGCTTAAATATATATAAATATAGTTTCTGTCTATTTTCATGAAAGGATGATGATCTATTTTTGTACATCTGAAGAGCAGAATGGCAAGTATGGGTCCTGTGCATCACACTTCTTCATCACAAATAGACCTAAAGGTCCATGTTAATAGTCAAATAGTGCTGCTTGAAATATTAGATTAGATTAGTTAAAAACCCTATTATGTAATTACAGTACATTACATATTAGGCCTATATGTCACCTTAAGCCTTTGTTACTAGCCTATAATCAAATGCTTAAGTAGTTCACACTAAAGCTGTTTAGGCCTATATCTTCTATGTGAATCGTGAATTTACTTTAGCCTAGCCTATGTGCTTCGTTTATTCAAACAATTTAGTAATAAAGTGATTATTATTGATGTATCTTTAGACCCATATGGATGGCCTACATGTCTTGTCTATATGGAACAGATTTATGAGACCTTTCATTGTCTTCTTCAATCCTATTTACATCTATAGCTCGTTTTGTCTAGTGAAATCTCTTATGCATGTATTATATTAACATTATGAGCAAAACTCCATGAACTAAGAAGAAATATATGAATCTTCAATGTTTACGATCATATGCTGAAAATCATAAAAGTAAAATTAATTCTAATGCATTAGACGGTTGAACTATTAGGCTTACATCATTTAAAAAGGAAGCATTTAAAAACTACAAAACAGAGATAAAATAATAGCGTCAAAGTTTAGCATTTATATAGCTGGAACTCCCAGGAAGCCTTGTGAGAGTTAATTCTATTTCTGCGCAGGCCATTTAAACAAGAAGCAGCAGCTCATATATGTATGTGTGCAATTAAAATTCAAATAAGGTACAGCGAGCTAAAAGGACACATGTCCCATGTTGATGAATAATGCAATCTGTTTTGAATTTAAAGAAAATAAAAAGAGCACAGCAGGGTAACGCGCTGCCCCCTGTGGGGAAATATGTGCCCCGTGAGGGGACCTTCACGATTCCCATTACAGTTACCAACAGGTCCATTACTTGTCATACGGTGTTTCAAAAACAAATATTCCCATTTGCAGTATCTTCCACGAGAATGCAATAATTATTGTAACATTGCTAATTTACATCCCGTTGTCAATAACAACCAGCAGCATTTAGGCAAAATCAGTTTCCCTATACCCTTAGCAACCAGGGAAGGCGGTTGAGGCCAGGTAGGTTCCTTCAACCGCTAGCAGCCTCACATTTACAAGCAGAGGGAATTAGTGCCAACCGTAATTTCCTCCCCTTGAGTCACCTAGTTCACTTCAATCAATCTTAGATTTTTTTAATATGTCATTTTATCTTAAAATGTTGGTTATACATCAATTCTACACATAATTACAAGAAAAATGACACCAAACAATGTATAATTTACTTTAATAGGAACATTTATAACAAATACATAAATAAAAGTTACGAGAAAACTGCTTTCAAGTTCTATGTTCCTATTAAAGTAAATTATACATTGTTTGGTGTCATTTTTCTTGTAATTATGTGTAGAATTGATATATAACAAACATTTTAAGATAAAATGACATATTAAAAAAATCTAAGATTGATTGATTGAAGTAGACTAGGTGACTCATGGGGAGGAAATTACGGTTGGTCATAATTCCCTCTGCTTGTAAATGTGAGGCTGCTAGCGGGTGAAGGAACATACCTGGCCTCAACCGCCTTCCCTGGTTGCTAAGGGTATAAAAACAAAACATTGTAACAATTAGGTTATTCTTAGCATAGTTGAGATGAAAAAACTATTTCCAATATGATTTTATGACAACTTGTCAAAAAAGGCAAGGGTGGACGAGCATGAAGAAACAACTCAATAGACTTTGAAATGATAAAAGAAGATGAAGAGTAATTAAACGTAAGTTGGTTTAATCTGTAGCACTAAAGATTCATTCGCTTGGTTATAAAAATAACCTCTGCGGATGAAAAAGATTAAATCAAACCAAGACAACAGAAACGAACATAAGAAGATGTAGCAGCCGTTGTTTCATAAGACAATCTACATCCACATACAGAACAACCGAGTTACTAAAGCTCTCTAACAACCGACTTCTGGTCAATCCACGTACCCCTGGAAAAAGGTTGTAGGGAATAAAAACGAAATTTTATCTTGATTTTTAGTTGAAATTTCTAATGTGTGGTTTCGGCAATTTTGGTAACCCAAAGCAACCGATTTGTGGAAATCGTCCTGTGCTAGACAAGCAAATTAGGCATACAGTAATTATTTGGAACAATCCAGTTGACTTCAGTTATACTAACATGCAGTCAGTTTGAAAATGTATCTTTTTGCTTACAGCATAATACCAGGCCTAGCCCTATATTATAACCGACAGAATATGACAGGACTGTCCTCCATACCAGATACTAACTCCTCCAGCAATACGTAACAGCCAATTATTAGGGATTCCCAGTAGGTTGTGATAATCCTTAAACTGTGTAATGTATTGTGGATTTAAAAAAAATATATATAAAAAATAAAAACTGAGCGAGATCACGGCATCAAATCCAGAAACTAGTTAACTTCGGAGGGGGGGGTTGCAGTTTTCCTGTTCGCAGAGTTAAATGCCGGTTTGGAATTGGAATATTCTTTCCCTTAAGTTGGCTCAGTGAATTATAAATCAGGCTGCAATATGTAGATAAACCTCTAAACAAAATTAAATAAATAAATGAACAAACAAACAAACAGGCCTAATGCAAACATGCCTAATTTTGCAGTATCTTATTATAATTGAACATTTGGGAACAGTAATGGAAGTAGTTCAGCCTACCGATAAGAGAGGGCAGCTTCTTCTCTATCTTAAAGATGTGCCCCTTCTTTTCATTACGGTTCCCCTACATAAAACTATTTAGAGCAGAAATCGGTTTTAGGGATGACAATGTTGCAAAGAAACCGACACTAAGCCTAAATATCTATTTAGATGTAATTTTGAGGAAACAATGTCACAAATCTATTCGAAGATGGAGAAGGAGGGGAAGAATAGGAAAAGGATGAGGAGGACGAGAAAGAGGAAGAGAATGATGAGGAGTATGAGGAAGAGGAGGAGAAATTAAGGAGGACGAAAGGGAAAATTACGAAGGCAAGATCAAGAAGGAGGAGAACATGAGTAAAATACAGTCGGCCAAGTTATCACTAAACCCGAGATGAGCTAAGAAAGAAACATGAAATAAACAAAAACCAGTATGTCTGTCTCACTCTTAAGTCATACAAGTAATGTGCTAGATATACTGGTTTTTGTTTACTTCAGGTTTCTTTCTTAGAGTGGTCAGAGTCAGACTTTAGTGTGCACGCCTACCTCAATGACAAGATTGTACCAAAAACGTTTTTAACCATTAGATCATTATTTGGAGGGACCATAAATGTGTACTTAGAAACGGAAATATGTACGCCTGATTTATGTGAGTTAATTTGTAATGTTAAAATATTCTGTATGGCAGGTGCCGAAGATGGCTGAACTTATTCCTCGTCACAGTGGTCGGTTGTTATTAAAGAGTAGGCAATAATTGTTCTGGTGCTGGAAACAAAAATGTAATTATTGCATTGATGTATGCATTTCACTTACACCGCAATCATTTCAGTTCCACCAATTAAAGAATTAACCTCCACGGTCAAGGTAAGTGTCTAAATTACTGCTACAGGCTGTATGAAAAATCTGCTTAGGTCGACAGAGTGACAACAAAACGTGGTTTGGTTTTTCCAAATAATCGAATCAGTTTATAACCAATAATAGTGAAGGAATTCATTTCTGAAGAAGTTTCTGTTGATATTGTTAGGTAAATTTCTCTGCACTTTAGTCAGTTAATAGGTTTAGTCAGTAGGCCTAACCATGAATGATATAAATTAAGCTCATTCGCACTCATATGGCGAGATAGTCCTCTTTCGAGCTATAAAATGACTGTAAAATACAAAAAAATTACCCAAAAATTAAAAAGAAGATCCAACAATATGTATAGAAATGCTAGTCTATTCATGAGTAGGGGCGGATTTCTATGACCTAAATGCATGCATTTATGACCTAAAAACATTAAAATATGACCAATAAAATTTAAAATATTACTTTACCTCTTACACATTGTGTATCTTTTTTTAAAGATTCATTACAATTCATTTTATTAAAATATAATGTTAATTATTTAAAATATCTGTAAATTCTCAAAAAGTATCATTATAATGCAAAATTTACAAAATATGATATGAAACTTCAACATTTCTTTAATATGCGCACAAATATGCCAAAAATATTATCTAAATGTGCATATTCATACTAAATATGCTACAATAGTAGAAATTTTCCTAAATATGCAGTTATATGCACAATAAAAGCCGTTCCATTTTCACCAGGATGCTTGGACTCGTGTTTAAATTAGTCGGAAACTGAAATAATGCAAAGGGGAAAAATATGACATGTCATAGAAATCCGCCCCTACTCATGAGATTTGTGCCTAACCTACATTTAAGTTGTTGACCAAATTATACGCTTGTAATCAGTTAAGTACATATGATTAAATGCAAACAGCAAACACAGCCTTTCTACATGCAAATTAAAATTATAATAAGATTCATTTATTAATATTTATTTAGACTTCCGATAATATTCCATATAACTATAAAATGTACAAAATGTACAAAAACTCTACACAATGCAAGAAACAAAAAACAAACAAAAAATTGCCTGAAAATATTAAATGGAGGGAAAAGATGACTTTAAAATGATCCAAAAATGACCCAATAATGACATTACATTTTAAAAATGGCCTAATGACCCTAAAAATTACCGTTTTTATAATCTAGGAGTCATGATCAAAATATCTGCACTAAACCATAATGTAGGCCTACCAGTTAAAAGATGACAAGTCATCAAAATCCTGGCCCTGATAATAGGCCTTAAGTATGCAATGCAAGATTTCTGTGTCTGGGTTTTCTCAAAGTAACTTGATTGTGAATTTATCCATTAAATCTGGACCTCTTGTTATGTTACCTAAGAAAATATCTGCGTTCTCTGCATCAAACATTTTGAAATAATTTACGTTTTGTTATACCGGTACTTGTAAAATTTCATAACGAAATTTCTTTTAACTACAAGAAACATGATGTCAGAGTGCAGCAGGCAATTTAAGGTTATATAAATTAACATCACCCTCACAGACACACCGCTTGGTATTGTTTGTTTGTGTTGTGACAGTAATTCTATAGCGGCCTCACCGGTATTTACGACAAGTAGTGACATTTTCAACAGGTCGGTCGATGTGAATTGTGGCTTTCAGTGACGCCGGCTGTCACCCAAATGAGGACCTTCCTGTGATGACCCATTGTTCCGCCACTTGATGGGGGTCTACAATGAATGTCACAATATCTTGACGGGGGTTCACCAATGTAATTTATTCAGACTTTACATCCTTTACAGGTATCAATGGAAAAGAAAATATTATTGAAACTGTATCTTACTTCAAATAATTAACTACTTTACCACAAACACTCTTAATAAGACACTCATCAACAGAAACCATCATTGGGCACTAAATTTGAAATATCTGGGGAAAATTTTCGTGCAATTGCTGTTTTTCTTAAATGATAATTCTAACATTCTGATAAAAATCCTCACATTTTACATAAAGCATTAAGCCTATGCTATTAATCTTAATCTCTGTTTTTATAATATAAAAATACAATTTTTGAGGAGAAAATGTTATGTAGAGAAAATGTTATGTGACATGGATACACGTCCACCGCTATAGCGAAGCGGATGTGTTAGCTCTAATCCCACAATAGACCCAGTTCGATTCCTGGTCAAGACAAGTTCCTACATGAGTGTTTTACGTGCTGTGAGACATATGTTGGGAAACCTTACGCCATTGTGGTCGCCGGATATCACCTGGCCGATATTATTACCTTTATCCCATTCGCGTCTTGTTCGAAATGAGTGGTTGTGCTCGTGTTGTCTCGG
The DNA here is from genome assembly GCA_964059195.1 of Ectobius pallidus. Lineage (NCBI taxonomy): Eukaryota > Metazoa > Arthropoda > Insecta > Blattodea > Ectobiidae > Ectobius > Ectobius pallidus. The sequence continues at coordinate 50,139,155 of CAXKWD010000004.1, read as the reverse complement.
AGGTAACCCCGGCATTGGGCTGATCACTCTTCCGGAGAGGCCCTTCATGTCCTTGAATGATCGAAAAAGTATGTATGCGATCTCCACGTGCTCCCTCCCTCGTGAGGTCGCGGTTCTGACCCGGGAAGCATGATCCGCAGAAACGACCCTATTGTGAGGGAGGCAAAACTCTGAGAAAGAAAAAGACGTAGATACACTATGGGAACTCAGAGTGAACTCTTAGCCTTATGAAACGATAAATAGGCTTCAGTTTTTTTTTAGATCTTTTTATCCCATTAAATACCAGTGTCCTCAATTGAGGACAATAAATTGTTTTTACTTAATGGATATTTAATTTAAATTTAAATTTCATAGTAATGTTCTCTCTCATATTATTTAAATTTTAAATGTCAGTTGGATATGTACGTGCTTTTTTTCTACTTTACTTAATGCCTACTGATTCACAATAATGTGCACACCTTTCTATTTCTTCTTATAGCATATGCTCGAAATGATTATCGACTGCATTATTTGAATATAAACCCTTCTTAGAAAACCATGTTATAAACAAGTCATTATAAATCTAGCAGTTGTGCCTCGTTACAAACTGAAAATTAGGTAAACTCAAAATAGGATAGTGGGCCTTGGTGTTACAAAAACTCTTGTCTCGGCAAAAAAAAAAAAAAAATTATATATATATGTATTAATCCTTCGGATTTCTCCGAAAAAGGACATCAATGCTACTGTCTGACTGCGAGCTGAAGGCCGAGCTAGCGTTCCCCCACTACCCTACCATGCGCTTGCATTTACTGTCTATGTCTTTCCCCCACTATACCACCAGCTCGGCCTTCAGCTCACAGTCAGACAGTACGTAAGAAGCGTCAGATTTTAACCAAGTGACACGACTAAACCAGGATAGCCATGGTAATAGTCATAATTAATTAATTTCATGTACCGTTTGTGGTGAACAACTTTTTCCACCTTATACCACAAAGTATATTAAAATGCTGAGTACCAAACCAGTATTCACTGATACTGGATGTTTTCAAGTACACCAAACGGAATTTAAGAAGGACTGAAGATGGCATAAATAGCAATGCCGAAATTCTTATCCAGTAACAACTACAATTGCAGAAATCCAATTTGATACGTGGATGAACTACTCCATATGTTAGAAAAATTAAAACTACGAGTGGTGTAGGCCTACCTACAACTTTATTCTCATTATTCAACATTGTATATATGAACAAATGTGTAACCAGTGAATACCTACAAATGACGAGACCATATAATAGCAACCTATTGGCCAAGGGTAATATTAATTTTAAATTGTGTATGAATTTGTTATTTTTAATATTTTTTAAAGCAGTTGATAACAAATATTTTTGCCATCCATTTTATAAAGATAGAAAGCAATCTGCCTTGTATCATAACCTGCAAACTTAAGGATATAATTTACTTAGGCCTATCCATAGGCCTATAACTCCACCACATGATAATACACCCAACAAGGGTGAATTTAATATAACAATTGTGTATTTAACTATTGACATTTGATAGATATTATAATACTAGGAAATTTGCATTTTGGATGTTTTATTTCTCTCTCTTCTATTTTAAGATGGTAGTTAGGCCTACCCTCGTATCAAATAATTTCTGTATTTTAATATAACTTACTTTGTGGTATAGGCTAAGGTGGAAAAAGTTGTTTAGCATATCATGGTAATAGTGTTTTTAGTAAGGTATGTAGTTTGAAATATAAACAGTCTAACAAAAGCCGGAAGACTCTTTTATTGCAGTATCACATAGCGAGGGTCGCAGTGTTTTGACACAGACTGTACCCGATATCTGCCCAACTGATGCGAGCGTGACGCTACATAATTATCAAGTCTGATACGAACGCACTCTGTCACATTACACTGCAGACAATTATATTTAAGTCATGGAATACATTACTATATCCCGTGCTCTGAAAGTACCACAATATCGCTATTATGATCATGTCAGGCAAAATCATACAGGTTACTTTCAGAACACTAGAATTGCTTGCTTACTTACTTAGTTACTTACTTAGGCCTATTCAATGGCAACAGAAAATTCCTAAGCAAGCTAAAGGAATCCGGGAGTTCATTGCCGCACTCACCTGAGCCCGCTATGCAAACCTATTCTGTGCTAACTCCATCCAACCAACCCTCCTACTTCCCTTAAATCTATCCTAATATTCTCCTCCCACCTACGTCTAAGTCTTCCAAGTGGTCTTTTCCCTTCGAATATCCTAGTCAATATTTTTTAGAAATGTCTTTCCTTCCTCATTCGCGCAACATGTCTAGCCGATTTCATCCTCTGTGATTTAATTACTCTTACTATAGCCTATCCGGTGAAGAGTAGGCCTACAGGTTATGAAGCGTTATGCAGTTTTCTCAAGTTCCCATTTTCATCTTTCTTAGGCCCAAATATTTTCCTAAGCCCTCTGTTTTCAAACACACTCAGATTATGTTCTTCCCGAAAACCCTTACGTCTTTATTACCCACTGTGCCAATCTTTTTCTGTACATCAAGGACAAAAGGTCCTTAAAGCTGATATTTTTTCTCTGAAGTGATTTCATTAACGATAGTTGTGTTCTGCTACTTAGGGTTGTAACTGTCTGGCTGCGAGCTGAAGGCCGAGCTAGCGTTCCCCCACTACCTTACCATGCGCTTGCATTTACTGTCTATGTCTTTCCCCCACTATGCCACCAGCTCGGCCTTCAGCTCACAGTCAGACAGTAACTGTCACGATGTGCAGGGACTGTTTTACACGTTTGTACAACCCGAAGCCAATGGGACTGTGTAGGTTAAATGCCTCCATCTCTGTATATAAAGGATAAAAGTGCTGGAAGGTGGCATCGTTTCTTTGTTGTGGTTTTAAGGACGGTTGTGGCCTTCTACTAAGGCCTTTAACTGTATAGGTCTAAGTCTATTGACAATACTGTATTATGAAATTCCTTTGGTTTTAATAACTTAATAAGTAACCGCATCACCAAACTGCAGCATTGCACATGTTTCAATATAATAATTGCAAATGCAAAATTCTTTTTCCTAGAGAATATTTCTGGATATAGGGCTATCTTTATAAATCCAAGTGAACAACAAAACTTTATCCAGAAAAACAGCCTAAAAAATGTGTGAAGTTCGCTCTAAAACGACAAAATAGTGGTAGGCTAATTCGCGACTGAGTTAATATTCCTATTATTTGAGATATCATTTCGTGATATGTAGCGATTGTTTTATCCAAATATTATTAATCATAACCCTTTAATTCGGGCATATATAAACAAATCGGTTCAATATTTAACATGTGATTATAGCGATCTTCATAAATACCCGGTCCTATTAATTACCATCAATATTATTAATTTTTGTTTATCATCATCATCATCATCAAATTCTTAGCAGTTACACAACGAAAGAGCCACAAGAAGAAGATGTAACTGGAAGATGTTTCAGTGTTAATGTTTCAGTAAAACTTTGAAACGTTTTAATATACGACATTGCAGTTTTAGTTTTTAATAACTGATGCATCCATACTAATATAAAATGTTACCATGAAGACGAAGGAAATACGTCGAAAGGTCTAAACAAATAATAAATTACTGTTGAGATGATGGTATGAAGTCCATTTGATTTATTTTATTGAACGAGCTCAACGGTCTACAACATGTGTTTTTCAATATCATCATCATCATCATCACCAGGTTTTTCTTTTTGTGTCGCTGGGTTGGAACTCAGGTTTTCAGTTTCATCCCCTAGGAATCTTGTTACAAGCCCATAAGTTATAACATACAGATTTGAGACTGTCATATTTACAAATGTAAATACCTCTAACGTCTCAGGGCTCCAAGATTACCCTTAATTGTCAACTTTAGTTTAGTTTCAACACGCCCAGCTACAATGTTAGGATGAGTTCGTAATCTGAAACGAATGTGACTCTCTTCTATCGTGTGGAGTCTGTATTATGAACATACTTGAATATGAAAATAGGATAGGCAACGTGTTATTTTGTAAAATTCATCCTTTTTGAAGTGAAACTTCTTTAGCCGCGGTAGGGGTAAATCGAGAGCTTGTGTAACGCTCAAAATCATCACGAAATTAGTGAGGTGTGACGGAATGGACTGCACAGAAAACAATCAACTCAATGATTAGGCTTATCCAAAATTTAAAAAATTAAAAAATCCAAAATCCAAAATTTATATAATCTAATAATCCAAAATAAAAAAATAAAACATCTAAAATTAAAAAATCCAAAAAATTAAAAATTCAAAGAACCAAAATTTAAAAAATCCAAAATTAAAAAATCCAAAATTAAAAAATCCAAAATTGAAAAAGTCCAAAAACACCATATTAGAAAGTCCAACAATCCAAAATTAAAAATATCCAATAATCCAAAATTGAAAAAAAAAATTGAAACAAGTTTCACTTCTGTCGCGTGGCGTTCCATGCACACTTTTCTTTTTTTACTCACGGGCTAACCGCGGAGATTATCTGTCGAGTTAAAGGTATTTGGGTGTACCAGTAAGCTGTGTTAACTATTTACGCTTATCTGTATTATTGGTTATATAATTGCTTGTTCGTTTGGGAGAACTCGAATTACATGCGGAATCAGACAGGTGGACAAAGTAAACAACAGAATATTATGCGGGGTTTTTTAAACTCACACTTCAATTGCATGCTGGCGTGTTCTTGGATGTCTCTTTAATAGTCTAGTAGGAACCAGGCTACGAATCACGTTAATGGAGGTACGTAGTGGCTTCTTCATTATTGCAAAAGAACAAAGTGAGTGACACAATCTAACTGTAACTAGTATAATAACCAGTAATAAACGTACTAAATCATTACATTCAGTATAATTCCGGGATGCGCGGGCAAAGAGAGTTAAGTCCACCATCCTAAAAAATTGAGATATGTCCATAGAGTTATAGATAAAAATGTTCTCTACATTTGTGTTAAGTCCAGTAAGTCATAATCAAAATTGTACGATAGTTATGGATGTGTGCCTCATGGGTTTATCCATCTCTAAAGCTATGTTGGGCTGGTATAGTGTGTTAAGTCACTCTAATTCTCAGTAACAAGAAAGTGGACTTAACTCTCTTTGCCCGCGCACCCCGGAATTATAATTTATTTTTCAGTTTTTTACATAATTCAATGTAACGCGTACTTGTAATTTCAACAAAGCCCACAACAATAATTTATTTATATTTAGCCTATACACTTTTTTTTGCCAGTTAGGTCTAAAGTAAGGTTTATTTTGACTTACAGTACCTAGGGAAACCTGTTGTATTTAGGTTACTTCAAACAAGAGATTATTGGGTCATGGAACCAACTAACTTAGGTCTATAAGTTAACTACTGAAATTGTTCATCATCGAAAGTTTCACATTTTATTTTCAAAAGGCACTAAGTACCTAATAATAAGAAAAGGTGGGCGTGTAGCAAGATACTTTTTAAAGCTTATGCTAAAATTAATGGAGAGTGTGTTATAGCAGGCCTAAAAGATCTACAGGTCTGAAAATGGGAAGCAAAATTTTACACGTTTAGGATACCTTCTTTGCACGCAACTCTAATACCGCATAGAAACATTCGCACGCCATTCGGATAGTTCCTAAATTTTGTTCGCATGCAATTTGGTAATTTTCTCCCTCTGCGCACGCAGTTCTTAAACGCCGGTTCGTTTTGACTTTATTTGAAATTATTATAATGGTGAAATAGCGGCGATGAGTCTTGATAAATAAACATCTAATCCAGTATTTGCTTTTGCGACTGAGGAAACCACGAATAAACCTAAGTCAAATTGGTCTGCCAATGGGATTTGAACCCATAACCTCCCACATGCGAACCCCAGACATTAACGCCTAGAGCATCCCTCTCGGTTTAAGAGTTATTGTATGAAAGTAGGCCGTATTATTGCTTTCATCCCATCAATCATCTAGGCTACATCATGAACATAATAATTAGCTATTATTACAATAATTTGTGAAAGTTAGGTCTATCTTCCTCTGCAGATGTTAAGTGCTCAAACTTGCCAGTGTATTATGAATATTTTATGTATTAATCGCACATGTTATAGGCCTAATGTCTGAAGATCACAGGAAGCCGGGTGAAACGAGGAACAAGAAATTAACATACAGAGCCTCTTTTCATGGGGTGTATTTATCCACGTTCCGTGCCCTATCATCTACACCAGCAACCAGCCACCTCTCCCTCCCTTACACTTTCCTTCCACCTTTTTATTTCCAGTTTTTCACAACAACAGAGCTCCCTGGTGACTTGGAGTACAATATTTAAAGCTCGCTGATTATGTATCGGAGCATAACAGTCTGCAGTATAGTGATATCTTGCAAGGATAGACATAAATTTACCGATATGAATATTGTGATGTGAAGATGTATAGGCCTAGAATATATAGCATATATGTATGTATGTATGTATGTATATATATATATTTATTTATATAGCCGATATGAATCTGTTGCGAATGAGTTGTATTACAATTGCGGATAGTGCTGCTTTTGCGGCCGATTTCCAGCTGACGTGCAGGCCTATGACATCTCAACCTGGAAATATTCAAGACAGAATGTCCAACTTCCAAATAACTCCTAAGTACTCCAAAGTAACCCTAAGTAACTCCAAAGTAATCGCTAAGTAACCCTAAAGTAACTCCAAAGTAACAACAAAGGCAAAGTGATGCAGAAAAAATATAACATACACTGGAAATGTAAAACATCCTACGCTTCTTTGCAACATTCTGCAGCAGATTGGACAGATATATTTAAATGAGTGAACATTAGAGAGGGTGAACGATGCCACAGGATTGACTTAATAATTTATGCGTGTAAACCACTATGATTATAAGCCAGACATATATTCTAAGTTTTTAAAATACTAAAGGATGCACCAATAGCTGCCGCTCTGATTGGCCCATTTGCTGTGGAGTGTGACGTAGCAAAAATATAAGCGAGCCTAGCTTCCGGAATGAATGGGAAAAATGAGATTTTAAACTTAATATTTAATTCCAGGTACCAACTAAGTTATTATGTCTCAGTTTACATGCAACTGGGTTTACTGAATGAAGACTTACAGGGTATAAGCTTTACCATTAAGAAGGACTCTTCGCGTAATTTGCGTAATTTGGCCTTATTGTTACAATTTGGAACTAAACAACAATCTGATATGAATAAATCTGTTTTGTTATAAATCAAATCAACTAGGTTTGCAAGAAATTGTGTAATTCGATGGAGATTTACATAAAAATATTAGTTTCAGAGGTCGTATTACAAGAAACACAATACAATTTAAAGATGTTAAGGCGATTTTAATAGTTTCATGTTTGTATGTGTAGAACTATTTCCAATAGTCTTACTAGAAATAAGAAGAACATAGGTTTATTATTGAAGTTTTTAATAGGCTACTTCACTAACCTCAATTAGGCTATATTCTTCATTATTTATTTATAGGCCTAAGTACTGTAGAGACCGGGTTCTTATGTTTTCACTAATTCTCAAAACCACACATTATTTCTGTTGTACCCCAAAACACCTGAAAGGCATATAAAAAAAAACTAAAATACCTAATTTAGTCAACAGGTTTTTTGTCCAATTTATTCGAATTCTTTTTATTGAAAAATCGATATTTTGCGGAGACAAAAGAGTTTTTGTCGTGTTGTGAGTAAAGCTACCTACCTATTCCTTTCAAATTTATATAGTTGAACCCATTTATGTCTGGATTGGATGAGACCAAGGGAGGAGAGGTATAAAAACACTACGACATATTCCTTTCAAATATTGTTCAACCTGTAACAATCAGTTTCACATTATCCACAGACCACAGCCAACCAAAAGCATTTCGCATTCACCCAATTAGAAGTATTGGGTTCGAAATCCGAAAAGGTGTCTATAGATAGAGTGTCTATAGATAGAGTAGTAGATATAAACTTGAAACTTAAAGAATTCGGTATTTTAGTCTGATTTGACCTCTTGTGCTTAAGGTTTTGGGTTTTAATTTTACAGTACAGGTGAATTACAGAAGTCTCATTTGCGGTAGCACAAATAAATTGCACGTCACTGCTTCTTTTGATTATTTAAGCTTTCTTTCTACAAAACCTATATTCAAGTTTCAGCAAATTTAACTAAATTTTTCAGTTAAATGTTACAGGTCTTGAATTCTATGAAGCACATTCAAAGTTTATTTACCCCTTACTAAGACCTGAAACGATGTTTTAGACAAAAAAAATCATTTAATGAAAAACCTATTTCACTTAATGAAAAACCTAATACAGTGTTCTTTAAAACCTAAAAATCTGATCCCTGCTTATAGCCTAAGCTATTAACCATTTGAGGTAGATTTAGGCCTAGCACTGCTAAATGTACGTTACACACTACTTTCAGTAAAAATTGAATCAATACCTACAAGAGCATTTATAGGCTACTAGTTGGACTCATTATACTAGGCTAATGGAAATATGTTTAGGCTATACAGAGCAAAGACTTGATTAACTATTAATAACTGCATGTTCCTATAATAAGTTACCTATAATTAATAGTATTAGTATAACATCAGAATAATTTTCTTAGCTGCTGAATATATTTAAAATAATTCAATTAGTATAGGCCTACACTCCTGCCAATAACTTATTGTGTCTTGTGGGGTAAGAATCTGTTAATTACAGACAGTTGCTAATAAAGAAAATGATCTATCATACAATATTACTATAACTAGGGCCAGGGTTCTTAGATTTTAAACTATTTTGTTCCTTGCTAGCTAACTGTGATGTTTTAACATAATTATCCGCTTCATTGTTATGACAGTCATAAGTTATTGTCCAATCTTATAAAACCTAAATATGGCTAAATAAGACGTTAAAAACTAAAAAGTCTAAAATATTTTTTTGACTAAAATAAGGTAAAATAGCCTAATTAACAAACTAAAAAATTATTGTTTAACTAACTGACTGATGTTTGCATCCTGCTCATTGTTACCAGTGCATTTGTAAGAGAAAATATAGAATTGTATTTTGTAATTTTGTCATTTTAATAATAAATTACGATTAAACACAATGTGTACACTCAAAAGTTTTCGTCATTTGCGTAGTATGAGAGTGGTAACACTCTATCTTTGCAGTCAATGATGTGATAAGCATTGCATGTTAAACCACACAGTTTGCATATGCACTGATCGGTGACGTCGTGAAATCGGCTTTGATTACATATGCAATGAATGTTCGTATAGTTTTGTGGTTCAGAGCCATATAAAAATAAAATCAATTCATATAACTGTTTTAATAAATATTAAATTCTCATTAATTGTAAATAAATGTTTTGTATTTTATGAAAGTTTAAAGTAAATTTAATTTGTAATTATCCTATCCGCTTAGCCCATTTTCAGTAGCGGTCAAGTGTTGTTTTCTTGATATTTCAAAGGCTTGTAGCTCCTTTATTCCTTCGAGTCACACAATGATTTGGCTTTTATTTTAAAGTACATTACAAAGGGCTTCTCATCTGGCATTTTTAGATTTTTATCACCTGTCCCACATAATTTTTTGGGACCGAGAAAAAGCATGATTTAAATTTTTTTTGAAGTCTAAGCAAATTTTTCAGGGTGAAGGATCGCCAGTAACAGCTCAGTTTTCCCTACACATACTCCTCATACATAAGTGTAACAGGAAAAAAATTGGCCTTTTACTCTAAGTCCTTCATTGTTGTTTTAATGTCAAAAATTACGCAAAATTATAGATCATGAACAAAGATTAGAGCCCAAAAAACCTCTGTTTACACTTAACTTAAATGTAATTTAGTATGCACGAATGAAAGTCTATTCTTTAAGCTTTCCAATGAGCCCTATCTGATCACCCTACTGATTCAAATATAAATTCTACGGCTTTCAGAAAATAAGTCTGAAATTACATTGTTTGCTTGTTCGTATTCTAAACAAATGCCTATATCTCAGGAGTAAAATTTCTTAAAGGTATAAGAAGATTTGTTTTGGGTTCAGAAGATTGGTACATAACACCTACCAAATTTCATCAAAATAAAAAAAAAATGGTGTGGCAAAACATTTTCTTAAAATTTGTTGATTTAATATGGAATGACCCTATTTTGCTTAGTGTACATAGGCCTATTAAAGTTAAAAAAAACTTTGATGAAAATTGTAAAAACTAAAATAAAACTATTTTAATATGTTTATAAAACTAATACATGGTTTTTAAAACCTAAAAATCCGGGCCCTAACTAGCCTATAACAAATAATTCCTTAATTTACCTAAAGGCTACATAGGTTAAATGAGACTCATTTATTAACTATAGAAAATAAACGAAATAGGCTTATGCTTTAGTAGCCTATAGGTAATATAAATATAGGGTTACTGTATGTTGAGATATTCAGAGTACGTAATTTTAGTTTACAAAAAAAGATTTCTTTCACTTCGGTGTCTTTTTTTATTTTTATTTTTTATTTTACCTCTCAGCTTGTGTGTCGTATTTGGTCCATTCTTCAGACTTTTTGGACTTGTCATCTTGGTGACGTCACAGGACAAAAACCGCGCGACTGGAGAAAGTTTGAAAACATAGCGAAGTGGCACCCCCATGAGATTTACATACAATATGAGCAGTTTCTAGTAGATAAAAAAACTCTACGATGAGTTGTATTTAAAGAGTAGGTTTCCGACACTTACAAAGACTGTAAAAATCAACCATGTCATCTCTGACAAAAATTGATCGAAATATTAACTCATGCTTAATGTGCGCTTGTTCTCATGTATCTGTGGTAGGACTGTTGACTTAGTTGTAGTCGTCTATTGTATGCAATGCATTTATAAAATGACACGATTGTGAAACATGAAGTCTTAGGTGTATTCTGTAGATTCAGGCCTAGGTCTTCCCCCTTTAAAGTATGTGTGAATTGCTGGTATGGTAGGGGTGACTCTTCGACAACGTTGATTTTCTTAGCTCTGAGACTGTCACAAGGGATACTACGTCTTGTTTATTCATACATAGGAACTAATAGAACCGCTCCATGCTAAAAGGGCCTCTGAAATACTTGTCCAGCACAAGTAGATAAATGAAAGCTAAATACGCTATTTACAGTCTAATGAGTTAAAATTTGTATACTCTTCTGTTCTTGTAGGTTATCTCGTTGATGTATGTCATAAGAATTAATATAACGACTAGCTTGCGCTGGCTCCTTAAACGAAAATAATAACAAAAAAACAAAAAGTAATAATGAATGAAGTTCAGATAATAAAATTTACTTTAAATAAATGAATAAAATAAATAAAATTCAGATAATACTAGTTAGTATCGCCTTTGCCCATTCACTTGTACGTGGACCAACATTTCAGCAATAATGTCAATAGAGAAATCCTGCTCTATCACCCAAGAACGGGTTTCCAGTGCAAACTTGATGTGTGATAACTGGGTTCCTCCAACCCGCCGGTCCATACGAGTGAATGGACAAGACAGGAAGCCTCAACTCCTATCCAAAACTTTATTTTTATTTTATTAGTATAAATGTAGTAGGCCTAGTGTGGATATATGCTTTCATAAACCACAGATTATTTTCTCTATTGGATATTAGGTTTACATGAGAATAATGTAGCAGAAAAATTCCTCTGACACTGGAATTCAAAACCAGGACCTTCGGTTATCCATGCCGCTGCTTTACCAACTGAACTAGCTAGAGTTCGTTTCACAGCGCCAGATGGAACCTCTCTCCTATGACTGATTACCCCTAATGGCCTACCTCATAGAAAGACAAGTTATGTCATACGCAGTATTTTTCTCCTATAATATTTTCATGTACTGTCCTACAGAGATAATAATCTGTAGTTCATAAATGCTTATATCCATCTTGAATGTTACTATACAATTACAGTGGAAGCCCTGTCAAAAAATCCCTAATTAGTGTGCCTCACAGTACTGTGCCTCGTAAATTGTAATAAACATTTTCCCTTACAACAATCAAGGACAGATGACAGTTTAAACGAGTGGAAAGTCATGATGCCGATTTTTATAATAGGTCTACACTGAGAATTGACCTACAAACGAGAATTAGCCTACAGGTCTACTTTAAAAGTAAACTTAAATGTATAAAACTGAACTAAAGTAAATCGTTTTGTGTATATGTTCCACTTTTGTGTATATGTAGCCTAACCTATATTTCAGCAGGGGAACACAGACTATGGTATTCCAGAAAGCTGTAGGTACAGATCAAGTTTGCGTCTAAGATGAGCGACAAGATTGAATTTCCTAATGGTTATAAAATAAAGCATTACGTAATAAATAATAATATATGCATGACATCTGCACGAGAAAGGGATATCTGAGTAGATGTAACTTACCCATATGCCGAAAAAAGAACAGAAGCCGAAGAAAGACCAAACACCGATGGATGACAAAGCCAAGAATGAATTGAAGAGGTACTGAGGGATAGATATTTTCCGTCCTTATCGCTTCTGTATGTAACATTGGAAGTATCTATAGGCCTAATACTGACTTTAGTGACTTTAATCTTAATGTAGGCTACTCGGTGATAGGGAAATTGTGACTCTCGACTCATCGAAGATATTAACACAGCTCGTGAGCCAATTTGGTAATTGTAAATGTCTACTAGCTATCAGCTTGGTGGTAACGGACGGTAGAACAATAAGTTTGTTTACCGGCAAATGATTCACAGGCTTCCACGTATATTAAACTTTAAAGCATCACTTTCGCAAACACGATAATTTAGTGTCTTCATTATTCATGCCAGAAAAAAGTACACAGAGCCAGCTGGTAATACTTATCAAGTATTCTCAGCTTTTAATTTAAGCAGAAACGCAGCCTAAATCCGATAATGTCTTCAGTTCAATGAAAGGGACATGTCCCAGCAAGTTTTGTGTTTGTATGCGTGACACAGCTCCCCTTAATAAAATTGGATAATTAAATCATAATATCGGATCACAAACAATTTCGACTTTCTTTTAAAATTCAGATGTTTGGAAAACAAACATTTATGCCACCTATTTTTGTCTGATTATGTGCTCATTCTTTCGTTTACACCAAAAGATGACATCAATCTTCAGAAAATTATTAAACCAATATCGCCATCTAACATATCATCAAACATAAACTGCTTAGAAGTTTGCATAAATAGCTACAGGATCTGATTAGGTAACTCAGTATTCTTGGTTTCATCATAGTCATTCTGATGTGAGAACATAAAAAAAAACAAAAAACAAAAAAAACTGTAACATACTACGTGACAGCAGTAGATGAAAAAAGATTCAATCTAATGTGCAAATAATGAAATTTATTACATATATGAAGGTATATGTAGGCCGTGCCGCTTTGAAGTACTATAGTAGAGGAAAGAAGAATAAAACGGAATAAGACACAAACAACAACAGTCCAATCTTAACCTCCAAATCAACAAACTGACTAATGAACTAATAATGTTAGTAAACAGATTTAATGAGTAGGGTACATATCACTATGAAACAAGATTTTCTTAACTAAGCAATGTTATGAGATCTGAACTAATATTATCAGCAAATCTATGAAACAGGGCCCATGCCACTGTGTGTGAGATGAAGAGTTGACGAGCTGGAGAAGTGTTGTTTTGTAATTACTAGGAGACTAGAATGCACGAGTAAGCACCAAACTTATGAATGGAATCTGTCTTAACAGTATTTATTAACATGATTACTATTTTCCCATCGTTTACAGATGCTACATTGATGCATTATAACTTCAGCAGTTTTTATGAGTAACACAAGTTGAATCGGGTGTAGATTCCAGTGGAAGATGGAACATTCTCACGAGAGTTCACCCATTCAGGACCAGCCTTATCCTACTAGGCTACGACTCATGAGAAATCAGAAGTGATCGAGTTAGACTGGGACGAAAGAGAGAGAGAGAGAGAGAGAGAGAGAGAGAGAGAGAGAGAGAGAAGGTATGAGAATGATAAAGGTAAAGGTAAAGTGATCCCTATACAGGCCATGGAGGCCCAGAGGGTTCCAGGAGGTTGAGGCTCCCAGATTTTGGACATTCGGCACATGAAGGTGGTAAGGTTGTCAGCCTTACGCACCGGCCGCCTTTACCCCCAGGATTGCTCCTGGTACTCATTTCTGTTAGAGGCTGAGTCGACCCCAGGGCCATAGTGCCACCAGAAGGATTAGGCCAATTGAAAAATCTCAACGACCTCATCGGGAATCGAACCCGCGACCTTCCGGTTTGTAGCGCAGCGCCTCAACCACTACGCTACGGCGTACCCCATGAGAATGATAGGGAAATGAAAATAAAATGAATATGCTTCACAATAACTATTTGTTACCAGTACTCTTCTTGATACTGGATAATGAGTGTAGTTAGTTAGGTTTTATTGTCTGATTAGATCAGTGAAGAGATATAAAAAAAATAATCTCCGTGGAGCTATATGCCTTGAAAGACAAGGCCTACCATCTGACCGATCCGTCATCTGACATACGCAGATGGCAGAATTGGTGGTATGTGCTCAGCAGAAAAATCCGAAAAAGTACCGGGCCTGCGGATCCAAAGCCAGCGACGCTACCACACGAACAAGCAACAGCCTATATAGTTGGCTAACAGACGAATTATGTAATTATTGTTGCTCGTAATGTTAGACCTCTTTTTAGCAAGGAGGTGCTAGTGATCGAGAACTTAGAAGTAGGCCACATTATTGTAAAGGTCTTGCCTTGGTATAAGCATCTCTTCAGACGAGGTTGAAGGTATCTTAAGAATATGAGAATGTTATAGGAGAAAAATTCCTCCGACACTGGGACTTGAACCCAGGACCTTTGACTATTCGCGCCAATGCTCTATCAACTGAGCTAAGCCGGAGTTCAATTCACAGCGCCGGATGGAACCTCTCTCCTATGACTGATTGCCCTAATGGTCCACCTCACAGACAGACAAGTCATGTCATATGCAGTACTGTGAGGCACACTAATTAGTGGTTCATGAAAGCTTATATATCTATCTTGAAGTCAACTGCACAATAACAGTGGGAGCCCGGTCACAAAAATCACTAATTAGTGTGCCTCACAGTACTGCATATGACATGACTTGTCTGTCTGTGAGGTGGACCATTAGGGCAATCAGTCATAGGAGAGAGGTTCCATCCGGCGCTGTGAATTGAACTCCGGCTTAGCTCAGTTGGTAGAGCATTGGCGCGAATAGCCAAAGGTCCTGGGTTCAAGTCCCAGTGTCGGAGGAATTTTTCTCCTATAACATTCTCATGTAATGTCAGAGACAATAATCTGTGGTTCATGAAAGCTTATATATCTATCTTAAGAATAGTTTAGGAGAAAAATGTTGCTGCATCAGCACAGTAATGAACACTAATATAAACAATAAAAAGCCCTTAGCAACTAGGCTTCGTCACTTAGTCTATAGCCTAACTCTATAACTTCCGTAAAGAAGTCAACAGTCTAATTCTAACCCTCGCCATTGTACGGGAGAGAGAGATAATTTGTAACTTATAGCTTATCATAAGTATTCAAACAATCGTTACAATTCCATAAATTCTGTGTTTCTTTGTCTTTGTTATCTTTATCAGCCCAAATATATAAAAGAGATAATTATCGGAGTTGTGAGACTTTATTTCTACTCCTTTTTTAAACATCCTGTATGAACTCAAATTAAGGCAACACTCTCTAAAGGCAATAGGAGATTTGTCTCATTAATATGAGATTAGGTGAAGATCTGATTTATACGGTTGTTGCGCCATGGACCATCAACTTGGGTGGTCCGCGCGCCTGCGCACTGCCAGGCGGCTTCTTTCAATTGTTTAATTGCCGCTCATCGATATAAGCACGTCGATCTGATCTGTGAGGATCCCGCAACCTGCTCATCACTTGTTTTGAGACATTTATGCAGACAGCTGAGTTCATTACCATATTATTTTGGTTTTAGGGAACTAGGTTACGATTACTCAGTAATGATTTTTTTATTTAGGCCTACTAGTCTACTTATTAGAAAATCCTTTGAACATTAAAGAATTTATTTCTTGTCGAATAACTTGTTGATTAGTTAAATTTAGGCCTACACTGAATTAAAAAAAGCCTATATTTTAAGACATCCACTGGAATACTCAGTCTTTTAGTATTACCTGGGCTCTGAGAGTGATGATAAGTCATAGTTGAAGGGGAAAAAATCTGATTGAAACTCACATAGACTTAACTTCCTCTGCCCAAATAAAGTTTTGCCTCTTAGTACAGTATATTATGTATTACATTCTATTCATGTAAACTGGTTGTAAAAATGAAGAGAATGTCGTTACACATCGTATCGCATCCCCGAAGGATACATGACCAAAATAAAATCTAATTAATGCACTCATATAACTTTTTTTACTCTAAGCATGGCCAATACTTCTTTCACAATTCACATTTCACATGCAAAGAGCGTGTATTCAGTTGTTTAAATTTCATGCATAGCTTTATTGCTCACCAGGAAAAACTTAGTTTCCACAAACATATCCTTCAGTTTCTTTCGAAAAATGTTTTGGATAAAAGTTTTAGCTCTTGGTATAAATCCCAATTTACAAAATTTAAAGAAAATCGTTAGAGCTGTTTTCGAGAAAATCGTGAAAAACTAAATTTTCTTCATGTATACCTTAGTTTCCTTAAAAATAAAATAAAGTCGTCGCCAATCTTCGTATAATACCACTTTCTCAGAAGGTACCTAACCCAAACACAAAATTTTGTTTTTATGAGACTTTCCGTTCTGAAGCTAGGCTGTTCATAGACACACACACCTACACCAAGACAGACATATTTCCGAAAATAATATTCTTGAATTCAGGGTACCTGGAAACATGGACATTCTTAACTAAGTTAAGCCTAGTATGTTTTTAACGATAAACTAAAACTCTGATAAAAGTTCAACTAAACCGCATGCAAACGTTAAATGCATATACGGGTGAGTTACGGAAAAGTCAGCCAATGATATGGTTCGTACCATGGGCGTACGGTAAGGGGGGGGGGGGTTCAGGGGGTTGAAACACCCTCCGAAATATCTGCAATATTTTGAAGATTATAAATCGTGGAACGAAATTAAAAAAAAAACTCTGATTAGGTTTTTACGTATTTTACAATTTCGTACATATCAAAGCATTATTTAAGATTTATCGTAATTTATTTAAGATTCAAATTTCAAAACCTCGTGGTATTGATAGTTTTTCAGCTTAATAACAGTGAGGTATTACTAGTAAACAGAAATCCCTTTGGAATCTGTCAAACAACAACTAGAATACTCCCGCCTAAATCCATCAACCTGTTTGTAAAGCCAACAGTAATCACGAGCTCATCACAAAATTATCATGAAGTAATCGGCATTAATTGGGCTTTTCCACCGGTGGATTTACAGATGACTTCAAAAACGTGCCCTATGCACCATACAGTATTATGATAATTTTTCGAAAGAAAGTTTTTATTTATAGACGCTAGGTTAAATGAGAAATGAAAAAAAATCTCAAGAAAAACAGTTTCAAAGACTGAGCTGTATATTAATTGATTACAGTGTATTAATTATCACAATACAACTGTTTAGTAATTTAAAAAAGTAATAATTCACAATGTGCACAAGGACATGGAGCTGAGACGACTTTACATTGAACCCCTCCCGAAAAAAATTTCACCGTACGCCCATGGTTCGTAAAAGTAAAAGTAAAGTATTCCCTATTACAGGCCATGGAGGCCCAGAGGGGTCAAGGAGGTTGAGGCTCCCAGATTTTTAGACATCGGCACATGAAGGTGGCAAGGTTGTCAGCCTTACGCAACGCCCATGGTTCGTACTATCTCAAACTGCAAAATACTAAGCGGTGTAACAATGTCTGCTCCTCTGATGGGCTATTACCCATATGCCTTTAATTTTGCGTGTGCTTTAAACCTACCAGCAATTCAGATTAAGTCAGGGTTTTAAAATAAACCAGAAGAAAACAAAGGAAAGCTAACAGGGTAAGTTCTAAACAAATGAGGGAAGAATAAGATCAAGCTTTGCCTTCTGGAATAAGTGCCTTCTCAGTGTCTCAAGTTGGCAAGCAGATCATGTTTTGTTTTGGTCACACTCCACTTTCCTCTTTGATCACTCATGAATGCCAATTGTAGAGTGGTGCAGAAAAACACTCTGGTCACGAAGACAGGGGAAGGAGGAGGGGCTAGCAATTGAGTGAGAGAAAAAGAAAGGAAATAATAGAAAATGATAGAAATGCAGCTGAGAATTATTACTGTGTAAGAACGAAATATTCAAATGTTGCGAATTGTGATACATAAATTGTACACACAGATGGATATATGCATCCATGAACCGCAGATTATTGTCTCCGTTGGACAATTCTTCTGCTCTTTCGGGGTTGCAGGACCAACATATGTATAATTTATGTATCATATAAACAGTTAATATTGAAAATTTAATACATAAAATATAAACAAATTCTTGCCTCAATTAATTTGTTCATGTATTATCTCTCTCTTTTTAGTACTTTCCAATGTTTTTTTAGTTTGTATTTAACCTTTCTTTCACTTCTATTTTCTATTTAATCTTCATGTCTCCCTTCATTTCCTTTGTTTGTACGTAGTCAAAACCTATTTAATTATATTTCTCTTATCGTCCTTTATGTCACTCTTGGAGTTAGGATCCCTGGTGCGATTTATGACCCCGAGACTACTCCTCCGTTCCCTCCTGTTTTTTGGTTCCAGCTTGCACGTTGTTGTGGTCAGTTAAAAAAAAATCATTCCACTGCTTGAGTGGAAGAGCGACCCATGAGAAAAGCATCTCGCCATTCATGGAGACAGACAATGCCGTTTATTGCTTCTTTGTAATAAATATGAATGGGACCGAGGAACAGTTGTGTTATGTTATATGTTAAAATATCGGAAATGCCATAATACAAACCACATACACACCGCTACATGATGGTTACACCACTTAGTGTCAAGGCCATGTAGATCCTTACTGTTTTCCCAACAAGGTGGGCTTTCAATAGGACAAATGAATGTCAGTATGCTGTATTCTGCTCTAATTTTAACGTTTCTTGTATTGTAAGTTTTCAACAAAAAAGTGTTACAATAGTCACGGCCTCAAGCAGACCGTAATGGAAACATTCGAATTCCTTTCAGAGCTAATTTTATACACTTGTAACTAGCTGATCCAGCAATGCTTCGCTATTGCTAGATTTGGATATAACTTATAACTTAGATTAAGTGAACAGAATAATTTTTCAAAAAAGAAACTCAGAAATAACTCAATTATATCGATAATCTTTCTCATCATTTTATACCTATTACGTCTACATGAAATCACAGTGTCAAGCCAAGCCACCTATGTACTCTTAAAATAATAATGTTGTCATGGGGGATTGTGTACATGCAGTATGAATTCCCTATTTTGGCTCTTAGAGGCCAAAGATTTCGAAATCCTTTCTTAGTGCGCATCTAAAGCCTATGAGCAATATGTGTACCAAGTTTCACGTTTCTAGGCAGTATGGCTTTTAAGAAACTGTGATCAGTGAGTCAGTCAGTCAGTCAGTGGGTTTTGGTTTTTATATATAGAGATAAGGTATGCATAAAATAAAATCACTAGTGGGCACTAAGCTTGAAATCAATGAGGAAAAATTCCGTGCAATAGCTGACAATCTAATATGTGATTAAAAATCCTTTCATTTTACATAAAGCAATATGCTTTAATCTTGCATCTCTGCTTTTGTAGGCCTATAAGTTTTGAGGCGACGCATTTATACGTCGGTAGCAGTGAAGGGTTCAAATACCGAACATCATGAATTCACATCCATTTACGTAAGTTCCCGCGTAATTTTTTCATAAAGACCAATGCCGGGTTGGATTTTATCTTACATCCATTTCGATCGTTAACTTTCTGTTGTCCACACATGTTTCATTGTCTTTGGAGGAGGCATTTGTAACGTGCTGATCTAAATACGCTCAATTTATAGATATGTTCCCTTCTAACATGGTCAATAACGTATGAGTCAACGAAAGGGGAGATAAAATAGTTATACAGAAGAAAAAGAGGACACATTTTCCACACTTTTCATTTGACTGTGGACTGCTATAATGACACTGGGCTATGGCATTAATAGTAGTCTACTTGCCAATGAAATTCTCGAGTATTTTGCTTAATTTTAAACCTGCCTGATTATATTATTTAATCTATGAGAAATGAAGACGTGTCCGGAGAAAACTGAACACAATGGTAGGCCTATCTCTAGCGTAAGTTACAATTACATTGTCTTATTGACATTGAACTCATCTTATTGAACAGTCATTAATTCATGAGTGACATTTTGAACGAACTTAGAAAATGTAACATCAAAGAATAAAGAATGAAGCCTAGGCATAGACTACTAGTTCTACAAAGAACACTAAGTAGAATATTTCAACATTTGAATTGAAGAGTCGCTGTTTACACGAACAGAAGATAGATGTTAAATCATAGATTATGATTGGGGGGGTGGAGGGGGTCTCAAGAGGCTAAGCTATATTGTAGGCGGACATGGCATTGTTCCTACCACCCACTTGGAACCCCATCATCAAAACAAAATGCTTTATTATTAATGAATATTTAACATGAGAATTAGGGGTGTGGTCCAACCCCACATTACGAGGGTGACTTGGGAAGATTTAAAACAAGCACACAAACACAATACTCCACCTCATCTCATACGTCGTTATTAGCACATTATTATAAAAAATGACGCACAAATTATAGTGAGTTATAATTATTAAAACCATTTCATTTTGGAAATACCAAAATGGTTCAGTACTTACTTAAAGTTATTTAAAAACCTGATTCATTTGAAATCACCTTGAAAATAGGCTATGATACCATAACATACAAAATACTAAACAATGGATCTAAACATAGTTAAATTAATTATGAATGGAGACTAAGGATAAACCATTGAAGGAATTAACACTGGTAATGTTATATAAGTTAGCACTACTTTTTTTCAACTTTCACTACTTATTTAGATTAATAATAGATTAATAATTTAGGTTAATAATTAATTAATTGACTTTTCTTTCCTGAAATCATATGATGCCGCGATAACCAAACAGATAAATAAATAGTAGGCCTAAATGCCTATAAATTTGGCATGAATAAAGGAGTTCAATTGAATGTCGAAATATTTAGCACATTTACATGCAAGATTTAGATCGATTTGGATCCATTCCCCGTAAGAAGATCATCTTGTAAATGCGGACTCAGTCCGGAATTAATGTTCAATCCTATCCTCTGCATAATTATGGAGGAACGGATCCGATTCAGGTCGAATTCAATTCCATGTAAACGCTAGCAAACTCAGTCCTGGAGCCCCCATACACTCGCACGTCCGTTCGTCATTTGTTTCGTTAGCTGATCGTCACTAATCAAATAATTACACAGATGGTACAATCATTTGAGATTTCCTGCAGTTGCCTAGTATATGAATAAATGCTATTTTATGCCGTAATTAATGGTGACTAGAAATTAAGACAGGAACACATATTTTTATTCACGCAATAAACACAGTGATTTTTTACCAGGTTAGCCAATAGTACAACAAATCTCAATACACTCCCAGAACTTTCCATGTGAAAAGGGAACGTTTTGAGTTGGGATCGGATTCAGATGGATTTCAATCCCGATGTAAACGTGGTAATTGAAAGGAAATCAAATTATGCGGGGAAAGAAAGCCACACAATAACAAGCCGAACAGATAGGCCTAACAGAAAGAGACAATACAGCCTAGAACTATTGAAGATATGTTTATTAATATGTTATTAGGTTATTATTATTATTATTATTATTATTATTATTATTATTATTATTTACAACCATTACTATTATATTAGACTACTCGTGTTACTGTCTCCGAATAATCTGCTCCATAAGCACAGTCCTTACTTTATAATATTATAATTTATATGCATGAATGCACTCTCTCTCTCTCTCTCTCTCTCTCTCTCTCTCTCTCTCTCTCTCTCTCTCTCTAATTTCTCTCTCTACTACATTTTAATTAGAACATTACCTATAATGACGATATCAATATTACTGCAGCATAAGGTCATTTTCTCACAGCCAGTAATTACATCATCTCTAGTTAATATAACTATATGCATAGGGTTTCTCTCTGCATAATCACTGCACAACAGATCCCAGTCACGCCTGACCTCAAATGCCGAGTTAATTGTGACCACCTTCATCACGGAAAGCTATCTTCATTGTAGACCTTATCGGATTTCTTTCTTCTGTTCTTTATTTAATTCTTTGTACCTTGCTTCTCTCATTATATTTTGAGTAGGCAAATTGTGTAGTCTTTATGCCTGTAGTCATCACGACAAAGGAATAGTAGGTCTACTTTGATTTTCACATTAGTTATTAATAATAGATTAATTGTTAATAATATTATTAATAAGTTACCATTAATGTTATGACGAAGAAGAAAAGGAAGAAGAAAATGATGATGATGATGGAGATGATGATGAGTGTTCTGTCTTGAAGGCAGCTCCAGACTCGGAACGAAGCCATGGGATGATGGCCACGACTTCTTCCAAGACTCTTTCAGACAAACGTGATGTCACGGAGATGTGTCATACCTCTCGTTGGATGAAGGGACATGAAGGGAATGAAGGGACAACACAATTTTTATTATTGTTGTCATAATTTTAATCATCTCTATTGCAATTCTTATGTTTTCTATTCTTAGGCTCACACTCACACATGGTGTATTAGAATTAATTTTCAAAATTATCTTAATCAAACCAACGTTGATGGGAAAGAATTTCAAGTGAATTTCTTACGAAATACAAGTAGGTTAATAAATCTGTGGTAGGCCTACATTCAACTAAATCGTTTCATTTCGAATATCTATGCCCATATGGCAGTATAAGATTAGTTTTGCTCATTTAATTATTTATATTTATTACTTAAAAATATAATTCAAAATGAAATTATGTAATTCTAACAATTTATATAAAAAGATGCCACTTTTAATAAACATAATGTTTTAACTATTTTTCTGTTAATTAAATGATTTAAATAAAACATCTAGCAGTTGAGAAAATAATCGTAGACGATGACGCGGAAACCTGCGGTTATATTTCATAATAAGAGAAGGGTTGTTTATGGGGTCTCTTAAAGCTGGGGTAAGTTACCCCAATCGCTAGTATGCATACTATGAAATGTTAGCACGCTGTTGTGTTGCGGGCTGTCTATTAAGTAGGCAGGTTTGCTTCTTCCCAGACTTTTCTGACATTTCTAAGCCAGAAATCACACTATGGCGTGAATGAAATATTTTTAAAAAATTAGATTTCTTGAAATGTATTACTGCAGGCATTATGTTCCTTGCACGTGCTGAATATTTGCCACAGCTGGGATCTTGCTCTCGAAATTTCTAAACCTATCCACCCAATGCTACAAAATGAAATTGTGATTGGTATGCTCACAATTCCTGCAATAAATATGTGAATGAATTTAATAAATATATGACGTAGATGTATTTTGGAAAGAGTATTATTGCGATATTTAAATGATTAAGAGAATGTTATTTTTTTAAAAGGTTGTGGATATAAGGAAACTGGAAATAAAATTAACTTAGGCCTATTTACTTATCGTATACTCCCCATTTCTTTTCATTTACTTTGAGGCGTCCGTTTCACAAGAAAACTTATATCAATATCAAATTTACAATAACCGTAAGTCAAGCCCGAAACATGTCAATGACCAATTTTAGGTTCAATATTAAGGAGAACACTTTATTTTAAATATTATACAAGTTATAGGCAATATAGCGTAATATTTTTCATGCAGGCTTAAATTGTGTAAAATACCCTTTTAATATTTGGCTTCTTATACTGTAGGTCTATAAATAATGTTAACATTTTAATATAATGACGAAGTCTGGAAATAAGTATAAAACAGTTTGTAAGATTTAGCGTAGTAAATAAATCATTAACAGTTAAAAACTCGATCTAATGAGATTTAGGCCTATGTATAGCCAACTAACATTCAACCTTACGGAACAAACAAACTCAACATTGTACAAAATGAAATTACTTGAATAACACACTGTTCCGATACCCATAATTTCCATTATTTTATTTATTATCGACACCTTCCCTGTTTATAGGCATATGTTAAATTTCCATGCATTATGTTGACATTTGGATTCTCTCTCTCTGTCTTTTCTTTCCCACGTTTTTATTTTTTATTTTTATCTATATTTCCTTTCTCTCCATTTTCTTTTCTTTCAATAAATTATTTTCTTTCTTCTTTCCATGCTTCTTTCTTTCTTTCTTTCTTTCTTTCTTTCTTTCTTAGTTTCTTTCTTTCTTTCTTAGTTTCTTGCTCTTTCTCTTCTTTTGCCAGCCCACACGTCTGTGAATGTGATGAAGCAGAACATTAACAGCGGGTCTTGTGGAATGCCGTGTTTTAGAGGAGAGGGTCGGCCTGGTCCACACAAGAAACACGATCCTATTGGGCCTCTTATGTACCAGTCCCTCCTTTAGGCAATCAGTCCTCCATGCTACAGGGAGCTAAGGTTCGTATCAATCTTGCTTAAGATGTGACGATTAAAAATCAATCAGCACCTACACGGCTAAACTGTCACAAGAGAGCCTTGAAGTTCATGTCTCGGGTTGAAATGAATAACGGCATATTAGAACTATGTCCCTGTTCCCAGTAAGGAGAAAACTAGTGTTATAAAATTGCATTATTCTTCAATCTGGGACTGAAATTATAGTAGGAAAACGAACGATTGATCTAACCACCTATGTTGGTGAATAGGCCTACCCACGTTGAAACTCCGGTGAGAGCGAGACCCTAGTCGAAAAAAGAAATTCAAGTCTGAGCAGAACCCTTCAAGGCTTAACCTATAACATTGTATAATCATGATAGTAGTAGGTCTACTGTTAATAATGTTAATAATGTTAATAATAATAATAATAACAATTGGGAAAATTGATTATTAGCGAAAGAAGATAGCATATAACTTGCTGCAAATAACATTCAAAATAAAATTTAAAAAATCTTAGAATATTAAATTAAAGAAAAACTATATTAGCATAAAAAGTTAAATAGCATAAAAAGTACAAAGTGATACAGATCTCAAGGAAAAGCGATGAAAATAGTGAGAGAAAAGGAAAAATTGGGCTACCAGTTTTGAAGAAAAAACAAGATGATGGGAAAGGAACGAAGCAATGGACATAGGGGTATTAGACCCAGATGAAATAGGCCTACAATAAATAGTTTTAATAATCAGTTATGTGCATTTAGTTACACTTATTTTGTGCCAGAAAGTAAAAGTCTGGTCCGGTTAACACTTGGCTACTGTTACTTATGCATTTCACAATGCGTTATATAATTTACATTGGGCCTAATATTTTTTTTTTTAATTCCTGATAACATTTCGGCCCATTAAGACTCAAAGCTTGTATATCGTCCTCGTGAACCTATAAATCAGAGGCCCTGAACCTGAGCATTATGCTTATTAAGGAGAATAACAAAGACTTCGTTTGGCTGCGTTTTGTTTAAAATATCAGAAGTGTAACCCATGGCTTGAAGCCCTTGCCTAAGGATCGTTCCTGAATATTTTTTCACCGAAAAATCATTTTCTCTTGGCGACAGTAGGCCTATAGATCCGAAATCCTTTGGACCAAAGGCCAGCATAAAATAGAGTTAAGAAGATTAACATATATATAGGCCTACTTTAAACAAGCAAACAGAAATAAAGGAGTGTAGGCCTTCATATAGATAGCAGGTGTAAGTTACACCACTTTTACATGAATCGCATGGACAGGGAGATAAATGTCACTCCACACTACACGACCACCGGGACAAGAATACTTTAAGACACACAGGAGCCAATCCTAACTTATATCATCAAAGAAATCTTCATGTCTTCTCCAGATCTCCCGGTCTTCCGTAAAGTCTAAGTCACTTGGAACAAATCTTGTTACGTGGGCCTACAAAAGCCTACCCAAAAACAATTTTAATTTCTTTAAAGTTTAGCAAAAGAACTAAAATGAACCACAAGAAAGGCAGGAAGAATGAACATTCAAGATTGCCTTATTAATCCAGGCCTATCAAGTGGCATAAGGGTAGGTTTTGGGCTTACAGCCTTGCTAGTGGAATTCTTCAGGTCTACGTGGACTTAAAAGATGTAGGTTAAATGCTAAGCAAAATTTTGCATAAGCGATGTCCAATTTAATTATTATCAATAAGTCCGTGTAGCTGGACAGTTACACCAGATTTGTGGTTAGATTCGCCAAAGTTTGAACATGGCGGAAGGTATTAACCACTTGCCTTGTATAAAAAAAGGACAATCGATAGAATTGCCATCTATCGACATTCAACATTAGGCTATATTGCGAATAATGTAACATCAAAGTTAAATTTAGTTATATTTAATTGGTTTGAGAAAGCTGCAATCATGTGTAAAATGAAGCTATGAATAATGTTGTTAACAATAACATAAAATCAGCTTAGGCCTCTAAATACTACGTTTCCAGACAAAAAAATTAAAATGCATGCATAACAACAAAATTCAATCGCAGTCTCCCGGGAAGCGACTAGAAGTTTGCGGATATCATCATGCTATCGTGATAATTTACTTACATCAATAATTTACGCAGGGTTTATTAGGCTATTAGCAGCGTTTTCCTCATCGAAGTAGTCTAGGCTTAGGGTACATTCCTGGTATAATATGTTAACTTATAAGCTACTTTATGTGGATTGTAGCCTAATGGGTTGTTTTAGGCATGTTATTACTTCAGTGGTTTATAGACTATAAAAATAAGTTACTAATTTAAGGAGGCCTAGACTTAACTAGTTTTGAATAATATAGGCCTAAAGGCTAATAGGCCTCATTCACTCTTCGATAGCAAGTATTAGATTTTGATTATTATTATTATTAATATTATTATTTAAGACATTATTAAATAACCTACCAATAGAACAGAAGAAACTCAAATAGTCTAAAGTAAAGAGAAGAGGTATTCTACAGTTATAGGCCCAGTTCAAGACACAACTACATCGCAGCAAAGTAAAAACAAGAAAGTACACTTAAGCAAAATCAAACAACACAAATAAACAAACATGAAATAAATAATTAAATAAATAAAGAGAAACACAAAAACACAAAGGGAACTCAAGATTATTAACCTGTAGCGATACTAATTCCAATTGTCGGTTTTTGGGAAATGTAGTTAGGCCTAATAAAATCCAAAAAAAGTTTAACTGCAGCATCAATATAAAAAAATGGAAAATAGTTGGGCCTATATGGAAATAGGCTATATGTTGCAACTGTTCAAAATCTCCAAGCAGCTTATATCTTACAGGTGGTACCAAAAGTTTAAGGCCACCAGCATATTTGAAAGAAATGCGTATTGGTTTTATACTTTTGGGTTGTATTAAATGATTTTTTGTTTGCTTATTGTGATTGTTATGAGATGCTTGGAAATGAAAATAAAATGGAATTACTGCTATTTTCTTCACTTTTACGATTTTTTAAAAAATATATCGATAATTTAAAATTACTACATTTTATAACGTTTCAGGGCATGGGAATTCTATAATAATACAAGTAACGGGTTACTTTTTTGTATGATGGTACATGTATAGTTACACAACAAATTGATACCTAAGGGCACTATCTGGATGTGTTTTTATAAAAATTAACACAGGTGAAACTGTTTTTAATATTCCAGAAAAAGTTACTACGATTAACACATTTGAAAGGGTGAATGTCGAGTATTCTCAATGGAGCTATTGATACTGTAACTCTGCCGGATACTAGTCTGGAGCTACTCAGGAGAGTGCAGCATGGTCCACATTTAAAATTATTCAATTCCTGCACTCGACATTCACTCTTTCAAATGTAGTAATGTAGCTAGCTCTGGCTCTCTCCCTCCCTCCATTTCCCTCTTTCTCATATACGGTATAGGCCTATGCAATGAAATAAAACATATTCCACAAATCCTTGGCTTTCTTCACAAGACCATTCATTGGTTTGGATATCTGAACTTTAAATCTAGTAAGAATGAAATAACTAAAAATATGTAGGCCTAGTTTGTCGTCTTTGGATAAACCTCTACCACAGTAATTTTAAATCATAGGAACAATAAAAAACAATTAATGAAAATTACTGTTTTGGTGCTCCGCTAAACAGTTGAATGATTAAGAACGGAAGGCAGATGTCTCTCATCCCTTCCATCAGCGACCTCTTCACTTTTGTCTTAACACAGTAATTGCCACTTTTAAATAAAATGCTTTCATTGCCACATCAAACAAATGACTATCGGACTCCACCATCTGTTTGATTTGCTTTTAACTGTAATAACAAATGTGTAATGTTTCCTATTCTCCATGCAAAATCTTTTGTTCTCATTCTTTTAAAGGGAGATGGGCCTATAAGGAGGAAGTCACCCATGGTTGTACGCTGTCACTGAACCGGGGTTCATATCCACATGAGGGCACATTTTTATTACAGATGTTCCGAAATTAACTTCAAGTCTATGTAATGTACAAGGTGTTTAAGTAAAAGCGTGTAAATATTAAACAGGATTTATGAATGGTTTATGGTTCTAATTAATATTTTGAGATAAGGAACTGGGGAACTGCAAAGCCATATTAAAGCGATAGGAGCTCTTGCTTTCTTATTGTTTACCGTATTATGTACGGTAGGCCTACATTTATTTACATTTAGTTCCACATAATCATTTTCCATTATTCATCGACACGTACTTCGTGTACCGCACGATAATTGCACAACTTCAGTGCAGTGCAAGCGTGATATCTTATGACTGAGTAGGGCAAGGCATTTGATGATTTTGCATCTTTTTTATATGAAGGTTAAAAGATAGGTCGAATATATATATATAAATGTGCATAATGTAATAATGGATTAAATAAGGGCAATTTGTTTTTGCATTTTGCATCAATTTTAAGAGAGAGCCCTAGGTCATGTTTTGGCAATTTTTAAGTCATTTTCGGCATTTTTAGGTCATGTTTCAGTGGAGGTGGAGAGTAAGCTTTTCCATGTACAGATAGTTACTTTCAGATAACAGACAATCGTTTTTATTTGAGAATGTCCGCCAAGTGTTCATAGTTCGTTTTAATTCAGGTCTATTGTAAACAACACAGCAGTTTGTCTTGTAGCAATAAATAATTTTTTCTTCCTTTTTAAATGGCACATAGGCATATTTGCTAGGGGCAATTTGATAGGCATGCCAGTTCAGAAAGAATTTATTTTTTCACTAAGGATGTCCAAGTAGTATAAATTTACTTACTTCTTTATTAACAAAATAAGTGTTTCTTATATTGTACATTCATCCTGCACATCCTATTGTACATTGTACTCTGTCATCCATTAAATTGCTTTTAGCAATTCATTAGACAAAAAATACTAGTTATAATTAATATTGGTAAATTTATTGTCATTTAAAAAATTTTCATCCTTTCATTATTTTTAGGTCATAAATGCGTTTTTTATTTTGCATTTTTAACTATTTTATGGTCATTAAATGCCTTACCCTACTTATGAGATTCTGCCGCACTCTTTCAAACATACCTAACGTGTTTTCAAACATGTCACAAGGCCTACAATTCTAGCAATAGGGCTGTAATGAAATAGAATCAGCAGATGTCTCCACCGCTCCAGCCAGTTTTCGTCTACTCTTAACGTTCTTTCAAATGGCGTTTCATCTTCCCAGAGAGAGAAAAATATGTTTGTAATTTCTTATTTTTGTACCAGATAAGGCGGTAATAGGTGAACTTTTTTATTAAGGCAAAAAAATCACATCAGATAGATGCTAACAAACAAACAAAAAAGAATTAGCTGACAAATAATGGGAGATAATTCCAATATAGACTATCTCGCATGGTTCGACAAATATAATTTATACCGTAATAAGTTATGAATGCATATAGGCCGACATTAATACACAGCTCTGCCAGTGTGGCGATTGGCCATGATTAATAGTTTTAATGGCTCCTGCTGTCGGTGTACTTGTAGGCTTAAATTGTACCTAACTTACAGTAGTCGTATGTAGGCCTATTATGGATACATCTTATTTGATGTACGTTATGTTTGTATTTTTAAGTAAAATTTTCAACAATATTGACGCTTTATTAAATGCGCGTTCTGCCACTGACGAACAAATCTGTCACCACAAAAAATTGCTGCAAAGCAGATTTATTAAATTAATCGATTAGTGACTAATGTTAAAATGTGGAGATTTTTATTTTCGTGCGACGGTTTCATTTACTGAAACCAGCTTTTCCACTGAAATGTTTTCTATTTATTTCAAACCTATTATCCACAGATCATTTCACTTGAATACTATATGTATTGAATACTCGTATTCCTTCGTAAATTTAGCTTTCAAATGGTCAGTGAACAAGTAGCTTACAACAAAACTTTTTGTACTTGATTTATGATTTAAACAAAATAAAGCCTGTCCAAGATAAGTTATTTGGCGATCGCGAACATGAAAAAAATGAATGAAAAAAAAAAAAAACTCACGGGTTTAATGAACATGAAAGCTACAATTTTTCTCTCGACAAAAGCTTAAAGCAAAACGATGTATTCAACTCGTTCTTAGTTCGCCATGTAATCGCAGTGACTTACAGCACATTTCTTAAATTTGATTCGCCTCATAAAAAAGCATTTGAGTGGTCAGTTTTTAATTATCCTTGTTACGGTTACTCACCACAAAAATCGCCACATCAACACTACAAATTCTCACTTTCTCCTGATTGGCTATCGGTTTGTTTTTAATGTCTGATACGTGACTATGTCTACCAATGGCAAATAAAAGGAGCAATGAACAGGAGCAATAAAAGCACCTGTATCTAATGTGAGCAGGGACATGCAAACTGAGACATTCGCCGACCTAATGTTTCTCAGAAATTACTTTCGCATTATGACTCTTAATCTGTTGCGTGGAGTGTTCTGGCTCACATTCCTTACATTTTGTTAAAGGAAAAAAAATCTCAATTCAAACTCCTTAACCGCTAAGTTGCCTAGACATTATTTTAAGGGGCAGCAGACATCTTGAGTAATTTATGTGTAAGGTAGAGAAAAGGTCATGTACTACACTCGGGTTGAGGCTTGATACTTAAAAAATGTTTTTTTCTTCATGACGTAAAATAAACGTAAAACCTTACTAATAACACAAAAGTCTAACTTAAAAGAACACTAGCAGCCCTTACTATAGCTTTTAACAATAAAATCAAGTAAATTGATATAACAAAGTGCCAGATGGAGTTAAAAAGTAAAGTAAAGTGATCCCTATACAGGCTATGGAGGTCCAGAGGGTTTCATAAGGTTGAGGGTCCCAGATTTTGGACATTGGGAACGTTAAGGTGGTAAGGTTTTCAGCCTTACGCACCGGCCGAGATGGAGTTAATAGGCTATATATAAGAAACTATTGAGTTTTAGACCATGGTTTCTTGAGAAAGTTTGATAAGCATATGTGAAGGAATAAGTGGGTTAATTAAAATATTAATAGAACGAATTTACAGCAAATTACTCATATGAACAATAGGCCTATTCGTTTATTTTTGTCAAAACATCTGAAGCCGACAAATAACAGTAACAATCTTTTTAATCTAATTTTATTTTAGAGAGAAAAATTTAAAATATGAACTTTTTGTAATTCTCCCATCGGTTATAGGCTAAAAGCTATAAGTTTGCCAAATTTCACGTTCTTAGCTCATCTTGGAAGTGAATAAACATCAACGTTAATAAGTGAATTATTAGATTGTCGTGAATGACGTTACAGCTATCCAGCTAGGTTTCCATACTTAAGGTGCAGCTAGAAACACCAAATTTTTCACGCTTATGGCTGTTGTATTTGCCCATATTCCTGCCAAATTTTACGATTCTGTCTGTCCTATATGTGTAAAAATTGTGAGCAAAATATAATACAAAATTTACTTAAAATAAAATAATCTAAATCAATCTACGTTAATGCTATGGAGATACGGCAAAAAAACTGCAGATCTCTAAAACTTCATTACTGCTCCTGCAATCGGTTTTTTGTACGACTTACCGTTTAGCTACCATTAGTCTCAAATAATGTCTACACAACCCTTAAAGTTGCGTACGCCATTGTATTGCTTTGTATGGATCAGAGACATGGACTTTGAGGAAATTAGAGAAGAAATATTTAGAAAGTTTTGAAATGTGGTGCTGGAGACAGATAGAAAATATAAAGTGGATGGACATGGTGACAAACGAAGAGGTTCTGAGTAGAGTGGGTGAGAAGAAATCAATCATACACACAATTCGTCAGAGGAAAGCAAACTGGGTTGGGAACATTCTCAGAAGGAACTGCTTATTACATGATGTCGTAGAAGGAAGATTGGAGGGTACAACTAGACTTGGAAGAAGAAGAATTCAGCTGTTAGACGATTTAAGGGAAAAGCGGAAATATTGGATGCTGAAGGAGGAAGCAGAGGATAGACAGTTTTGGAAAACAAAATTCGCGTACCAAGTTTGAAAACCTGCCGGAAGGCAGAATACTTACTACTACTACTACGCCATGACACATTTTCACACAGCAAACACGGAAACTAGATGTGATACAAAAAATAGTTTAGTTTTAAATTTATCACTTGACAAGCAAACTTAGATTTACCATTGGTAATCCGGACGGCCGTTTCGCACTACTCAGTGAGTAGCAGTTCGAAAACCGCTGATGATGCACTAAAGTAGTGCGAAACGGCCGTCCGGATTACCAAAGGTAAATCTAAGTTTGCTTGTCAAGTGATAAATTTAAAACTAAACTTCTGTTAAAGCAATCAAGAATGGACACTCAAACATACAGTTACAAAAAATAGTGACATTTCTGAATTCAGGAAACCTTATTTAGGCCTAGTTAAATCACTCATTATATTATGTGCCGCAAAAAACATTCTGGGTAGTGATATTTGTCAAAGCTCAGTGTATTGCAACTTCGAAAGCCCTGTATGAACACTGCAAACAATATTGTTGTCATGAGTAGGCCTACTGAATTGTTTTTGATGAATTCAGTGTAGTATTTTCAGAAATAGGCCCCTAATTAGGCATTACTCCTGTACCGATCAACCGATTCGGGCCAAAATCAATAGGCTTTGTCCCATGGACACTATAAGTGCGTATACCAAGTTTCATGAAAATAATTATGATAAAGCGTATTCGAGTTGTCGCAAGTACAGACACACGGGCAGTCAGACAGACGGAGAGATATTTTCCCATCCAACATACAATTTCAGAAAGTACCATTCTAGCACTTAGGCTAATAAACTCATCATTATAGGCTAAGAAAGGATTTTGATGAAGATAGGTACGAGTAAATTGCATTTCTTACAAGAATTTTTATACTGAAACATCTTATCTGGAAATGCTCAAAATGCAGCTGAAAAAAAAATCAGAATTTATTAAGAAATGTGAGTTATCGCATACTTAGTTGAGCTCTCATTTTTGCAATAGCAAGCAGAATTTAATGTTTAACCCTATTCTGAAAATCTTTTCCCACCTAGAAATGCATTACTTGTGTAAGTATTAGGTTTCTCATGTCGGAAAGTTTAGTGTTGCAGACAGCAGTTAAATAAATTGAGCCTTTGCAAGCTACTTTGAAAACTTATCATCAAGAAATCGCTATGAAACTAAATGAAAGTTAGACAAGAAATAAGCGAACATAGATAGAGTTGGGCATTGAAATTACTTCTTGTTAATATAGGTTTGTACATTTTAGGTTTTAACTAAGAGAATACCAAAATCCATTTCTTAAAAAAATGTAGAAACTGTTGAGGAAAGTACTAAAAACAACCATAATGTGTGATGTTTTTCGGTAAATTTATGTCGGAAGTTATACAACGCAATGTTTGTTTTCGACAATAATTTTTTGCATTTCTTGTATCTATGCCAACTCGCTGAATAAGCTACACCGCTACAGTAAAGTTGAGTAATATTGTTTTCTTTTGTGATTCCTCTGATATTAAACCATATCACATTATTGGCTGAGTTGTGTGGCAGAGGGCTTGTTAGCTGTTCATATCCACCAATGAGAAGGTAACGTTTTTATCTTGATACTCTGCATGACAAAAACTACCCATGCAATTGAGTTCTTGTAGGCTTACTTTACGACTGCAATTTAAGTGCATAAAATGTCAACCGAAACAACATTAATGGCAGCCTATAATAATGATAATTTTACTTGAAAATTTCAAGTAGGTCTAGTTTGCTTATAGAATAAAATGTATCAAGTTTGTGACTATAGATTTGTTTTTTCGATTACTTCATAAATTTATAAATACCCACTAAAATATTCTATTTGGGAGTAATCGTGACCTTCAGGGTCGAAATTTTGGAAGAGCTTAAGAAAACAGATTTTCTATAGCCCAGTTATTCCGAGAAAGAGTTTTTAGTCTTGGATAGGGTTACAGCTAGCCCAAAAACATAAGACAAGTGCGTTTGTCTGTAGAGGCTATGTGTCTGCCTGCGAACGGTAGGGTCTATTGCTCACAAGAGAAAGTTACGTGAAAAGCATTTGCTATTTTTTAGAAATGATGATTTTGTTTGAACCTGGAATATTTCAGTCTATTAGAAAATATAAATAAACTACAAAACAATTTGTCACTAAAATCCTCTAAAGGAGAGTTGTGAGGCTGTTGTTCAATAAAAAAGGCTTGGTGTCTTGAAGAATAAAGCGAGGAATGCCATTCAGGTATTGCTGGTAAATATATTTTAAAAATATATATTAACATCACTATTTATTTGTGTAGCTAAGTAGCCAAATCATCCCTCAAAATCAGGCAAATGAGAACCCGTCAGTTTGCTTAGGCCTATGTTAGTTTTAAAATTCAGTAATCTAATCATTTATATATTTTTCCTTATATAGTGAAATCACAACTCAGACGTAACATAGGCCTATATGGTTGACAGATTAAGCCTGATATGCAGAATGGCTGTGAGGCCTCCGAATGTATCGGTATTTGTTTAAAATACATAAGAAACTTTACTGCAGTTTTTAACCTTTGAGAGAGGCTAAAAACCGTATGACAGTGGTGATATTCAGCCGGTTCGCACCGGTTCGCGAGAACCGGTTGTTAAATATCTTGTAGGTTCTCCGAACCGGTAGCTTCACAATGAGTGATTGCCTTTTTCCAAGATCAGATTCACGCCAATCCACAACAGTGATAATACATATATGAATTTGCTAGAACCAAAACACTCCATTTCTGTTCGCTAGCGGTGGACTACCACCATAGGTAAAGGGCGTGCGGTTAAGTTGGCAGACTCTCTTATTTGCGCACGGCCGATCTTCTCGACACTCGCTCGCTTTGCTTTCGATGTTCGATTATAAAACGGACTGTGGTCTTCTTTTGTTGTGTAAGGTTATGTTTTAAGGAAGCTGAGTAAGTTTAATATGAGTATGAAAAGACAAAAATCACAAAATAGCACATTGGGCTATTTTGAATCAACATCAAATACCCTGATGAGAACCGGTTGTTAAACTGTTTGAATATCACCACTGCCGTATGATGATTAATTTCAGGGTTTTAGAAAAAGTGTAAAATGGTTGGAGTATTACTCATGCATAAAGGAATGAAATAAAGAACTCAATTTTTATATCGATTTATGAAATATATTATTATTATTATTGTTATAGTATGTAGTATAGCGATTTATTAGCCTAAAATTTTCACGAATAAAAGACAATTTTGTAATCTGTATCAGAACGATATAAAAACCTGCTGGAATAGACTATTAACAACTTAATGGAATCTGAAGGGATAAAAAACGTTTGAAATGAATAGACATATTACGTAAATGTATAACTTTACCCTATTATCAGTCAGTTAGTTATATATTCATTCCTGAGTCAATAGCCATCTACAATTAAGAAATAAATGAAACTATGAAGCCTTCTATAAAGGGAATGATAAATACCAAGTCTTAATTCCTAATCTATTCTCTTCCCAATAAAAAATTAATATTTTCTTAGAAGACCTGAATTGACAGCTTATACAAGATGGACGAAATAAACAAGCTGTCAATTAATAATTGAACGTAGTGTATTGTGTAAACTTCCCCGTGAACTATGATACTGGAATATATTTTATTTACGGGCGTACCAACCTAAATCATGTTTCACGTTCTAGTAAATTAAAATTGTAAACATGTCAGAACAGTAAAGTATCTATAGGGTCCGTGATCATCGCAGAAACAATACACGATCGAGCAGAGCTGCTGCCTCCACGCGGAGAACACATAAATTACCGCCTGGCAGCCAGTTGAACAGAGAACAGCGCAATCGTGTAATAGACTGTCAATTATTTTTCCAAGCAAGCAAGCAAACAAACAAACAAACAAGTAGCATTGACATGCAATACTTGTCTGTCTGTACCGCAGTAAAAGTTTTAGCAGAAATAAGAAAAGAAAAGACTTGGAAGTACTAGATAATGGCCGTGTAAACACACAATGCCTACTACAAATACAACCCCTTCCAGGGAACACTTTTCAAGTCTTTATTCTGTTAGCACAGAAATTATTTCAACGTTTTTAACATAAGCAGCTTGTTTGAAGTGAGTTATAAGTTCACAAGCTGAACCACAAATAACCTTACAGAGTTCTAATTTTTAAATAAATTGCTAGATTGTTCAAGTTTAAACATAGCTTATGTTGATCTCTACAAAGTTTTTCATAGGCTACTACTGGGGCACCAAATGAAACAGCATAAATTTAACTTCAAAGCCGTTTCTTTCAAAACCGTATTTAACTTTTGTACAGGAAAAAGTATTTCGTAACCAACCAAAATATAAAAAATACACATAGCCATCTTAGACCTATAGACTTATAAAACTGTATTGGTTCCTGTGTGTCTATATGCAGCTTTTTAACGTCTTCATTACAAGGCTGCCGAAAAGACAAAGCTTGCCATCTAGACAAGACTTTTAACAACGATATAACAGAAATAATTATACAATAACAACCAAAAAACTTAGAAAAAAGTTAATAGATATAGGTATACATTAAGAAATTTTACATCGGGTATAAAAGATTATTTCAAGTTCCATACAAATCGTAGCCTACCTCAGAATGGCTATCGAACCCTTTAATGTTATATGAATTGAGCTGAATTTTTACATGAACAGGATTATAGCCGTTTCATAATGTTTCACCGTCTCAAGACGATAGTTGTTGAATGGCTTGCAATAACAACTGATGCATTCCTTGTCGATATCCAGCGATAATATGCTACAGCCAATTCGCTGTCAAATCGATTGTTCTTTGAATTTAAAAAAAAAGAGAAAGAAAACACAAAGTCTACGAAAGTCAGTCCAACATCACAATATGCGATAAAATGAGTTGGATCAAGTCCAGATGCAGAAAGAATAGTTATAAATATTCTAAAAGCCTACAAGTCTATTCTCTAGAATAGGGCCTATATTGTTCATAAACTGTTCCACAAAAATCACGACAAACATATAGAAGTTAAAATTACAATAATAATAATAATAATAGCCTAACAAAAAAACAAAAAACAAACAAACAAAAAACAAACAAACAAACAAACAAACAAAATAAGAGAGAGAGAAACTAAGTAGAGCTACGTCCTCATAGAGTTTTTCAGATAAAGCTAAGAACTTCGTGAAATACGTTTTACGCTACAACTAGCTAGTTTTTTTGTTTAAATTGATTTAAAACAGCATGTTCCATTACTTAAGTGTTGCAATACTGCATGCTATGTCTTCATTACAAATATTAATTATATACAAGTATCTACAATGTTATGTACATTCAATCATTAAGTTAATGGTTTCTTAGCTAATCTAATAAATTACAATTTTGTTATAAAATTCTATCATTGTACATCTAGCTAGTTAGAAAAAAGTAAATAGGCCCTAATGTAACTTACTGAACGGGCTTAGGGTGGGCTAATTAATCCAATTTATAAACTATATATTTATATATATAATTGGGGACTGCATACCCTAGAGTTTGGTTTCTATCACTAAAATATTAAAATAATTCAATAAATATACTAACTTTTTCCCAACAAAAATTAGACATCAGCTACTGGAGGGAATTACAATTGAAGTGCCAATAAAATTACTGAGACCATGGTGGAAGACTTTCTCACTCCTCGCGGAACACTGAACTAGCCAATTATCAATATTATGCGAGATGCTGTAAAAATCATACTATAAACTAGACCTAATTAAGTAGTTTTAAAATCCTAAACTTTATAACTTAGGCCCTATTGGTTTCAAAAA
Source organism: Ectobius pallidus (assembly GCA_964059195.1). Taxonomy (NCBI): domain Eukaryota; kingdom Metazoa; phylum Arthropoda; class Insecta; order Blattodea; family Ectobiidae; genus Ectobius; species Ectobius pallidus. The sequence goes on along the minus strand of CAXKWD010000004.1, from coordinate 50,100,887 downwards.
CGTAGGATAAACGTGTCATTCACCTAAATAATTCAATAATAGGCCTATGTAAGTTTGTGCAGCTTTCTTGCACCATTTGCATATTTCAAATTGCTTGAGTACAACTGAATGTACGGTACCTTATAGGTTATTATTTGGGGGCGGATTTCTATGACATGTCATATTTTTCACCTTTGCATTATTCCAGGTTTTCGACTAATTTAAACCCGATTCCAAGCATCCTGGTGAAAATGGAACTGCTTTTATTGTTCATATAACTGCATATTTAGGAAAATTTCAACTATTTATTTACATATAACAGCATATTTAGTATGAATATGCATATTTAGGTCATATTTTTGGCATATTTCTGTGCATATTAAAGAAATTTTGAAGTTTCATATCATATTTTGTAAATTTTGCATTATAATGATACTTTTTGAGAATTTACAGATATTTTAAATAATAAACATTATACTTTAATAAAATGAATTGTAATGAAACTTAAAAAATATACACGATGTGTAAGTGGTAAAGTCATATATTAAATTTTATTGGTCATATTTTAATGTTTTTAGGTCATAAATGCATGCATATATCCAATTTTTTACGTCATAGAAATCCGCCCCCTAGTTATTATGAACTATACTTATCTTTGATCAAATAAATTTATGTTACAATTAAACCTATGATGTGAAGGCATCAAAGTTCTTCCTCTGAGGACTGTACGATAAATTATTTCCAAAACTTATTTTGGAACTGCAAACTGCAATGTATACAGTTTATATTTTGAACATAAAATAAGTGACAACTGTCAAGCACTGTTATTAAATAAAACCGTCGTAGAGGATAGAACTACAACAGACATTAAACCCAAATAAAGGTAAAAGAATGTGAACGACAAGGTGCAGGCACTCCTGTAGAAGCTATCCGATGTGGCCGCCACTTTTTTCGGCCTCTCAGATCGTTCACCTGGAGCTGTGTTATCAATCCACAGACACTCAAGAATGTGCTACAAGTGTGGACGTTTGGGTGCGCTGCTGAAGGTGGCTGCGGCATATTTCTCTGCAGATCAGATAACACACCTTAGTGTGACAACGACATATGTCTGTTTCCAAGCTGACCCTGTTGTTATTCAGATTTAAAAAAAAAAATATGTCGTGAAATAATCATATGACACTACGAAAAAGACTTACAACAAAGAATAATGCAGGACACTGTGATACATCGAGGGACAGTGTCGTGAGCACCATCTAGCGGCGGAACCTAACAAAACTACTGAATATAGATGCAGAGGAAGTGTTGGACCAAATACTGTTGAAATTTATTGGTTATACTCTGTGAGTGCTTACTAAATTGTTAACTATTCTAATCCAGTAGCTTATTGATAGGCTTTTTTTTTATAATTGTGGCAGGGGAAATTTGTGCTTAATTTATACCCCAAGGATCTTTCGTTTTAGAGTCATGTTGTTCTCAGACAGAAACAGCAGAGCCACTTCATGACACCGAAGCCAAGCCAACTACTATTATACGAGTATACAGTAGAAACACTCTGAATAGCAGAACAGCTGATTAGCAATGCTACGAGCATCAACAAGATATGATTCTTAGACCTAAGGTGCACATATTCGAACTCACACAGGGGCGTGTTTTTTTTTAAGGGGGGGGGGGTTGAGGGTGAAATCCAGAGCAAAGTTACCAGCCATGAGGATTACTAAACCAAATAGGGTAGCAGTGGCATTAAGGAAATAAAACATGTTTCCACTTACATTAACAAGAAAGTAATAGGCGTTAAAGAGTCACGCGGTTTTATTCTATAATATAAGACTTCTTTTTTAGGTAGATTTTCGAAGAAAAATCTACCTATTGCAATGGATACCACTTTATGATTTTCGAAAAATTCTTTCATATCTTTACGTTTCATGCTCCCCTAAGTACGAAACCACCGTCCGTTCAAAAAAAAAATTTGTGATATTTATATATATATATTTATATATATCTTTACACGATAGCGGCCGTAATTTTGAAGATATTTGAACCAAATTTTATTATGTTATTTCTAGGCCCAATAGTTCGGACAAGTTCGTTAATGGGCAAAATTGGCCCAAGGGGGTGGTCGGGGGAGGGGGTTGAAATTTTTAAAAATGTATATCTCGGCCCCTATGAAGTATAGAGGGAAACTTTGTTTGAATAAATTAGAGTACTCCCTATGGAGTTCACAGTGACACCAACGATTCGGGGGTTCGAGTGAGGGTGGGGGTGGAGGTGGGGGTGGGGGATGAAAATTTGAAACTTTTGAAACCACGTCTTGTGGGGTATCGTTGAAAAGCTCTTGATGAGTACTCTACAAATCAATAAATAGTTTCTTGATAGCTCTCATATTACGCGAGATTTTAATGTTTGAAAATAATAACACTTAAAAGAATTATTATAATATCATAATTTTGTCTTGTTTAGCGGCTTTGCTAATTTTATTCATTGCTGATCTTGCGCACGGCCTCCCAGAATATTATATCCTATTCTTGTTGTCAAAACAAATGATTGTAGGCTCTTCCTCTTTACCGAATTCAGTTCTTATTACTGCAGGTTAACCATGCCAAGGCTAAAGAAGAAGAGTGCTATGCAGCGACAATAAATTAAACCAAAAGCACTTCGAAATCTACCTCCGCCTGTAGGCCTGCCTAAAGGGATTTTTTCATTAATTGGCTGTTGCTATGGACTAAGTCTTACGTTATTCAATAGATCTATACAGTTTATCCACTTACCAGCGTGGTAATAGGTTGTCACCGTTCAAATTAAGTAAATGAATTTAACATTCTCGGGCGGATCCCGGCGAGCATGCAGCCACATACTACATGCACATGCAGAGAGGAGGAAAAAAAATGGAAGGTGGAAGGAATAATATATAGAAAGAGAGCCAGAAGTGAACCAGTTTCAAAATATTTTCTAAAGCTTTTGTTTTGTTTTACAAGATCAATATTTAATTTAATGTAATTAATATTTTTTAAATCAGAAAACACCGTGAATGGCTTTTCATTCGGTGAAATATTACATGGTAATTAAAAACCTCGAGAGGTAACCTATACAATGAGATTATGAAATACACTTTATAAAGGATTATACATTTTTCATTTTTAACGCCCTCCTGAAAATCGAATGTTATGATTGCAACAAAAACTGACAATACTACCTCTTAGGCGGTGATAACAGTAGCGTGGTTTTCTTTTGGAATCCCAATAAGCTACGTAAGTTACTATATACTGTATCTACAATACAATTAATAAATAATTTAAATTACAAATTTTTAATGCCGGAATTACAATTTAACATTTTTTGGCCATATTAGTTTACCTTAGAAATACATGGCAACACACCTCACAATTACGTAATTTTGGCATCCCCTTTAAACATTTATTGGAATTGTACGTGAATCATGCCAACTGAAAATATGAAAATGCAATATGTTCAACGAAAAGGAACATTTTTATATGGGAAAGAAAGAGCGCTTTATTGTTGAAATAGAGCGTAAAAATAAAATAAAAAATTAGGGTTTTTTCAACATAGGCTAGTTAAACTTTAAAGATAGGAGAATGTTTCTCGCCCATTTACTAAACGCACAGAGACAGATTTCTGAATCGATAACGAACTTCATAATCTGCTAGAAATATTAGCGATATCCGATAGGAATAATAAACTTGGGTCTATATACTACAGATTATTTTTTTTAATGAAATAACCTTGTAGTGTAATAGAGCTTGACTAAAGCGCGCTCTTTCTTTATGGTATCCGTGCGAGATGAGCCTATTAGGTAACGTGTTATTATTTGTCATATGTTTCGCTGAACATCTGGAGGCAGATTTGCACTCACCCACGGATATGCATGCAAATTACTGGTTTCTCGTGGTTATGTTTTAATCAAAGTCAGGGATGTCAAGTTCTCGCTTATATAGCTGGGATTGTTTTGCATTTATAGATTTTACTTTCTGTTTGCCGAGATTTGAGTCTTCACTCTATTGTCAGGTTAATTTTCTCTCTCCCTCTCTCTATGTGTATTTATAATCATGAAGTGTGACCAATGTAAAAATTAAAGATAAAATCGTATAATTATTTGTAAAATGGTTTATTATACTCTTAAAATAGTTACGGGTCTACAAGGGTATGTGTAGCCTCAAATTTGGTCTTTTATTAGAGAACTGAATTGCTATTCTATTTTAATCTCTAAGCTAGTTAGTAGTGGAAATAAACAGGGGAAAAATAAAATAAAACAAAAGTACGTTAAATTTGTTATTAATAGAGCAAGGCACTAATGACATATAACTTGACTATGTAATATGTAAAGTAAAAACTGCAATTATGACATAAAATAGTACAATTTTTTTTTAAATAACCGTTAAATACCTGCATTTATAATTTATGAAAAACACTATTCTTTTTTTGGTGATTAATAAGGTTTAATAAGGTTATTAATGTTATTCCATTCTTTACTTACAATTTCTGAGGGACAGCTCCCTTTGCCTATGAGACACAGAATACAAATGTACAACATTTGAAACAGACAGTACTTTTTGATGTTTAACAGTATCAAATCAATAAGTAGTCATTTTTGGTCGTATAAATGATGGCGTAGAATGAATTCAACGCCGATATGGCTATAAATTCTTCGTTTCTTATTGGTGTTCTTGAACTTCAAATCTGAAGTTCAAAAATTAATTTCGTAGAATACTTGTTATTTAATCAGGTGTAATAGCAATTGAGAAAATGTACAGCGAAATATCTTTAATGATTTTATTTTTACAACATTATATGTATTACAGCGTACAATGAAAACTTTGCGGAGATTCTCAAAATCAAATGTTTGTTGTCTGCTAGTAAAGATTTATACATAGAAAAACCTATCTCTACTTTAACAGAAACTATTGGATCTAACTGAAAACATGTAAGAGGAGCTTGTGATGCTTCATTGTAGCTTTAAATTCCTCCTGAACATATAAGACTTTTTCAAATGAACGAAAGTTCTCTATAGGTCCATACACTTGTTCCATCATATCAACCTCATCGTCATAATTGACTTTCTTAAATTGGTTCTCCTATTGAAATCCATTCCTTTAACCTATAGCCTAAGTGAGAGGAATAATAACAGAATATTCGGGTTTGGAATTTCACTTTTCAAAAGAACCTACAGTGTGAGATCCTGGAAGTCCATCCATTTACATAAGTTGTTGGACACCCTTGAAAGATTAACAAGCGTCCGTAACAGGCTGCATCTAAATGATTTATACGTCGTAATAACACCCTTGTGTACGTCTGTATGTGTGCGTGTTATTAAGACATGAACCCATCACTCTCTGATACATGAACACGCTCTACTGTTCAATCTAACAAGATTCATTTGCCAAATATCTTTGTTTAAAAAGAAAGATGTGTCGCTATATAACTTTCTCATTCAGAGTAGCCTATAGGCCTAGACATGAGAAAATCACTACGAGTGAGTTGGCTGAGGCGGAAATACCAAACTCACAAATCGTGGATTCAAATCCCGTGGCAGTCCAATCTGAGTGTGGGATTTTAGGCTATCTCCTTCGCATAAGCGAATGGAATTTACATTCTATCTCTCCATATCGTCCCCGTTCGTTTTCCTATATGTGTTTTCCTTGGAAAAGCTCTGCGTTTATTCTCTGATAAGAGTCTATCCTCTCTCATCATGGTTACAACTTTTTAAGATTACACTGATGGAACTATTTGTTGAATTACAGGGTTGTGAAGGATAGTGGAATATGTCGGTATTTATTTATTGTTATATGCCACACATAACTCACTTTGTACTATTTTAACTGAGATTTTTATTTTGCATATTATACTGTCACATTGCAAGTCATTAATACCTTGCCATATTAATAAGTGAAAGAAGAAAAAGCATTTCAGGTATATACAAGTATATATGTTTTGAGATTAATTATGTCGGTCTACTTACCCCTGTTTGTTTTTAAAAAGTCATTGCAACACTATGGCTTATAGACCTTCAATTACGAAGGTCCCTACTGATAGACTATGTAAACCTTGAAAGATGAGAAAAGGCTTCTTTCCTCATATCAAATAACACTGTTCTACAAGGGTCATTTTTCTTATATGAAAATATGTGTTTCTAAAGGATTTCCATATGGTACATTCAAATCTGAAAACAGAAATTCGCTATCAGGCACGGTTTTTAAGTTATACGAGAATATACGTCTCATTTAACTGACATTTTAAGTTTGTAATCAAGTTGGTGAACTTTGCTTAGCAACAGTTGACAATAGTTAATTTTGTCCTCATTTATTTTCATTTTCAGATTGTGGTATTCCTGTTGCTAGTAAAATTTTATGTTAATTAGCAAGTCATTGTTACAGGATTTAAAATTGAGTTTTATAGCGTTAAACTGGCATTATTTGGATGGTGGAGACATTCTTTATCATGTGAGTAAATATTCATTTTTGACCATAACATTCAGACAACTGTGGTATATAAAATATGTAAAACTTATAATTATAATGATGACATTCTGCAATGATGTTTGTGGACTAATGAATACTTTGAACTTCAAATACGAGCCACAGGAGTGGAGACTTTTTATAGATGCCTCAAAATACAGTCTAAAGGGAGTTCTCCTCCACAATGGGAACATAATGCCTTCTGTCCCAGTTGCCTATGCAAGTATGACTAAAGAATCATATGATATTTTGAAAAATATGCTGAGATTAATAAAATATAATGAGCACAAGTAGAAAATATGTGGTGATTTGAAAATAGTTGCCATGATATTAGGTATGCAACAAGGCTACACCAAATATGAATGTTTTCTGTGCGAGTGGGATAGTCGCGATAGAAATTCCCATTATAAAAGAAAGATTTGGCCTGAACGTAAGTGGAAAGTTGGAAAAAAAAAATTACTGAATGAGAAATTGGTAGCCAGTGAAGATGTTCTGCTGCCCCCTCTTCACATCAAGCTAGGCCTTATTAAACAATTTGTTAAGGCCATGGACACATCTGGAAGAGGATTTATGTGCCTCTCAAAAAAGTTTCCTCGTCTTTCTGCAGCAAAAATAAAAGAGGGCGTGTTTGTGGGTCCCCAAATTAGAGAACTTCAAAAGGACTCAGATTTTGAACAATGCCTTGCTCCAAAAGAAAGAAGAGCGTGGTCTTGTTTCAAGAATGTAACGCAAAATTTTCTGGGAAGAAAAAGAGCTAACAACTTCGAACAACTGGTTCAACAAATGGTAAATGCATATAGGGATCTAGGATGTCACATGTCTTTAAAAGTGCATTTCCTATATTCACATCTACATTATTTTCCTGAGAGCTGCAGTGATGTCTCCGACGAACATGGTGAAAGATTTCATAAAGATATAATGTCCATGGAAAAGCGGTATGAAGGGAAATGGATACCTGCGATGCTTGCTGACTACTGCTGGAACATTATCAGAGACTGGAAAATTGAACACAAGAGAAAAAAATAAGACTTTTAAATTCTTAGAGAAAAGTGTATTTTTTCATATTTTCTAAACTTAAATAAGTCTTTCCACATAATATAATTATTATATTAAGGCTTGTGTATATTTATTTCGTTTTATAGTGCATAACATGTTTGTAAATAATTTTCAAGTGACTAAAATATTTATAGTTACATGTTTTGCCTACATAAATACGTAGCGTGGAAACGAAAATTATTTAAAACATGAAATTGCATATAACTTGAAAACTATGCGTGACACAGAGAAACTAATTACAGATTTGAATTCAGGAGGTGAATTTCCATGTTAATCAAGAATGTTATACCCAGAAAAATGAATTTCATTTTTATTTGTAGAACAGTGTAATTATAAGAAAGTTGTGTGGTGCTACGTATACTTTTAATAAATATATATGGCAATCAATTGTTGATATACATTATTTTAAAATTGTTCGCCTAATCTAAAAGAATTCCCGCTATGCTTATGATGAAGATGATGATGATGATGATGATGGTGGTGGTGTTGGTGGTGTTGGTGGTGTTGGTGATGGTGATGAGTAAATAAAAAATAATAACTATATTAATAATAAACAATTAAATTGGATATCAATATGAATTTTATAGATTATTATAGAAATGTTGAACATAAAAGGTAAAATTATAATGGATAATTGTTTAAATGTTTACTTGGCGTATTACGGAATTATTTAAAATGCCCACCCAAAATAATGATTATTATACTTCTAGCCTATAACTTACTTTTAGCTAGAACCTATTTCTTGTAAGGGGGATTGATAGTGAAGTAGTTAATCATTGTAAGTGGAAACAAATTGCATTGAGTTTTTGGTAATGTTATTTGTCAATATTATTTACTAATTTATCGTATAGTTCACTCTCAAACAATGTCCATAACATTGCAATATCCTTGTGCATACTGAGTGCTGACTTCATTAATTAAATGAGGCGCCTGCTTAACGGTAAAGTGAAAGCAATTAATTCTCTGTTAACTGGGGTGGAAAGCTTTATATAGACTTATATACTGTGCATATGTATACACACACACCACCTACACTGTATATAGGCATATATATATATAGCCTATATAAATTAATGAAAAATACACAAAACTTCTTGATTAAATGGGCCTAATATAGTATAGCCTAATATAGTATAGTATAGGCCTAAGCCTAAATTAAAAAAAAAGTTGATGTGAAACACGTAACTTCCTCTACCCCTCAAAAAGTTTTAACTCTGAGTATAATAACAATATATATATATATATATATATATATATATATATATATATACACACAATATAGGTCTATTATGCAATTTGTATTTGAATTCTAAACAAAATCGCTAAAGCCGTTTTCGCGAAAATCGACAAAATGAAATCCTCTTTATGTAAAGTAATTATAAAAATGAAGAAAGTAGTCATTTTTAGAATCGCATCTCTAAAGGGTGTAATGCACTCACATAATTTTCTTTGTACTAAGCACGGGGAATTCACATTTCTCACGTCCTTTTACAAAAAAAAAATATATTTTTTTTATTTAGTATAGGGCCAAAGCATTTCGAGAACAAAGTTAAACAAAATCGTTAGGCTAAAGCCATTTTACAGAAAATCGCGAAAAATGAAATTATCTTCATGTATAGTGGTATTAAAGGTGAGAGAAAGTCGTCATAAATCTTCGCGTCACATCCCCAAAATCTAATATTTAGTTTTTATACGATTTTTTGTTCTCGAGCAATGCTGTTCACAGTTCCATAGACAAACACAATGGCAGATATACACACACTGACATGTTTCTGAAAATAAGTATTTTTGATTAAGAAATCTCGAAACGTGCAAGTTGAAAACGCGAAATCGAATTTCGGGTCGAACACTATAGGCTATCCTTTACCTATAACTTAGTAGCCTACCTATGGAAATACGAACGTAACTTCGTGAATAAATGGTACAACCCTTTGTTTAGCTTCACCGTATTGCTCTCCCATTGTAGATCATGTTAATGTCATGTTATTAAACTAACATTAGCGACATCATTCTCAAATGGGCATGAGATTTTAATGAAAGCGTATTATGTTCGGTGTACAAACGGTGTTATTAACTGTGATGCGAACTGAATATTTAACATATAATTATTATCCATTGATTATTAATAATATGGGAGGAAACCAACATTGTTGATATTGCAGTTAGAATTAATTAGACACACAATATTAAAACGAAGCCGCAATCTTAAGATTTATTTTTTGGACAGGAAGTCGATATTATAGACACCTATTTTAATCGACCAGCCTTGGTTTGAATAATGAATATGGGAGTTACAAGAGACCAGGTGTAATGTGCTATGAATATCAGTATAATACAATACAATATTATGAGTAATATTATTACGATTATTTTTTTTTTATCATTGCAGTACTATAACATAATTTTTTCCTTTCTTATAAATAATGCGCTACAAAATAATAGGAAAGCAGATAAAGCATTCCAACAAGTGGAGATATTTAAAAATCTGGGAGCAATTTATTACAGATACAAATAACATTAAAGCAGAAGTTAAGTGTCGATTAAAATTAGGAAATGCTTGTTTCATGCAATTCAGAAACTTTTACCTTCGCGTCTCCTTTTAGAAATCTAAAAATAAAAATTATAAGACAATTATCCTGCCGGTTGTATTATATGGATGTAAGAAATGGTCCCTTACTCTTCAAGAAGAACATAATCTGAGAGTGTTCGAAAACAGAGGGCTATATTCTGACCTAAGAGAGACGATGACGCGGACTGCAGAAAACTGCATAATTACGAACTTCATAACCTGTATTCTTAACCAAATATAGTAAGAGTAATTAAATCATTGAGGACGAAATGGGCTGGACGAGTTGCGCGCATGGGGGAGGAAAGACATTATCTAAAAGGTATTGACTGGTAGACCCGAAGGGAAGAGTCCACTTTGTAGACTAGTCACAGGTGCGAGGACAAATTATAATAGATTTAAGGGATGTAGGATTTGCTAGGGATGGTCGGATGGAGTTAGCGCGGCAATGATCCTCCGGGTTCCATGAAATAGGTAATATTATTTAGCTTGCTTAGGAATTGTATATTGCCATTGAGTAAGTTTTCATTTTTACAATAATTCTCATTCCTTTTCTACATCCTTATGTTATTACTTCTTTATTATAATTATCATTAGCCTATTTTTATTATTATTGAAAATATATTTATTACTAATTTGCTATTTGCGGATGACCAAGTGACACTAGACAGCGAAGACGAAGACTTCTTGTGTAGGAAACTTCAAGAAGAATATAGAAAATAGGGATTAGAAATAAATTATAATGTAGCAGAATACATTACTATGAGTAAGGATGAAATGGAAATCGGAGAGCATCAAATTGTGAAAGTTACAGGTTCTAAATATTAAGGCTCAACCTTTTAGTGCTATGGATAATGAAAATTTAAGAATTACAGATGGATATGTCAAGGAAAAGAGTTATTGGAATGTTAAATTCAGTACTATGGAGCAGTAATATTTTGTCAAAAACAAAGAAAATAATAAAGGGAAAAGTGGAAAGTATAATGATGAGTAAAAGACAAGAAACAATAATTAAAAGCTACAAAAATGGATTATTGGAGAAGAGGGTAGGAAATCAAGGAGATGAAGGATAAAAAAAAATAACAAAAGATATAATAAACATAGAGAAGGACATAATAGAAAATATTAATACAAGAAGACTACATGTAAGTAAATATACCAGTTATACTGATACTCCACTCACCGATTGCAAAAGAGACTTAAACGAAGAACAAAAGAAAATATTGTTTCATGACATACATTAAAATCTTTAAAATGGATGCAGGAGTTCACTACCGAAAATACGCAATTGTCTTCGTACACCACAAAACAAAAATGCAGTACTTAATGGCCCGTTTAACGATTAAGCAGTAGAAATCCAGCAATCTGGAAGAACAAAACTTGTTATACCAGCTCATTTGTTCCATTTTTAACCACAAAACATAAAGACTAATGTAGCTTGTGTTGAATATACAGTGACATGAAAAGAAACATGACGTCAGTCATTGCATTGCATACAAGGTTGCGGGTTCGATCCAGGCTGGCCACCTGTTCTGCTAAATATCCCCAGGAACGCTGTGAAGTGACACCTCAATGCAAAGCGTACAACATGTGTGAGGACAATGCAAGACATGTCAGAACAATTCTATGCATTTGTTAAGCACGTGGGTATAACACATTCAGACATGCGTAATGTGCGTGTAATATCTAAGGCTATAGGATAAACGTCAAGTTCTTCATAAAGTGACTTTAGCGTTATTATTCTGTTTAAATGAATTGACAACATGCAATAACTTACACTCTCTCATTTTCTTTGAATTTTATGTTATGTGACGTCATCTAAGAAAGCGTTAGGGAAAGTTTCCTTTATAGGCAGGGGTGAAGTAAAGGGGGGAACCCCACTGGTTTTTGGCAAATTTAAATAAATGTCATTAATTAATTATTTTTATTATTTTTATATAAATATATTTACTAGTTCCGGCAGTAAACTTTACGAAAATAAGAGGCTAGTACACCAAATTAATTATACTAGCATATATTTTGTAAAGTGTGTTCTCTTTTATTGCAACTATGAGCTATGTTAAATTTATCGTACAAGGTAATATGGTGCGGAAGAGGACGGAAGTAGTTCAGCTGATGATACAAGGAAAAAACGAGCCAAAGCTGCTAAAAACATTGACGTAGATTAAGATATTTTTGCTGAATTTTTGTACATATCTTTGAAAAGAGAGTGTACTCAGAAACTTGTAGTTAATATAGATTTCTTCTTTTAAAAAATGCATAGCAAAAAGCTATGTTATGCAACAAAATTAAATAAAAACAGCCTTATTCAGAAGTGTTTATAATTATTAGAGAATTTTACCAAAAAAAATGCCATATAAATTAATTTGAAACGTTTTCGTAGCACTTTTACAGGTTAATTTTATATATTTATATAAATATATATAATTAACCTGTATATATATATATATATACACACACACTAGAATTTTTAGCGTTTCCACACTGGAAATTTTTCCACTACCACTGTTTACAGGCACTGCTTACAATTTCTATATTCTCTCCTAACCTACTTTAAGGGCCGGGCTGACTATAGTGTAAAAAAGTGTGTAATGGTCAACATACTGAAATTACACGGTAATACTGTAATGCTTCAATTTCCAAGGCTCTTATGAATTGAAGTAGGCATAGTTAGTTATTTCTATATTGTGGGGAAACTGTGTATGAGTATTAGGAAAATGAAAATCTTTGTTGCCTGTTTACTTACGGCGTTACCGAACCGAACATATTGTGTGCGGAATTTGCCTATGTAAATATGGAATTTGACCCTGCTCCTTTTATTACTGCATATTCATAATCAGTGTTATCCATAACCCTTTTTTTATGCCTGCCAAACTTTTTAACAGCTCAACACATTGTTAAAGAATTTTAATTATTAGCATACATATATATTAAAAGTAAAAAGTATCTACTTCATGTCTAATCTGTGGATATCTTATTGATGCAGAGTAAAATACTTCTGGTCCAACTTTGTGTTCAGCCTATATCTAACTAAAATTTCGTTTTTAACATTCTACTCTTCCCAATTTTATTTCGAAGTAGGCTAAAGATTAAAACAGCTATACAAATACTTAAGATAGAATTGATTCTACTTCTTCTAGAGTTTTTCTTTATGCAAAGTTGGCATTAACCCTCCTTATCATTTGTGTTCCATGCCAGCCCTGGGTGAGCCAACATCTTGTTGGTCTGGTTGAGTCTGACTTGTATTGGTTTGATGTCACAAGTCTGACTCTCAAACATTAACGTATAGATACAGGTCTTTTCAGGCATAGGCGCGAATGATTGGGGGGAGGGAATAAGACACACATTAAATAGAGGGTTGGATGAAATTGTCTTATTAATAGTGTCTTCTATAGGCCTATTATAGTAAAATTACTAAGTTATACAGATACAGATAAATACCGTTGCACTTTACAAATCTATTGATATGACATCATGCGAAGCTCATTCGAACTTCATTGAAATAATCATAAACTATAAATCCAACTGAAACATTTTTGCATATGCTATGGCCCATAAAAAAATGCTAACCGTTATCGCAGCTCTATTTAAAGGTATGCAAACTTAAAAGGTCATTTTTTAAGGTTAGTATATAATGCTATTTATTTAACAATAGGCCTATTCAAAATAAGTTGTGAAAGCTACTTTCTTTTCAGTCACTGTTAGTTATTTTTACTAACTTTCGAATCGTGTTGTACATATTCATGATAATGGGCTGGCAGACATGCCTCTCTCGAATTTCATTTTGTGGTACGTGACTAGAGGAAGAACTTAATGAATTCATATTTCCCGTACCTCGCTGTGTTGACAGAGTTTCCCTTATCTCCCGCACTACGTGGGTGGCAGCACTGCGGGAGCCTCATTTACATGTCATTCTATTATTGGTTAGATATTTTATGTGTCAGGTACAATCTCGGCTAGAAAAAAAAAATCCTTTCATTCTTATTTGGTATCAAACTGACAACTATTAAGTCATAATGGACATGGACGTCGATATCATCATAAACTTTGCATATGCTACATTCACACAGGAATCTCTGTTCACGATTAGGCCTTCTGAATTGTTAGTTACTTCCTGTAATTTATTCTTCTGTACAGATTGTAACGACGGATTCTAGTTTCTAGATACTGAAGCATTTAATCACCCCTAGTCACATTCTGCCTGTAAGTAGGTCTGCCCACGCATGGCTAATAACGTTTACATCAAATAGATCCTCCCGGCATAATTCGAATATCTGGCATTCGGTTTTAGAGAGTGGAGAAAATCCCGAAAAAACGTCACCCAATTTGACTCGCCATGGGGTGCGAATCACAACCTCTCGGTTCGGTTTCTCAACGGACCCATTCATGGTTTCTAGCAAAGCCATTTGATGAAAAAACGAAATCTGCTACAGAATCTGCTAGGTGATTTTTATGTATATCAGCAGATAAAATCAAGAATACATAATAATTAATGGGCCAATAATTTAAACGCTTGTTTCCTTATTCATAGGCCTACTACGTTAGACTCATGAATCAATCTGCCCACTACTGGTTTTAGTCTGTTTTAGGTCTAAAGAACATCTAGTAAACTGTTAAAACAAAGTGTCAGATGGAGTTAATAGGACTTATTTCAGAAAGTACTGAGCTTTGAACCACAGTTTCTTGATAAAGTTTGATCAGCATATGTGAAGGAAAAAGTCGGATTACTACAATATTAACAGAGCGAACAAATTCCTCACGACAAAAATATTAATTTATTTTTGCCAAAACACCTGAAGGCGTACAAACACGCAGTCAAAACCTTTCAAAGATTTTTTTTTTGGGGGGGGGGGGGGGGAGGAAAAAATTTAAAAAAATTGATCTTCTTGGAATTTTCCCTTCGGTTGTAGGCTAAAAGCTATAAGTTTGCCAAATTTAAAGTTTCTAGCTCATGTGGAAGTGGGCGAACAATTATATCAGGGAGTGAGTTAGCCATACGGCCTTTATAATAGTCTATAGCCTAGTGATGACTTGCTATTTAAAAAGCATGTGATCGTTAACTGGCAGTTACTCCGGTTGCGGTCAACCTATGACACAGTACCATTTCTAAATTCAGAAGAGAACTTACGGTTTATGTGATGAATCATTGAGAACAATGCACTTTGATTTAGTTTTGTTCAAGGAAAATTCACTACTTTTTGTCCTACAAATCAATTGATATGCTTACAACCGGAACTAAAAAAGTACGACAACTGCTCAGCGATAATACTTAGTTATCGAAATACAGCACCATGGTTGGCCGTTTACAATCAAATTACTACACGTCATTGGTTTAAATAAAAAGAGTGGCATATCATCAGGGGCGTATACTCTATTGGTGCTATGTGTGCGCCGCACGCCCTAATTCTAGATGGAATATATTCATTCATAATATTTGATTTTTTCAGTAAATTGTAGAAAAATCAGGGTCATTTTCATTGCTGAAATGAGAAAACCAGGGCCCCGCTGCGAGGCTGTCACCCGTGTGCTACGATTCCGTAATCAGAATGAGTTTCTGAGCGGTACGTTAGACGTGGACCTGCCTCGAGGCTAGAACTTGTGTGCTTTGAGTTTTGAAGAAGGGCGATATCCTGACCGCGGGGTGAAGAAGGGAATAGGTTTCGCACGGTGGGGAGATTTGGCAGTATCTTGAGTGCCTTGCGTGCTACTGAAGTTCCGCACTCAGCTGTGTTGTAGCGAAGTATATTGCGATTTTAAGACGTTCCAAAGTAAATTATTGTAAATATTATTTTATTTAATGTTATCAAAAGTGTTTAATTAATTTTTAGTCTTTTATTTTAAGAATTTTAATAGTAAATAATTGTAAATACAGTATTATTTACTGTTATTCTGAGCGCGGCGGGAGATTTGCCGGTAGTTTGCGTGCTACTGAAGTTTCGCAAGCAATTGTGTTGTAGCTAAATATATTACAATTTTAATAATTTCAAGGCAAATATTGTAAATATTATTTTATTTAGTGGTTAAAAATGTGTTAAATTAATTTTTAGTTAATGTAGCCTATTTCATTCTGAAAACATTATGAAAGAGCACAGCTGTATTTTGGAAGATCTGATAAATACATTTTTATCCAAAACTTTTCAAGATAAATTGCAAATTGTGACAAATGCCCTGAGTTAACAAGTCTCTCTACAATACATAAAGGCAAGAATGTAGAATATACAGAACTTTTTCAGTCTCACATTCCTGAGGAAGGCCACAGAGTGAAAATTGCCGTAAGCTCGAGCCTAATAATTTTGACACGGCTGATAACCCGAGAAGCCATCTTAACTAATCAGCGCCGTGAAGGCTTCAAATCTTATAAGTAGAAATCCTACATGTTTTAAAAGAAAGAATAAGCCTACTTTAATAAAGTAAGCTATTTTTAACTTTTCAGTTAAAGTTAATCTATATTCTCAATTAACTTAGGAATCAAGTAATTTTTCTGTGTAGGACGAATGCATAGCACGCCCTTTATCAGAGATCAGGATACGCCACTGCATATCATTTAAATAATCTTAATCTTTCATAATCTGATTTGCTTGGAAATTGTCCTAGTTTGAACCTGATTATTAATTATTATTATTATTATTATTATTATTATTATTATTATTATTATTATTATTATTATTATTATTATTATTATTAATAATAATAAATAGATATAATAGTTCCTTAAATGGTTGAGGGTAATAAATTAATAATACTTATTTCTAGTTAATCCAATGTATTGATTTCAGCAACCCCATACCACATAAATTCACCTGTTGAAAACTGTGGGCCTATTTTTCATCCAATAGGCTGTGGAATTTTGCAAAAATGCAAACAAAAACGTTTCATTCGGCTAACGAAAAAAAGTAGGCAGAAAATAGTAGATTATTTTTGTTTATAGCTAGTGATATCGTTGAAGACTCTTATAGGGGATTTCGCTGTTTCAAATCCCATGACAGGCTAGTCTGAGTGTAGATATTTAAGGGTTTAGCCCATCGCAAGGGCGAATGCTGTATTGGTTTAGTCCTATCTAAAGTTATGGTAAGAGTAAAAGAAGTTGCTATCACAGAGCTGGAATATACTTAATCAATATTAATATAAGATTAAGTTTTGATTTTTTGTTTTTGTTTTCTAGCAATGTTGATCATCGACGAACAACAAATACACATAAACAAACACTCACATGCACTTGCCTGGAAATAACACTTTTGGTTTTACGCAATCTCCAAACCTATTAACGCAGAAAATATGACATCGAGTATCAGGATCCTATTAATAGGGTTAGTAAAGGTAGTTGGGGAAATATTAGGATAGATTTAAGGGAAGTAGGATTTGCGAGGGATGGGTGAAAGGAGTTAGCACCGAATTGGGTGCAATGGCAGGTTCATGTAGGCGCGGCAATGATCCTCCGGGTTCCATAAAATTGATAACATTCCTTTAGCTTGCTTAGGGATTGTCTATTGCCAATGAATAAGTAATTAAATAAAGGTAGGTGAACTAAGAATAAAAATAACAAAATTAACAAAATTAATATTAACTGTGAATTAAGCTGAATCAGAAGTGATTGTACATATATGCCTATACGGAGCGAGAAAATTGGCAATTTAGGCCAAAACTTGTAATATATGTTCATAATATATAAAAAATTCATAGAGAATTAATAAAGAATAAAGTCAGACTACTAACTTGCGGTATTTTTTACTGTTGGCCTGCACATTAGAACGAGATTAGAAAATTAATTTTAAAGGCAAGGAAAAAAAATTCTTGTTGATGGCCGTGTTTCTAGATTAAAATTACAATAAGATGAAACTTAACACAATTTCTTTTTGTACTTTACAACTAGCTTCTGACACATTTCTGAATTTTTACAAGGCAATATATTTTAGCTGACATCCGAACAAAAATATAAGTAGATTTTGCTTTAAAAAGATTTAATCTGAAAGTTATGTTGTGTTAGTCGCCATTTTCCGTTCCGCTTCTGTGAGTTTCGACGGATTACAATTAATTTAAGATGCACGTTTACTCCATCATCAACGAGTTTGACGTTATGATATGACAACCTGTCTGTCATCTCTGACAAGTAGACCTAATTATCTTCATTCTTTATCCACGACTAATCTCATTAATGGTTCACCATCTTGTTTAGGGCATTAAAATATGTCCTCCCAAGAAAATAAAATGCAAATAATTTTACAAAATAACTTAATGACTCGCAAGTAGGCATATCACTGCTGAAGTTATGTGAATTTCCACATGATGCAAATTGGGGTTATAGTCTAATAGGCCTATGTCATTCTGCATGTAAAACTGAGGGGATAATGGAGCGATATTTTCGCCTCTGAATCGTAGGCTATAGTGGCCAGAATAACGCTATTTGTAATGCTTGAACTCACAAATCAATAGTGCATTAAAAGCTACTTATAGTTTCACAGTAGCCTACAGATAGGCTATATCTTCCTCTCTCTCTCTCTCTCTCTCTCTCTCTCTCTCTCTCTCTCTCTCCTTTTTTTTTTTTTTTTTTTTTTTTAAAACTTTGTAGGTGAAAATAATAGTGAAATTCATTGCTGAGTGCCTTAAACATTTCAAAAATATTTTAGGGAAATGTGTTAGGAAACGTTTAAACTCTTAAGGCCTTACTAATAAACGTTGCTTAAGCCTATATGGGCGTTGACGATGTTTCCTAACAAATTTAAAAAAGCGTAGTAGGAATATTTCTTTCACGTTTTATTGCATAAAATATAGGCTATTTTGGATATGATAAATAATATGATGTAGACATATGTAGACAACTTTTAAAATGATAAGAAAATGTAACTCACCAACAGCATGTCATCGGTTAGCCTGAGATATGCAGCCTTCATTATGTTCACCTGTAACAGAAAAATAATTAATCATTCCAATGTTTTACTATCCTTTCTTCCTCTAACAGCTACAGCTACCAAATGACAAAGATTTATCTTCAATTAACATTAGACTCAAGTCGTGAAGGACTACATTTTTGGTAGTTTCTTACCAAAAATGCTACTGTGTTGAGGCCTGTACATTGATAAAGATTAAATATGCAACCTTTTTGAGATAGAAATTTGTGAATCCAACTTGTGGTTCAGCTGGTAATATGGCGGCCATTAACAAGGATCTTCCGTGTAACAATAATTATTACTGGGCAGGTGCCGCTATTAAATGCTGGAATCTAGCACAGACTTGCTATATCATGCAAGTGGTGAAGTCTGTACTCTGAAAGCAGAGTTTAAGCTCTTCTTAATTTTAGATAGATACAGGTTTAAAGGCGTATTATATAATCATGCAAACTTACTCTAGACCAATGGAGGCATTGCAGAGTTTAGAACGGAGGATTCACTGAATTTGAAATCAAGGTAAAAAAAAATTGCTGAAATATTTGAAATTTTCTAATACAATAATAGGCTATTTACAAAATTATCAACTTCAAAGAGCATAATTATTCCATCTCTAATAAAGATTATCTGACAAGAACAACATTGAAACCAAAAAATATGGAACTTACTTAAAACAAGACGTTCAATTATGTACAGATATTGGAGTTTTTCTAATAAAAATAGGACTATGTACTATACTTTGAAATAGGGACGAATATGGAAAATCAAATGTATCTTAAACCATTCCAAATGTCCAAATTCGTAAGCATATATCGAAATTATAACTTTGACTAATGTAAAAACAAATATGTAATTAACTAGAAATCTAGCCTTGGTTATCAACATTCTTACTTAATGTGTTCCACTTTCAGTGTTCTGACTATATCTTCTGCCAGAATATTTTCTTTATAAAGCTAGTCCCATTGAAGCTTGTTTGGAATATAATGATATTAAATAGCGCTAGATAATGCTGGAATGGCTTTTAATGGCCCCGACTTTCATAATGAGCATATTTTTCTTTCTCTCTTTATCTGTCTCTCATCTCTCTCCCTCCCCCCACTCTCTCTTTCTTTCATTAGCATACTAATCTCTGTTGATGGTTAAACGGAATACAATTTCGGAAGGAATTATTTCCATTAGAAGGAACCACAGCCCTCATTAAACATCTATAATAACATACTCAGAACACTTGCCACCTCTTAAATATTACCTCCTTTTACATGTTACTATTACCGTACAATCTCGTCCTTCAGATGCCAAACTTATGACCTCTCCGGAGGGAGAATGAATAATACTGATTAGGAAAGTGTATCAAGTGCTTACTGAACTTTACTAAATTGAAATCAAAATGCTCTGGTTTTGGTATTCTTTTTTATTATTATTATTTACATAAGTAATACATTCCGTGTTTCACCTCACGGGATACCACGGGATATTTGTTAATTATTTACAACACATTATTTTTTAAAAACTGTTGTCATTCTTTGAGATAATCAAATATGGTATTCAGGAAGCTGGTAACGTTGACTGTGTTGATATAACATTGAAGCACCTGATGCAGTGGTAGCCTTTGAAGTACTGCAGGTCTTGCTTTGGCTTTCTTTTTTATCTTAGTTTTACCTCTCCCTTTTAGGATTTAAGCGACACAAGCCGCCCGGGCCTTACAGGGCCGCGAACTGTCGGGAGAGGGATTATCTTTGGATCACATAATACTTTTTTGTCCAGACAAGGACATGGAGGGCCCACCGGATAAGTGATCAGCACAATGCCGGAGCCAGCTCCGAGATAACACGAACACATAGGACGAGACACACCATTCACAAACACACACTCACTCCAAACAAGGCGAGGAAGGGATGAAGATGATAATGACGGCCAGATGATATCTGGGGACCACAAGGGCCTAAAGTTACCCGACATTTGTCTCACAGGTGAGGAAAACCCCCAGAAAAACCCCACCGAGGTAACTTTTCCAGAATTAATTATTCGGAAAAATTATAAACTTAAAAAATAATTAATTTTATTATATAAATAATTTCCTTCCTATTATTGCTGTGAATGGGGAGGCATATAATTAATTGTATTCTTTTATTTAGAATAGGCCTAATTTTGTATTTTGTTTGTTTTATTTAATACCCATATTTGGACTACCCTCGACCACGAGGATGTGCTCATTCAGTTTGTGTCTTGATAAAAAACAATGTGAGCAAACTTGTAAATAGTTGTAATTTAATTAAAAACTTAAAAAACTTAATTAGTACTGATCTGATGTGGAACACTTTCATCTGCCTAAGAATGAAGTTTGCTATTTTCTCGTTTCGCATTCTCGTTTCTGTTCCTTAATTGAAATTCCACAACACATTCTTAATAAAACTACACAAGTTATCGTTATATAGGGATTCAACTTTTTAAAAAGTTGTAACTAACTTACCATTTAGGTTAGTTTATGTTAAACAGAGACATAGTAGCTTAATAACAGGCGATCAAGACTATAGTAACAATTCTAAGTGGAAATACCACTTGTATCCTGAACAGAACAGACTCAATTTTACAATGTCGTTTTTCAATTCTGTTTCTGCACGTATATATTTAACTTGATGCCTCGCAGTGCTATAGACACTAACTTTAAGAATATTAAAAGAATTGTTCATCAGTAGTTGACTATTAACCCATTTTATAGTTTAGCTGAATTTTATGAATCAGACCACTCTGCTATTGCATTCTAATTGTTATTTTATTTTATTTTGTATATAGTGACGAGAGCTTTGATTAAACTAATAAATAAATAAGTAAATTACAATTCATTTTATTCTATTTGTGAATTCATTGATTTTAATCCATATTTTATTGTTATGTGCTTGTACAAAGCGTGCTGTATCTTTGTTTAGTGCAGTTGTATAATTGTCTAATCATAAAAAAATGAATTGAATTAAACTATATCAACTACTCTTTCATAGGTCTTAAGATACAGCGTCCATAGGGAAGTGACAAACATATGGATCACAGATAGGCCTATTGAGACAGGATGTGGAGGGTCCGCATCTCGAAATTTGAGTTGGAGACCACCTCTAAACTCTGTACTGTTTGTATTAAATAGTTTTACTTGAAATGTTCATCTTTTTCTATTAGAAAATTCTACTCATTTTCATCCAAAACGTAACACTAGTTAAAATTTTCATAAAATCTTATTTACAATCGTACTTGAAATCGACTTGCACCCACGTCTTACTGCATTGAGAGTTGAAGGGTTGGTAGTACAGGCTGTTTCATAACTTGAGGAATGTTATCACTTGCATACCAGGGAGATAGGAATTTGAATATGAGACGCAGATTCATCTCAGTAAGGTTACAACTGCACAGCTGTATGCAACTACAGAGTCATGTTTGTGATCCGGTGCGCAGTCCTGGCGTCGCTCTGCCTCCTCTGCCTGGCAGACCTTGACACGACGCCATATCCTGAAGCAGGTAAGTACAGAATTTTCCTATATTAGGTCTATAACTGTATGAAACTGTCATATTATGCTTCTTATTTCTTTTTCAAGGCCAATGCTCAAGAAAGTCTAGGCAATAGATCAGCGATGTAGGCCTACTTCATTTTCTCATGTAGCCTTAAGGAGTAGCCTACATCAAACAAGACCGCACTGGTTTGATAATGCACAAATAAACTGTTCTTTTTCGAATAATGTCAGATGCCAGTCTTTCTATCTTTATCTTTTCCTGAGTGAACTATGAGCTGTATTTATTAATAATTTTTAATTATGAACCTTTTTTGGTTCTTCATCCCCCATCTTAAATTTTGTTTCTTCTCGTATAGCTAAAATACTAAAGGTATTATATTATAATACGAAACTTTTACAGAATATTGAATAAAATTAGTAAAATCGTATTTCAAAATTATTCTTATTAATAAATGCAATAATCTAAAAAAATAATAGAACTACTATTTTCCTAATACTTTGAATGCTGATAAATTCAGATTCAGTAGTAGTATAATATGCATGTAATTTTTGACATGGGCCCTAATATGTATGCCTATAGAATTTCCCACCACAAAAATCGCAGTTAAAATAATTTATTAGGTCTATGTAGGCCAATTAATTCCCTAATATTTATATCATTGGTCAATAGAATCTAGGAGGACAAGCAGTCGCCAACGCGATCTTTGAGCTAAGCAAATGGCTAAAATACGTAAACTTACTGCAGGTTAAAGAACTCCAGCAGTATAAAGTTTTTTTTTTTTTTTTTTTTTTTTTTTTTATAGGTTGATCCTAATAATTTATTTATTTATTTATTACAAGAGATATTACAAGAGGTATTACATTTAGTAATACACCCGAATGAGCAAGACTGCTCGTGCTGTTTTATTGTACTCCGAAGAGTCTGACGATGCCTTATTAACGTTTGAGGTTACACTGTGCCCTATTTTTGAGAAGTATTTATTAAATTCATTTGCGATATCCTCTTTGTTTGTTATGTGAGTACCATTTTCATTTATTAATTCTGAAACCGATTTATTTTTTCAGTACCTATATCTGTGGCTTCATTAACAGTTTGCCAAAATTTCCCAGGGTTGTTCTTATATTCTTCAAATTTCAATTTATAATAACTAATCTTCATATTTCTTATAACAAGAGTCAGCATATTTCTATAATTTTTATAATAAATTTTCAAATTTTCATTGTTTGGGTCATGAATTACTTTTCTCGCAATCTTGTCTCTAGTACGAATAGATTTGATTATGCCTACAGTGATCCATGGCTTAATTTTTTTGAATTTATGAGGAAGCTTTTGATTGCTGGTCGAACTACTTATTATGTATTTCTTAATTAAATTATAAAATAACTGGAAAGAAGTATTTGGATCTTTACATTTATACACAGAGTCCCAGGTTTCTCTCTCAATAAGCGAGACTAATTTTTCATTGTTAATGTTATTTGAAAAAAAAAAAAAAAAAAAATGGGCAAATATTGTTGAGTACCTGGGGATTTCGAAATGTGACCATTAGGATTTTTTAGTAGAGAAAAAACGGCATAGTGGTCAGAAAAACGGCGCTACAGAAAATTCCTGGTATAAATTTCCATTTCTTTTTAGTTTTAAAAAATATATGGTCTAAGCAAGTTTCCGAGCCTGGTCTCGTAACGCCATTTAAAAAATTTACAAAACCATGTGCATGTAACATATCCATATACCTGTTTCCAGTAATATCTAAATGATTTTCAATAATCTGAATATTTATGTCGCCAACAATTAGATGGTTATCTGTTTGCTTTGAATTTATTAAAAAGCGTTCAAAATTATCAAGGAAATCATATTTACAGGTGTTCGGTGATCTATAAATAGCTGTTAATGAAAATGTATTGTTGCCAAACGTAAAATTTAAATGCAAAGAGTTACATTCTGAAATTTCTATGTCAGTGAGAGTGAAGTCAATATTATTCTTGCAATAGACCACTAAACTATCGCATTTGCTGTACTTATTCATTTTAACGTTTTTTGTATAACCGGGTAAATCAAACCCAATATCATGACTTAACCAGGCTTCCGTTAGTATAATGAAATCAAAATCTTGTTTTAGGCTTTGCAAGACAGTGCAGAATTCTAAAAAATGTTTATTAAGGCTCCGAATATTTAAGTGAAAAATTTTGAAATCATGGATTGTTTTGTTTATGAAACTAGAGCAGGAATCGGCATTTTCCAAGACTGTCGTTATTGAATTGTCGGAATAGTTGCTTAATTCATTATTTAAGTGTTTCCTGGCTGTCACCAATACTAAGGTCAAAGATGAATGAAGAAGTCTAGACTCACAACGGTTAAGTCACTTTATAGGTCTCGATAAACGGTTTCCAAGTGTAAGCCCTCATAAATGAAAAATAAATGATCAGAAATTTCACCGCAAAGGTTTCCCAGAATATCAATATTATTAATTTAGGTATTCTTCAGACAGAACATAAAAATCAGGGCAGTATACAGATAATAGAGGAAAAATCATACAGGGTGTTAATGAATAACACCGAAATATTTTACCTGTGTATAGAGGGGACATAGACAAGCAACTTTTATTAGGACATTTTTGCTCTATGACGTAAAATGTGTATGCTTACAGGGCATTAAAGTCCTTAAAATTTGGTGCTCATAACTCAATAATTGAGCGAAATAGGGTTAAAATTTTCATTAAATTGACTTCATGCCTTCTTAGCGATCGATAAAAACCTGATTCTTAACAATTCATCAACAGCTATACCATAATTTAGAATTTTCATAATCTGCAAAATTTACTGATTAATCACATGATTGCCCGCCACTGCATTATGTTTTCATTTTTAATTCCAAACCTAACAAAAATGCTTCGTTTGTCTTTTTTTTCCCTCAGAGTTGTAAGATATCGATCGTCATTTTTTACAATTTTCCCCGACTCTACACAATATTCACTGTTCCTTTGTTTCCCATCATTTCAAGTGTTAGAAGACAGTGGCGTGCATATCCTTGGGATATTTTATGTTATAACAGGAAGAATTGCATCCATAGAGCAAAAATCTGCTAATAAAAGTTGCTTGTCTATGTCCCCTCTATACACAGTTAAAATATTTCGGTGTTATTCATTAACACCCTGTATAACTTAATACTGTATAAAGTTTAGACTACTGCCGACGCCATGGCTGAGTGGTTAGTGCTCCCGTTTCCCCTGACATATATCATTCTCAAGTGTGTATCGTCATAATTTTGATGTTTTGTTTTTATCGCTTTTATTTTATCGCTCCTATTTTCAATTGTTTTTTCATCTTCATTCAGAAGGACTGAACACTGAAGTATTTTCTTGTCTATTGCTTCTTCGATCAAAAAAATTATTAATCATTGAACATAGCGATTGGGTGTAAATAGGCTGCTTATGAGCAAACAGAGATATGAAAAATAATGTATAATTGTATGGTTAAGCATCAATATCTCGTTCAATAATAAATCAGTATTAATAAGACTAGATTGTGTAATAGCAAAGCAGTTAAAGCAAAAAAAAAAAAAAGAGTGCGTGGAACGCCACGCGACAGAAGTAAAACTTTATTTTATTTTTTTATTTTTTCAATTTTTGATTATTGGATTTTTTCAATTTTGCATTATTGGACTTTTTAATATTGGGTTTTTGGACTTTTTTAATTTTGGATATTTGACTTTTTAATTTTGGATCTTTGAAGTTTGAATTTTGGATTTTTTTAAATTTTCGATCTTTGAATTGTTTATTTTTTTATTTTTTTAAATTTTTTATTTTTTGAATTTTAAAATTTTTATTTTATTTATTAAATTTTGGATTTTTGGATGTTATAATTTTTAAATTTGTTTTTTTTTTAAATTTTGGAAATTTGTATTTTTTAATTTTGGATTTGCGCGGTAATGAACCTCCGGGTTCCATAAAATAGATAATATACCTTTAGATTGCTTAGGAATTGTCTATTGCCATTGAAGAAGTAAGGTCTGAAAAAATTCCTTTGATTACTCCTAATCATTGAGTTGATTGTTTTCTGTGCAGTCCGCACAGTAATTTCGTTCGGTTTTGATTGTGACTGATTTCGTGACTGATTGTGACTGATTTCGTGACGGTTTTAGTGTGACTGATTTTCCAGATTTACCCTCTACCGCCACTAAAGAAGTTTTACTTCAAAAATGATTCTACCTTTTTATTCGATAAATAGTCATAATAAATATAATTACAAGTCCAAATGGAGTATTTGGTGTATACGTCGAAGTCAAGAAGTAGTAAATAATATACAAGTCAGTCATATACAGGATTCCACCGTTGCTTCACTCCGGTATAATATGTCCATTTGGTTGGTCCTCTATTCGAACCCGTAGTAATCAAAGAACATTAAAAGTAAAGTTTTTTCCTATACAGGCCATGGAGTTCCTCAGGGTTCCAGGAACTGAGGCTCCCAGATTTAGTATTTGGGATAAATTAAATGTTAAATCTAGTATGTAACAAACATTTTATCCAGAACAGAAATTGTTATCACACATATAGTCTTGTCATCGCTAGGTTTGGTTTCGACAGATGTTACAACCCCTTGATAAAATTGAATTATGAAATCACAAAATAAGCAACCATTTTGATGCATCATACAATGCTTATCTTATCAGCAAGGACTTCACCATTCGTACTGAAACAAATCATCCTCTGAAGGTTGCAGGCAGAAGACAGTGGAAAAGGACTTGCTAAACAGTTATTATTATTGTTTAGTTACGTCTTGCTAGGGCTCTGATGTTTATGGCTTAAATATGTTATAAATATGCAAGCAGTTATAACTTAAAAAGGAATAAATTACTATAATATGACCTAAATTAAATTTTTATTACATTTAAAAATAACATCCAAGCCTAAAACAAAGTAAAATAAAATATCCAAGAGTTAAATATGCAAATAAAACATATCTCTCCAAATCTGAACAGCGTTAGCTCTTCCAGTTTGAATTATAGTTTATTTAGAAACAGAGTTTTATTGTTGAAATTATTCATTGATTACTGACATCAGACGTTCCCTATTGGGTTCAAGAACGAAAAGTCACTAATCTTAAATAAGTATATTTTCCAGAAAATCCATGGAGAATTATGTCCATTGTTACTTTTCGTGTTTATCTATTCAGTTAATAAAAATGCACGTCCACAATGCCCACTGTCTACTGCTTCCTGCATGTCTACTGCCAAAATGTTTGCTCCTAGGAACTCTTTTGTTCTCAGCACGTATTTTATCAAAGCTCCTGAAGAAATAGCATACGATGTAATATTATTCCACAAAAATTTTAGTGTTTTATTACTACTAGGTCATATAGCTAAGGACTATTTTTATGTGAACAATGAGCAGTGGACCCAAGAAATTTTAATTTCAACTTTTTGTTTACGTTTTTTCCAGTGGACATCAGTTATTCCCTTCCCAATATTTTTTGAGTTTTCCAAATGTTTTCCCCGGCATGACCACATAAGGTAGTAGGCCTAAGAGTGAACAGTTCATTTCACAACTGAAAATCTTTCAGCTAAGAATACAAAGCGTTATATTAGGCCTAATATAGGTTACTGAATGCTGTGTTGAATTTTACACAGAGATAGGAACTACACCAGCCTTGTACGAGACAACGGATGATACAATAACATCACTGAAGAAGTCTGCGAACCATACTTGGGTGGCCATCAAAAGCGTTCTATACAGCAAAGTGGGCGTCCCTTTTCAGAAGCATGTGGTGAGGAGGATCGCCAAAGGAATATATGCCATCGGACGTTTCTTCAACATTGCAGGGAAAAAGAGTAAGTTCACCACACAAATTAAATATATTTCTTGTCACTACAAAATTTCAGAGGCAAATTCGTAATTTCATTTTCTATCTGTAAGCCCACGCCTACTTATCACAAGGAACATTTCTGTGTTATGTTGTCTTGCGTTTATGTTTTATAGCAATAAATTATTTCTGAAAATGACATGTTGACTTCACAACATGAGAATATATGACTAAAAATATGACTGTTTTAATTCATTAACATTAACGGAAGCTTCGCATGCCCCATAATAATTCGTATCATATAGCCTAGCCTAAGTTACTAAATACAAAACAAGAAGTCAATTTTTTAGTTACTTATTTCCATGCTGGCTCTCAAGGAATAAGTTAATATTGAAATCAGATAGAGACGATACTGTGTAAAACATTTTATATACTCTACAGGCTTAAACATTCAGAAAAATCAAGCAATCAAAATTTATGTACATACAGTTTTCTTATCTCAGAATCGTCAAGGCTTTAAAAGTAGGACAATGACCATGTAGCCAGTACTGTTTGAACGAGGACGGTAAATCTAAGATCTACATCTTTTACTACCAATACTGTTAGGATGGAAATTTCTAACAAATCGAAAATCGGACGATCATGACTATAAATAGTTTCAAATATAAGTTTCGAAGCAAGATTTTGAAAGTACATTTTTAAAATGCATATGCAGATAAAATTGTAGTTTTCCATAAGTTTGCCAGGATTAGATTAGCCTCGACCTCAATGAAGAATATGACGTGCTGGCTTGTCTTCGAATAACCAAGCAAAAATACAGTGGATATAGACTATGGGAGCAAAGGTTATTGTTTCATAAATTACTTCCAAAAATAAAATTTCGCTATTTAGGCCTAAAGTTTGCTTTATATTTTTTTCAACTTACTTGACGACGTTGTTAGAATGTATGAAATACCTGTGAAAAAAATTGGCCGCAATACCACAGACAAAAAAAAAAAAAAAAAAAAAAAGAGATGACAAGAACAATAGGACGACATAAAGACATTCTTACGTCAAAATAGTCAGTACTTGGGGGGAGAAATATCAGAGAATACCACAAGGTGCTAATGGAAGATTCGGGGAATAATGCTATCCGTACCGAAATTTAAGGGACCCTGGAGTGGGTATGTGTGCTTTCATGCTTCTAACTACCACAATACATTTAAGTGGCACGATGCAGTCACATATGGATGTCTATGTTTCCTTCACTATTCTACCTCTAGTACCAAGAATCTGCATTATACAAACCCTGACATTCATTCGTAGGCCTATATTTCAAAATTTCAAAATAAAAAATAAGTGTATTTCATGTTGTGTTTCAGGTATACATGCAATAAACACTGCAATTCCCAATGCAGGGGACCCCGCCATTATCTGCGAGAAGATGGGATGCAGCTTCTGTTCCGATGTCTCTGTGCCCAGCTTTGATTTCAGCAAGCATGGTAATGTTTTTCAATCTCTCTTTTTCTCTTTTTTTCTCACCCTCTTCTCTGTCCTACCTTTTTCTCGCCCCTCTACCGCTACTAACATCTCCCTCCTCCCCTCTCAATCTCTTATAATAATTAAGGGCTTCTCCGGTCATTTCCATTATTTCACTTTCTGCATTCCACACAGAAAATAATATATAATTCTATTGTAGGCACTATTCTGTAGACGATACCGGATTTTTTTATGATTGCAGGAATTTGGATTCATATGAAAAAATTGTAATAATATGCACGGAGGCATAGTTATGCTCTGAAACTAAATTTACTGTTTATTTAATTAAGTTAATTTAATTTAATTTCATATTCTAAACAACTTGTACAGTCATTCGTCTAAAAATTCACTGTAAACACGATGTAAGAATATCATTACGTGAATTTTTATGAAAAATACGACAAAAAATACCAAAATGTGCATAAATTTGGCAAATGAACACTATTATCACTTTCAGAAATTACAAAAATACGTTAAGAAAACACGATTTTTTAATTTTTGTAATCTAAAGAACATCTAGCCTAAGGCCATAGACTTGAAAGGAGACTCTATACTAAGCTGAAGGCTACATACAATTCATTAAGCCTAAGCTGAACTGAAACTCTCATTCCACCTTTTAACGCCTTAGTTCAGATTTTCTAGAAAGTATAGGCTAGTCTCAACATTTTCAGTGAGATTAGAAGTGAAAATCTTCTGAGATACTTGAAATATTGTTTTTTTCTTTTGTAAGGACTTAGTGTTCTGGTACTTTCGAAGGCTATCATATCGAGTTTGCTAAAAGGTGATTTGAAACCTTAATAAATTAAATGTAACTATTGGACTATTATTATTTTTACTGCATTATGATAAAGTAGTATTAGGTCTATGCTATAATTATCATTTTCCATTGTTTTTCGCTGTCTAATGAAGATTCTGTCAGGCAAAATGGCATCCTCTCTTTGGAGGTGTAGTGGTGTAAATTTGTTATAAAATGTAACTGCGTATTTAGTGATTTTATTCTGGTCTTGTGAAAAATATTTTCTCATGTTTTCCACCTATCTTATGTTCAGTTCATAAATATTTATCAAACCTCGCCCCCTTGTGATAGTGGGAGATACTAACATTATTATTATTATTATTATTATTATTATTATTATTATTATTATTATTATTATTATTATTATTATTATTATTATTATTATTATTATTATTATTATTATTATTATTATTATTATTATTATTATTATTATTATTATTATTATTATTATTATTATTATTATTATTATTATTATTATTATTATTATTATTATTATTATTATTATTATTATTATTATTATTATTATTATTATTATTATTATTATTATTATTATTATTATTATTATTATTATTATTATTATTATTATTATTACAGTGTGTGTTGAGATGGTGCTCCAGCCAGCAGAACTGGGAGTACTCGTAAGGCTAATATTTGATGGCAAAACATTCACAGAGTACCACGTATCATGTGAGTACCAAAAGAGTTGAATATTGCACGCATTGCATACCAGCCTCTAAAGCAGACCTACTGTATAAGAGGTATATTATTTTCTAAAATAACTTTGTGTTATTACTCAGTTTCATTTCTACCCAACACTAAAAGTATAATCGAAAGAAATTAGAATCAGCTAGTCGTGATCTAGTTACAGTGGTTCCCTACCTTTAAGAGTCACAGCCTTCCTTGAAATATATACGAGGGTCATTAATTAATTAAAGAGACAAATTGGTCTGGGGAAAAGACGGTTGGTAGTACAAGTTTGATACATTTAGGAATGCAAGTTGGCATCACTGGGATGAGTTCTAATCTGCAGATAGATCAACAATGATCTGTTTATAACCTCAAAATTAAGTTTAGCGATGTCGGGTCTTCTTGAAAACTCCACATTTGTTGAACAACGTTCTGTGATTCGTTTTTTGATTGCTGAAGGTGAAAAACCAGCTAATATATACTCTAGAATGACTGAAGTGTATGGTGGAAGTTGTATAAACCGTGGAAATTTTTACAAGTGGGTACAACAGTTCAAAAGTGGTCGGGAATCAGTGACTGACGAACACCGTTCTGGCCGACCTGTTGAAGTTGCAAGTTCCTCACTTGAAACTCGAATTGATGACATTATTCTTGGATGCATTACGTGGGAAGAAGTTCCAGGATAACGAGGATGTCAAGAAATTTGTGGGAAATTGGCTCCGACACCAAGACAAAAGAGAGAGCTAAAAGCTAGTAACCCGTTGGGATAAGTGCATAAATTTTGATGGGGATTATGTTGAAAAGTAGGAAAAGTCTTGTTTTCTGAAAATAAACGATTTTTTCTCCAGGTCAGTTTGTCTCTTTAATTATTGAATGACCCTCGTATGTTTTGGGAACCCCATAAAATATTTGCATAAATTTACGTAATCTAGGTTAGGCCTATATAGCAAGATTCTGTACAACAAGAAGCAATATTATGTTAATCTTTTAATATATTTTATAATATAGGTCAAGTTCTGAAAACGAAATTGTTTAAGGAGGATCAAATGTCGTTTTTTTTTTTTTTTTTTAATTTATTCAAATGCTGGTACAGTTGATATCATGGCTAGACTACTACTTATCCTCGTAATTATATTATGGTTACCATAATCAAAACCAATACCATGTGTATTCACGTTCAAAGTGTTTTTCAACCTGCACACATGAACGCTTTTAAAATACTTCTGTGAGTTCCTCAGATTAAAACGATCGCGTTGTTATTTGGTTAGGAGATAAGAAAAATGTTGCATCAGAGTCCATAGAAGGCTTTGGAATGTGAGATTTAATTAATTGAAGTGACGTATTTTCTCTCGTTTGATATGTTCACTTCAGCCGATTCCAAATAACTCAATACATTCCAATAGCGTAAGAATAATAATTTTTATCGTAGAATTATTAACAAGGGCAAAATATGGCTCGAAGAACTAATTTAGAATTCCAATATTACACAAAGCATGTAACGTAACTAGTGATGGAAATTACCGAACAAAACAAACAACATGCTCATAGGTTATAAACCCCACTACTTTATCCACAAAAATTCGTAAAAGGGATTTCATAGCTACAAGGCTGCAAATGTTAATTTCATTTATTTGAGGAATTTATGTCAGTAACGTAGAAATGATAATTTTTCCACACAGGCCGTGTGTAGGCTAAGGTGGAAAGGTAGAGTTAGATTGAAAAATTCAATGCCATTGCTGGGATTTGAACCGGGATCTTTGGCTCTCCGTGCCCAACCAATACAGTCAACTAATATAAAATCCAATTCTTATGACGCAGTGATTTTTTTTTTGCAACTTTCTGCATTACTCGGAAGGTAGAGTAAACTGATAAATTCAATGCCACAGCCGGGAATTGAATTAGGATCTTCGGCGCTCCGTGCCGCCGCTCTACAATTGAGCTACCATGGGAACATGCCGGTACAACATGATAACACATGTTACATTATTTTAACTGAAATAAGAATGCAGAGAATATTTCTACAAATCTGATATATCCGTATACCACATACAGTACTATAGGCCTAAACCATAACATTAAAAAGAGAAATAATCTTCTATACAAATTGCAATTTAACAATAAGCAGCAACCTGTATTGCTTTTTCGATATAAAATAATCAAGTCGCTTAGCTTATAAAAGCACCTTGGTCCAAAATTTCTCATTCGAAGCCAGCCAAAAAAAGGGAAGACATACATTTATTTATATGAACCAAAAATTTTTGCTTTCGTATTTTGTTACATAAAATTTTCGAATGTCCGCTCGAAAAGATGTCTCAAACGAAATATGTATTTTTTTTATCATAGCAGAAATGAGCTGATATGAAGGAGCAGAAAATAATATTACTAACATGGACGTCGAGCTGGTGCAGTCTGTTTGGCGCTGGCTTTTCTGTCCAAGATCGCGTGTTCGATCCCCGCCAAAGTCTGTAGAGTTACAGGCACGTAACGTAATTCCTGTAGGACAAAGATCCGGCACTCCGTTAAGAACACAGACTTGGGTTGTAGTACACCCCAGCCGTAAAAGAATAAATTATAAAACGATCCATACCAAACATTTATACTAGGCTATAACTATTGTTATCTGTGGAATGACCTCAATAACATTCATATTTTTAGTACTATGGTCTCCGGATGACATTTTTGGTTGAATTCATAATCAGAAACATATTTTTAACGCTTACATGCCTTTGTTTTTCTAGAACTCCCCACAGTATTGGTTTCATATTTTTTACTTGCCTCCTAAAGGAAACCCTTATAATTAGCTAAGTCAGAGAACACTGAGAGACAAGCAATGTTATCAATTCTGGCAGGGTTAAGAAAGATTTTCTTTATTTCCATAGCCCCATAGCACCAGTATAGGCCTAAATAAAAATAGCTTATGCCATACATCTCCTGATATCTGCATTCCAGAGGAAATTCATCCCATGTAAAACGTATAGGCAATATTGCTTTTTGTTTTCGAAAATTTTCAGATTATTTTTACGCACTTTTCATAAGTTCAAAATTATGGATTTTCAGAGAAGATAGAGTAATGTGTTCAGTGAGTTAATAATCCTGATATCCCCTTTCAGTAGTGACCACAATATCATATTTCTTATAATAAAATGCCTTTTCATCTCTAGTGCCTTCATAAAGATTTCTATCAAATGTATTACAGTAACAATTTTAGCTATTCTTCTTTTAATATAATTTTACAATATTAATGATTATTTCCAGATTAATTATTTTATAAAGTGCATCTCAATGTTACATGACAATGTTATGTAATTATCATGTAATGTCTGACTGTTTTTTCTACCTAATTTAATTTAATTCAAGCGACTATGTCAATACCAATTGAATATTGCTAAAGGACAATATTAATATAAATAAATAAAATACTTATTTTCCTATAAATTGAGTAGTGTTTTAAATGACTGTCAGTAACTTTTCGAGTATTATAATAAAAAAAAGAAAGTCGGCAGAGAACAAAAATTGTTATTTTTTGGAAACCTTTACATCTAATTTAAACATGTTAAACAGGCGAATATAATTTTTGCCTAATTCATAATTACAATTTTTATCAATAACGAAGCAAATATAAAAATATACGAATTTTATTATAAATACAATAAATCATTTTTTATATTCTAATAATATATCAGAACAAATATAATCTAACAATAAAGTCATTTTTATGTTGTGAATTCCAGGGAAGAAGTCAGCTACAGTTCGCATGGACTTAGGAGGACTATACAGTGTTTTCTTCAGGACTAAGATGTACAACACTTACTTCCATAACAACACTCTATATACTTGCGTGTCTTTAGAAATGGACTTCAGCAACAATAACATGTTATATATGGAGTTGGGCTGTTACTACCTCGGAGCAAGTGGAGCTGGAAAGTGGACTGAAGGCGGCAAGGGGAGAGTTGGTACTAAAGAAGCCGATGGAGACGCCGAAGAAGGATCAGTAAACAGAACAAGTATTGCACCAACCGAAGGAACAGAAATCAGTCCCACCATAGATGTCCAAGGAACAGCAACTAAGCAGCGCATAATACATGAAATGAGAGACAATGTGAAGGGAGATTCAGCAGAGGACACTGAAAGACCAAGAAGTCCAACAACAGAAAGCCACGATGAAACATTAAAGCAACCCACGGAACATGATATGAAAGATCATAGAAACATAGGAGATGGGCTTACAACGGAGTACCAGACGGAAAGAAAAATCGAGAAAACCTTAAGGGAAGAAAAGGAAATAAGCGAAGCAATGGGAGATGGGCTTACAACGGAGTACCAGACGGAAAGAAAAATCGAGAAAACCTTAAAGGAAGAAAAGGAAATAACCGAATCAATGGAAGCCTCATTAGGGCCTCCAACAACCGATACAACTCAAGAGTTGCCAACCGAAGTATCTCCAGCAAATCTAGTAGACTTGCTGTACGGAGATAAAAGTGGTTTGAACAAAAAAGTTTTAAACCTAATTTCATGGCGGAACGATAGAGGGGTGCTAGAGCCAAGAGTCGTTTCACCTGAGGAAATAGCTAGAGAATTTCTTCTAGAAAAGGAGAGCAGTCCAGGAGAGAGATTCCCTAGAGGAGTTAACTCTGTGGAAGAAGATAATAAAGGGAACCTAGATAATTGTGTAGGTTACAGAGGATGTGGCAATAAAAATTGTAGAGGCAGGTGCAATGGGAAGAAGAAAATGTTGAAAAGTGTAGAACGCAATCACGATTTGGACACAGAGAGGGAAGAAGCGTTCAGTAAATTCATCTGGAATTTCATGGGGAAGAAGGATTCCCAGGAAAAGAATAAGACTAGCACTTCTTCGAACGAAGGGAAGAAAGAGAAGTTCGTGACTCGTGGTTTTGGAGACGACAACACTGATGACGTGGAAGAGTTCAACTTGAAGAATGGGAATGTGAATGAATATCAGCTGAAGTCCCTATCTCTGAAGGAGGAGGATGATGACGAATACCTTTCTGAGGTAGAGGCGCAGAAATTCTTACTCGTTGACCTCGTAGCGAAAATCAGTCAAGCTATATCAGAAAACGAATGGGATGAGTTTCTCACTAAATATCACCAGTAGTCTTATATCGAAACTCAAAAGATATTAGACTATTTGGGAAATTTGTTGAAAGAACGACAAATCTCACACAAAAATATCTTGAGATTGTTAGAAGGGTTTAAGTGCCAAAAACTATAGGAAATATTTATGTACTCAATATTTCCAGTTCTTCATATTATTTTTTTAAGATCTTGTACCTCATTTGGGAGGTCACCCGTCTCGTCCCGAATTTGACAGACCCTACTTTAAGGCGTTATTTGATAGTCAAATTCGTCCCGACTCGGCTTTTAGGGAGTCAACACGCATAGACCATGCTTCCAGGACGTTTATCCGATATTTCAACCTCGTCCAAGGTACGTAAGGACATTCAGATCCTAGGTATGTAAAGACATTCAGGACCTATGCATGTAAGGACAATCGGGTCCTAGGTGTGTGAGGCCATTCAGATATAAGGTTACAAGCTCACCTCAAAGATCATATTTCCTCACACTTTGTGCAGACTTGAAACCATACAACAATTTTGGAGTTTGGTGTTGTTAAAATATTGTATTCGTAAATTCACGATTTTTATAACGTTGTACACAATACACTAAAAGTTCAATAAAATGGTAGTGAGGAACATTTAAAAAGTTTAATCAAATAATGATATAACATTAATAAAAGAGTGAACTAATGTAAAATTTCAACATATTGTGAGACGTTTGTTTTCATAAATTAATTATTTCTACTTACGGCACAGAACATATATTTTAAAATGCAATAAAATAAAAAAAACTCTATATATTAATCGTAATAGTGTGCCAATAGGCCTATTTTTTGCCTAGTTTTATTCTTGTAAAATTCACATTTCTATACTTTTCCAGCTATCATTATAAAAATGTAATCTTCTGAGGGCTATGAAGGCGATGTTTGAAGGAGTCGTTTATAATGTTGCATTTAACATAAAATCGGTTTATAGATCAGCCAGGCCTTTTAAAAAAACGAGGCTAAGGAAAAATGTGAAGAGTAAGGCATTTGCAAGATGCGAAAGAAAGGACTCTCAAGAAACGTTCGTTTTCCTACGTACAACAGAAGACTTAACCGTATTATCCATGGAAAGGAAGAGAACAGAAACAAATAACTTACCATAAAAAAATTTAACTTAATATAGGGCTATTGTAATTTGTTAATTATTTTCAGACATTCAAAATTATCGCAATTAACCCTTCAGAGATGCACACTAATTGGAAAAGTAAATTTTAAAAAGCATATATTAAATTTTGTATAGTAATTATTATGAATATTAGGGCCTAACTGAATTTATTGAAACTTCCATTCAATTGCTTAGCAGGGCTTGAAAATGAAAAGCTGGCAGTAACATCGATTCTTTAGGCCTACCTGACGTGAAGGAAAAGGATAATTAATTTTATTGATTGTGATGATGAGTGTAATAGCGCGATGACTCATGGTAAGTAAATGTCCAATGCTACATTTGCGGGGAATAAGTTACATAAAGTCAAATTGGCGGCAACAGGGTTTGAACCCAGGACCTACCGAATGCGAGTTCATAACTATATCTTCTCGACCATCTCACTGTAAAATTAAATTATTGTATTCATAATTGTCTGATATTATCTGCTGTGTGAAAACTGTTTAGGTACGAAAATATATTCAAATATAAACGACACTAAAAGTTTCCAGGAACTTGAATATCCTTGTGGAACACTATTGCTCTAATTCCTGACCCAGCTCCCTAAGTCCTTGAGAATGACCAAATGAATGAGGAAGTAGAACCAATAAACAGAATAAACCCGACTGAACTCCAAGCTGTCTGATTGCCAAGTCGCTGATAAGAAATTCGCCAAATCAGTTGAGAATCGACTAGCAAATAGAATGGATTTAAGTGTGGTGTTGAAGGTGTTGGTAACCTTGGTGGTATACATTACGCTTAGTGATGCTGACGGTGAGTAGAGAAAAACCATTATCACCTGATTCGTAGTAGAATTATGCAAAATAAATGGTAGGCTCCTTATGAAGTCATCTGCTGCGTAGTTAGTTATTCATTCAAGGTTATTTATAAGGCAATGACCACTATTTGAAGCAAAATAATTAAGTTTAAAGTTTTTCCAGATAATAATGTGCTAGTTTTCTGGTAGTACAATCATTAGACTATTCAGTACTTAATATTATATTATGTTAATTATGTGAATTTATTATTTATTTGCAATTTACCAAACACTGATTTAATATTAAACGACCGAAGAAAATCTATTCTACTGAGATACAAATGAAAATGAAAATGAAAATTTAAATAGGAATGGACAACCACCATATATAAGGCCTACATATATTTTTAAAACTATCCAGGTTAACACAACTGAATTAACAACGTACAAGCATGAGAATTATAATTATTATAATATCGTTCGTCTTCATTTGAATTTAAGTGCTCACACTTAGGCTATTTCTTAGATTTAGTCTGCCAAGTACAGTTAGTAAGACTGTTTTTTTCTTCTTTCTAAAATTCATGACTTCAATCTTGGCCCAGGTCGATGGCATTAAAGGGCAAAAATGCTCGTCTGTAATAAAAAGAGGAAGCATGCCGGTTCTACCACAGGTAGAAATTGTACCTACAAATCAGAAAATGTCCCTTCCTCTATAGAACATATATTTATATAGCAAATTAATGAATTTAATTGTGAAATCATGTTTCGGAATTAAATAAACTTAGGCCTACATGGCATGAAAATGCCTTCGGTGCTATATTTAAGCCTGAGAGTCAGGAGCTCAAATCTGAACAAGAACGATAGATTTTTCGATGGAAAAAAATCTTCACTTATATTTCTGAAAGTTTTGTTTTTCTTATTTACAGAGAATACTACTACAAACATCGAAACTATAACGGAGATTTCCTTAGGTAGGTATAGTACAACCGAAATCACATTAGACATAAGACAAAAAAGACTAAACAGCAGGAACTTATAAATTCCCATACAAAAATTTAACAACAAATAACTTTTAAAATATATATAATATACAAAATATATAATTTTTATCAAATATTACGATAACATGCTTCAATTTAAAAATAGCTACTTAGTCTAATAGAAAAGGTCCTTTTGAGTTTAGAAGTTCATGACAAGGACGCAGTCTCAACTTCCTTCTAAGACAATGGATAACAACATTTCACATGTAGCCTACTTGTCTTCATGTTCAAGAGTATTTTTCACACATTGCAAATAATATTTGCATGTTTAAAACATTGAATTTAACTGTGATTATAGGACATAAACAGCAGACTTGTTTGTCGGTTTCTTGAGAATAATAATAAAAAAAAATAGTATACTGTACTAGAACAGACGCTCTAGAATAGGCTTACTACTAGTTAGTTTCTATAAATCAATCTCGTGTTTTTCTGCGGAAATTTCAGTTTTGAAACTCCCAGAGTCTACAACAATGTAATCTCACAATTAAAAAGAACTCAATTTTCAAAATTTGGAATTATAAATCAATTTAAAACACACACAATAAAATTTTAAAACAGGTGGATAATATAATAGAACAAAATATGTGTTAAATGACAACTCTGTTGTCTGTTAGCATTTTTTATTTTTCTAAATGATATTCATGTTTATGGTAAAACTTAAAAGTTATATCATCATTTGTAAAACTCTGTCATTAACATTATTCTAATATTCATAACTGGTTATTATATGTAATGTACAGTCGCGATTTGACTCCCATGAGTCAAAGGGACTAAAAATAAATCATATTAAAAGAAATAGTTCAAACACGATAAATAGTTGAAAATAAATAGCCATTAATGATTTAAGAGCATAATTTAAATAAATCATAGGTCTTATAGTGTTTATCTGTCTTCCCGTCTTCCCTTCGGTTAGATCACCTGTTTGTCACAGAATAGCAAACAAAAGTACAATACAATTTTTTCAACCTGACACTGGTGAAACGCAAGTGAGGAGAAGGCTGTTCAGAGGTAACAGATTTTACTCGCTTGAAGACTGGCATTCAAGTGAGACATCACCTCTTCAAATGAAAATGTTCGATAATAGATTCGTCCGGGCTACTGAGCATCAATCTGAGCAGTGTCAGGCTGAGAAAGTTTTACTGCACTTAGTAAAGGCGATACTGAACTTTTTCATAGTCTTCTCTTTCTTAATTCATATCACTTGAAAATGCCCATTAATCGAATTTTTATGTTTCGGTTAAACTAAGAATACTGTATCTATAAATAACAAAATTCACTGATATAATTATGTTATCTGACATTACCTGACATTAAACATAAGTCCTAAAGGAGAGCAATTATGACAAAGTTAGATGTATCAATATAGACGGTATTGTTCAAATCAAATCCCGCCAGACCACACAAAGGGAAGGAACTGCCTGCAATTATTCTTGTTCTAATTTTGTTCTAATTTACAGAAAATATATCTGCTACAGAAATCTCGGCAAGTATGGACTTCGCCCAAGGTACGTATGCAACTAAGCTTACATGAAACCAAACATTACACACTATATAGTCTTACACATAGCATGCAGATGCACCTCTAATTGAAATTGATGGAAATTAAATTTAATAACCAAAAGATTCCGAATTTTCTAAGAAATTCGTTAACTTTCTCATTATCGCTCGTCAATTTTTTTAATAAATATAAATCGATTACTACAAATTATAATATAGAATCTTTACAAATGTGAATTCGAATGCCATCCGAAAAGGGAAATCTTATGTAAGGGGTGGATTCAGCTCAACACCCTGGAATACACTAAAATAATTATTTACAGTGAAAAAAAATTACAAAAATAGAAAATTAACGTTCACAGTTTTAAGTTGTTTTGAGTTAAGTTTTTGTTCTTTAAGCTTATACATAGAATGCAATTGAACTCGTCAGATGAAAAAACACAAATACACTACACAAACAAAGACATTATATCAAAACGATTAATCTCACAATAAAAATTTCAATTTTCAAAATTTGGAATTATAAATCAATTTAAAACACATACAATAAAATTTTTAAACAGATGGATAAAATAATAGAACAAAATATGTGTTAAATAAAAACACTGTCAGTTTCAAAGGATTCA
Source organism: Ectobius pallidus (assembly GCA_964059195.1). Taxonomy (NCBI): domain Eukaryota; kingdom Metazoa; phylum Arthropoda; class Insecta; order Blattodea; family Ectobiidae; genus Ectobius; species Ectobius pallidus. The sequence continues at coordinate 50,059,463 of CAXKWD010000004.1, read as the reverse complement.
CTGAGACTATAGAATAGGTAGTCTTGTTAAGAGTGGAAGTGTCATGTCTATCAATGAACTGTGGAGCTTGTTAAATAATTGCAAACCTGCTACTGAAAAAAAAAAACTTTTTTGCGTCTTGCTTAGTCTACAAAAGGGAATATGCAAAATGTTTCTTCGCGAGTGTTATACCCAGTTTTCCTTACTTTAAAGTCATTGTACCTTATTTTAATAAAGATTAAAAGTAAGTAAACACATAAATTAACTACCGTTAAAATGTTAACTGAATAAACAGTGGTTTGTGAAGTGTCCTGTTAGATGAATGAGTAACTATTCTCACAACTTTCTTTTGTATTAGTAAAACTTCATTTACTCGCGCACAATTCCCCCATAAAATCAGACCATAGCTAATTAATGATTGGGAGAATGCAAAATAGGCACAGCAAGGTACATAATTCTTTAGGTTCATTAATGAATAAACCACTCTAGAAAGCTATTTACACTAAGGTCAGAATATGTTATAATTACTACAATTACTACAATGAGTTAATATAATAATAAGTAAAATTAATTTTAAGGTCCAGTAAATAGACCTAGATCTTAAAATTAAATACAGAAAATATTATAGTAGTGACAGAATTAGGCCTAAGGAAATAATTTAAGAAGTAATTACACGAATTTCCTAATTTTAGACTTAAATTGTTTGTTGTTTAACCGAGTTAATTCAGGATGGTTGCTAATTAATGAAGTGAGTAGTCTTGGACCGAAACTTGAAAAGTGTTTAACTCCAGCAGTTGTAAATTAAATCGATTCCTTCACATGTCAGACTATAGGCCTATTCATGACCTTCTGACCTATATTTGTCACGATTTGTATTGAAATTAGCCCAATAAGACGTACTTGTAAATTTGGTGTATGTTGAATGCATCAGATTCAGAAAATAATAATTTGGAAGAATAGTCAGGGGGCTTTGATAAATAAATTTTTATTATGCGTTTTTGAAGACAAATCAAAGGGTTAAGGATAGTTTTTGCAATTCCTCCCCATCCAATTATGCCAGATTGAATAATACAGCGAATTACTGAATTGCTAATAATATTTGCCATTTGTCAGAAATTTGGTCAGGTTCACAAAGCTGAAGAACTAGAGGAAACCTATTTCACTTTTACAAAACTGTACAAACAGAGAAATAATGTAGTAAGAAAACTGGCAGAAATAAATAAAATTATAATTTTTATATTAAAGAATACTCTTTAAGAAATTCTCCCTCTAAACTTGGATCACGGGCGTAACTTATGCCCAATGCGCTAAGAGAATACATAATTAAAGTATTTCAACGTATAAAGCTCACATCAATGGTTTATATTAATAGTTAAATACCATTTTCATTTTTTCAGAAAACACTACGATCAAAGATGACCTGGCAACAACGGCTATTCCTATGGGTAGGTATATAATTGTAGCTTTAATAATTGCTAACTTAATATTTAACTAAGGATAGTTTTTGCAATTCCTCCCCATCCATTTATGCCAAATTGAATATTACAGCGAATTACTTAATTGCTACGAAGATTTGTCATTTGTCAGCCGCTTGGTCAGCTTCACAAGAAAATTGGCAGAAATAAATAAAATTATAATTTTTATATTAAAGAATACTCTAAGAAATTCTTCCTCTAAACATGGACCACGAGCGTAAATTATGCCCAATGAGCTAAAAGAATACATAATTAAAGTCTTTCAATGAATAAAGCTCACATCAATGGTTTATTAGGCCTATACTTAAAAACCATTTTTAATTATTTGCAGAAAACACTACGGTGAAAGATGACTTGGCAACAACGGCAATTCCTCTGGGTAGGTATATAATTTTAGCTTTAATAATTGCTAACTTAATATTTAACTACAAATAATGATATTATGGCGAATAAGCTAGTCTAGGCCACATATCATGATATCCAGACGGCCTATAAGAATTCTGATAGAGATTTTTTTATCTCACTGAAAATATTCCTACATTTTTACCGCATGCTGATTTATCATTATTCTAATAAAAAATCGTAGCTTAAATCATATCAGATTATCTAAATGTCTCTTTGCTGTAGTTTATTGGAAGATAATATAGGCCTAACCATTAATAGCTTCATATGTTCAGTGGTTAACGTTGCTGAGCAAGGATCTGAATACCTGGGTTCAATTCACGGAACCTCCTCGGGAGATTTCAGAGAAAAGAAATCTGAAATGGATGTGCTCTAGGATAAAAGTGAGGAATCATCTGTTAAAGAAGAGAACTATCTGGAATGGCCCGATAAGACTGCATGCTGACCACAGTCCCATTCCATCATCTATCAAAGAAGTTGAAAAACGGATGTAGGTCGGATCTTTCTAAGGGTCTTAGAACCACGAAGTTTAGTTCAAGTTTTTGATAAACCATCAGGCCCTGTCCTTGACAGTCTGAATCGCCAATGGTAGGTTAGACGACAAGAAGTTAATAAAAACAACCGGGATAAATTAAACGAATAATTATTAGATTACTATTGTTTACAGAATGCAGAATTGATTTGAACAAGCACTTGAAGCAGAACAGTAGGCTGATTCTGCACCCTCATAGCGGCTCCACGGATGGCTACAGGTTCTTACTGCCTACTGTTGGCCAGGGCTCAATCACTTTACAAAACATGCAAGAAGTGGTGTTCGCATGCCCAGGAGGCCTATTTGAGAGAGCCTGGTGTGTTTCAGGTAAGTAATCTACTCATGTAATTTAATAAAAATTACCCAATATAAATAAACCAGTAGGCCTATTTAGAATGTCCCTTTTATCTTGCGCACTTCTTAACGTGTGATTGACTGATATTGAAAATAATCTTATAATAAGTATTCATCTTATTTCGTCATATTAATTTAAACTGCTTAAATAAATATAGCGCATAGCTTGAAAGAGAACCAACGTTATGTTTACAGTGTTTTTTTTTTTACAGTTTCGTAATGTACTCAAGAATACTTAAACTTTTCATTAAGATAGGCCTATTTCCATAATTTGATGCACAAATTATCTTTGTAAAATTTGCTTTTGGAACTTATTTTAGATAAGGGGATAATACAGACATGGAGGATTGGTTCATGTGCCTGCATTATTGGAAAAGATACAAGTGACGGTGTCGCTTTTTAAAATAAGACCTTAATTTATCCATGTCTACTGAATTGCTTTCTTTAAAACGACTTCAAAAAGATACCATAATGCTACCATCCGAAACAGTAACACAAGAAAAGATGTAAAAGCAGGTAATGTGGTGCAAAAGTGTCAGGTTTCAATTCTCTTGTTTGCATTTATATTTATTTTTGTGTAATTTGTTACGCAGTCACGACCAAAAGAGTTGTTTCCGATATGGCATAAATGTTCCTTGAGACCACTAAAAACGACGTATGTGCAAGGATTTTTATTTTTTAAATTGTTTCAAGATGGTGAGCATTTTTACTGATGAACAGATCTTTTCTTGGGGGGGGGGGGGAAGGTCTACTGACCACAACACAGAACTACTAGTTGTTGAAAGAACCAAACACTTAAACGTTCCACGTTACACAGGGAGCCTATGAATTTTGACTTTTGATTTGTTATCAACTTTTTCACAACTAAAATATATTATTAGAGACCAGTTACTTCACTAAAGGAACCTATCAGAAGTAGAATCTAAGATTTTATGTTTTTTAATGATAGAATACCATTACATTACCCCATTCCTAATTGTTCTTTCTTTCAGGTGCAACTTTCCAGTTTTCATCTCCAGACAGACAACTTAATATCAGCGACATAACCTGCAGGCGACCTTTAAGACCAACGGTACGAAACCAGGGCAAATGCTACAACAACGAATACAATTACCTAGGAGTGGGGATAACACTCAGGACAGATCCTACAACGTTCGACTTCGTCAAGTTGATGGACTTCTGTTTCAACCCCAAGAAGCACATCAGCTCTTACGCAAAGTTTACTCTCATGCAAGGAGTGGAAAATGGGCAGAAGAACGTTAAGCGTCCGAACTTCACTTGTTCTCCTTTCTTCGGGAATCTCAGTCATAGCCTGGATGAAGTTTATGGCAGGAGAAGCCAGTATGGCAGACTGCTTCACCTTTTGGGATCGCGAGAACACGTGGATAAGTATATCAACAGGAGTATGAGCAGTGATTTGTTTCTGGCTAGAGGTCATTTAGTGGCATTCAAGGACTTCACATACTTCTCAGAGCAGCAGGCTACAACCATGTGCGTCAATACTGCTCCTATGTGGCAGATCATTCGCAAAGGGAACTGGCGAAATCTGGAGAACAGTATTCGGCAGTACGCCAGAAATAAGGGCATAGATTTAATTGTGTATGCGGGGACGTACGACGTGCTTCACTTACCCGATGCCAACGGATCCTACGTGCCGGTGACACTGTCTGCCGGAGTGCCCGTTCCAGAATTATTCTGGAAACTTGTGTATGACCGTTTGATGCGGCAGGGAATCGTGTTCATACTGATCAACAATCACGACTCCGAGCTTGAGTTAGTCCAGTATGAAGTCTGTGACGATGTTTGTGGTAAAACGGAGTCCTGGTTTACATCCTGGGATAGATCGCAAGCCACCACTGGGTATGTTTACTGTTGCACAGTCCCGGATTTTCTTGAAGCCACAAACGCTATTCCTGAGTTCAGAGATGTGGTAACGGGTCTCTTAACTTAAATTTCTATGTAAAAATCAAGATCAGCGAGTCATATGCAAGTGACTACCGAATTCATCTACCAATGTCGTATACCATGAATTTGTCGGAGTTCCATTCGGATGAAGGCGCGGTTCAGTATGGTTCGGCTTCTTGGAATCCAGTTGTGAAACCTTCTAATTGAGTTCATTTCATCCATTTCTGAGGAATGAAAATAGTAACAAAAGTATTCCACACTTCGGTATAATAGCTTAGTCGACTCATAACTCTAGGATAAACTTAGACACAAAATAACAGGCTAATTAATACAACATTTGTAAATTTGACTGGTTATCGCTGAACAAGAATAACCTAATAGAATTGACTTATGCTACGAGTGACAGACAACGATTAACACGTCAAATGACAAAATGTGTCTCAATCTTTGTTAGGAGAATAAAATGCTGCCAGTTGGGCAGTGTTATTGAAACTACCTCCTCCTTTTCATCTCTCACTCACATTTAAACCCCATTTCTTTCATATCATTATTAAGTCTAGACAGACGTTTATTTTTAAAATGCAAAAATATTAATCCTTAAATTCAAATGTCTCCACTGGGATACAGTAGTTTGTCCTAAATTTGCAATAAAACGATGGAAAAGAATATGTTCAAAAATGAACTATGGGTCCAATTATGGTATTGGCTGTTTTATTGAAATCCGGCATTGTGTGAGAAATTGAATTAATACAATGTGCATAAATTTATTCTTCAATAGTGCCTGAAAATTCATTTTCTAAGATTTTGAAATAGCCTAATAATGATAGTTAAACATATCTAAAAAATAATTAGTGTATGTTTCATTTTCAATACCATTGTAATGTATCTACAGTGGGACCTTTCTTTCTTTCTTTCTTTCTTTCTTTCTTTCTTTCTTTCTTTCTTTCTTTCTTTATCTTAGTTTTACCTCTCCCTTTTAGGGACATTTAGGCGACCCACGTCACGCGGGCCTTACAGGGCCGCCACTACAGTGGTACCTAGGTTAGGATATTATTATTTCTTAAATGTTGTTGACGAAAAAAATAGATTATAGCATAACTTTGGAATCATTTGGCACAGCCCATTGGCGAAGGAAAAGAACGCTGCGAGTTTGTCGATGTCTATCCACTTCTGAGGTGACATGTTGATATAAATATGTAAGTATGTATGTATGCATGTATCTATGTATGTATGTATGTATGTATGTATGTATGTATGTATGTATGTATGTATGTATGTATGTATGTATGTATGTATGTATGTATGTATGTATGTATGTATCCTAGTATTTCTTATATTTACATGTACAGTTTACAGTCTTACATTTATAATTGGAACAAAAACGGGACAATCTCGAGAAAAGTACTGCTTATGGCCGGAGATGTTGTTAGCAATTAGCCTACATCTTGAAACATTTTCTTTAAAAAACTGTATTATTTCACATTTAAGAGGTTATTGTGTTTTTGAACATTTTGTTTGACAAGTTTTTGTAATACCTGTTGAATTTGTAATAATTTTATGTGATTATTTATTTTAACAATTTATTATTTAGTGACGATAATACAATTTCGGCCAGTATTAGCTAAGCCTTAGACCTGTTTCAAAATTCCACAGAGGTTCAAAAGTGTGCAAGAAATTATGAGTCTTCTTGTAGCAAAACCATGATCATTGGTTAGTTTCTATAATTTCTGCGTTAAAAATTTATTGCGTATCCGTAAATTTGTTGTATTTTTAATACCATCAATTGCTTCTATATGTAATATAACAAGGGTAATAAATTTTGTTTTATGTAAACATATATTTAATATTTTTGTTGTTGAAACAGTATCAATGGCAAGAGTGCAGTTTGTGTTAGTCCTTCCCATCCGTATTGCAAAATGGACATAGTATGAGAAGTTTTTCGTAATTTTGAAAACAAGAAATTAATATGATTATCCCAACGCATGTTTGTTTTCTAAGTTGTAATATATAGATATTTTATTTCGACTGACTGTTTTAATTTTGAACACTCACAGAGATTGAATTCTGAACTTTTATTGTTGGGGATAAAATAAATATATTTTTGTCGATTTCGTTCCACATTCATTTATAAAAATGGTTATGAAGGTAGCTTTATCGGTAATTAATGTGACTTAATGATTATTTGTTAGTTTAACATAATAATAAAAAACAAAATATCAACAACGATGATGACAAATGGTGGTGAGATGATGACAACGAGGAAGTTTTCATACTTCCAGTAATGCATACGCTATAAGAGACAAATTATTCATCCAGGTTTCGTTACTCGCGGAATTTGGTACAAGTTAAGAGGGACTGGAATCCGCATAAATCATCCTTTGTGCATGTCAACATTAGCTCCTATAGGCCTAAGATATTACAAAACCAGACACAAGCCAAACTTCCATTTTAACCTGTAAGGAATTGTAGTATTTCTATTAGTTTAAGCTATCCCGTTGTAGGAACTTTCATGCGGCCCACGCCGCGCGGACCCATTGGAAAGGAATTACAGTATTATTCCCTTTGGATCAAAAACAATTTTTTTTACAAGACAAGGACACGCAGGGCCTTCCCGGATGGGTGACCAGCACAATACTGGGGATACCTCCGAGACAATTCGTCTCACAGGTGAGAAAGCATAAAAAAAAACTCACCAACGTAATTTGTCCCGGCCGGGAATCGAACCTCTGCCTATTGCGTGAGGGGAAACTTGTATTATACTTGGAGATAAGCTTTTTTTAATTCCATAGAATAGGTTATAAGTTATTTATAGCATAATTAGCGTAAATTTGTGTCCTGCGTTTCTGTGCTAGGATAATATGTGAATACTGGCAACTTTACCGTTTTTTTTTAATTTCAGGCTGGATACTTATTATATACACTAAGATGCTAACTTTTATTTGGGCAGAGGAAGTTATGAGAGTTTCACATAATATTTTTTAATATTCAATACGATGTTAAAAACTACAATGGCAAGAAAATCACTTTAACTCCTTATGGCACCCCTAGTTCCATTTTGGGGGCATGGGACTTTCCTTATTTTAAAGGCATTCCCATCGGTGTAAAACTCACCGTTTGCAGGAATAGTAGCATTGATTGAAACAGGACGAATAATATTGATTACACACCACTACATCCTGTACCAAACTGGGCTGACCGCAGAAGTATATCCTGTTAAACGAGAATATCAACGATCTGACACATTCTAACTGTAAACATGGCTAAATGTAGGCCTAACAAAGCATTCTTTTTCGCACTCATTTTTCTGTTATATGAAAATCTTCAAGCAGCTACTAAAAAAGGTGAGTGTTTGATATTGTTTTTTGTATAATTATAATAATTTAATTTAATTTAATTTAATATATAATATAATACATCCCCAAAGAGCAAAGCTCATGCCAGGGGTGACATAAATACATTGGTTCAAAGGAAAAAAAAGTTACAACACATACTACAATTATCTTAAGGCTATAACAGATTCACTGTGAAAAACATATTACAAACCACAAAAAAAACTTGAAATATACTAAGCAATTTTGAAATATGCATTTTTTATACGACTTCACAGAAATATATTATAAATATCCTACTGACTAAAGTACACTTCTAAAATATATGATAATCCTTTTGGTTTAAAATTTCTAATGGAACTGGACACACTTTCAGGTAACATGTTATACAATTTTATAGCATGAGGTAATATTCCATTTAGGCCATACATAGTGGATTCGCTGTGAGTTACAAAAAGATAAGTGACTTGTCTTGTGTTATGGAGATGAACATCTTCGGGTGTTTACTCGTTCTAGAGGTTGCAGATTTTAACAATATTCATGCTTATTTTATAAGCATCCTTTATTAAAAGGTTGCCAACATGACAAAGTGTACCAGTATTGCAGTATTACAGAATTTTCAAGATACGACTTGAACAGACAGAGAAGGTAGCCTAAAATAAGATGATGGATACTATAGACAAAGGAAAGGCAAATTGATATTAGCTAGACATTAAATTTATATCAGCTAGCTTAAAGCTACATAACTATTCACTGACCAGAATGTGTGGTCACAACACAGAGCTCTTGGACTAGCATTCGGGAGGTCCCAGGTTCAAATCCCGTGGCCGACCAATTTGACATTGGTTTTTTCGAGGTTTCTCCAGTCATAAAGGCAAACGCCGAATTGGATATTTAGGCCTACATACCATGAATAAATCTCGGTGTACCATCCTATATCATATCCATTTAAATTAATATCAGTTGAAATTTACTCCATAAAATGTACACCAACAATATAGAAATAATTGGCAATCAATAGTTTCATGGCATACTGTATGGACATAGAACTCCTGATATGGCCTCGAAGCTGAAAGGAGTATAACTAAATCCGAGTTTTAAAATAGACCAATCTTATATTATACAGTTGCTGTGAATTTCTAATTATTGAATCTGTCAATTATTGTGAATACAATTTTTGTTAAATTGAAAAGTTTAATTTGATTTTCATAAAATGGTAACTACATTTTTACCATAAAATTATCCTGATACAACTTCATCAATAGATACATATAAGCATGGAAAACCGAAAGTCATGGGTTCAAAACCCGGTGTCAGAGGAGTTCTCCAAAAAATATTCTCTATCAATAGAATTTAAACATTTTGATAGATAAACTGAAATCAGACCAGCATCTTGTAAAATATTATTAACGGTTTTAAGCAATAAAAAAATGTTATCTCAAACACTTGTGGCATTTGCTAAAATTCGAATAAAAATATTACACACCAAAGGGAAGTGAGTAAATTAATTAATTAATTTCTCCTTGTGTTTCCAGAATGCAGGATTTATATTTCTGACATAGACGAGGATTCGCCAGTTATTCTCCAACACAAATATAGAAATGGCAAATCTCCGTTCCACCATCTGACTGGATCCGGAAATGACTACATCGCCTTCAGTGCAGGTGATGGTGTGAGATTCGCTTGTCCTGACAGCGACTCCAACAAGCTGGTCATTCCCAACTTGCCTCGCATGTCCTTTGAAACCATCGCCTACTGCGTGGAAGGTGAGTTCTTCCACTTGATAATTAGAATTAGAATTAGCCCACAATCATCCCATAGCGGGCAAGGGCCTCCTGGCATACCAGGGTGGCTGACTCGTTGAAGGAACGTTTCAGGCTAGCCTTACCTTGATAATACGTAATAATAATTCCTTTATTGCAAACAAATGATCATATTATGATGAACAGAGCAACGGTAGAATGGTTCATGGCAAGTGAAACAGGAGCACCCCGAAAAACCTCGATCCCATTTTGTCCATCACAAATTCCACATGGATCCACCCACATTCGATCCGGGTCCCAACGAAAGGCGAGCTGTCTAACCACTCAGCCATGGGGGCTGTTGGTCGCTTAGTAATGAGCTTATGTAGCCTACTATACCGTTGGCGCAATGGATAGTCAGAAAACGTAATCAATACAGAACAGGTCATTTTCATGTAGTACCTCCAACTGGTCACTATTTGTCGATTGAAATCAAATCGTTGAGGTTACAACTGTGTATTGGCTTCGATTCTGTCCCAGATAAATCGAGGCCGTATTATCGGAATGTGACAGGGTAATATGGTACCTGAATATATAGCAATTAAGATACCATGTGAATTGGAGACAGTGTGGAGATTGATTTATGTTTGTGGGGAAACTGAGTACGGAGAAGAAAGGCTTTAATCATCTTTCATGGAGAGTAAAAATATAAGTTAAACAGAAAAAGGAGCAATAAGTAGCAGTCAGTTAAAATACAAGGATATGAATGAAAATAACTATGGATCGATTCCGTTATAACTTTATATCATACCTGTAGTCTCTATTTGGTAACCTATGTACAGGTAGGGAAAAAAAGCGGATCGACTTTTGTAGCTGATTTCAGAGCCTTGTGATATGTAAATAAATATAAGAGAAGTAACGGAAACGTTTGTTTTCACAAGCAATGCAAATTACGTGAAATTATTTCTCAATTCAAGTAATTTATCGACACTAGAACACATTTCAATACATTCCCTGCTATCCTGTGAATGTCGCTAGGCATGCGCAGTGGCTCATATCGGCAACTTAAATATACTCGTATTAGTCGGTCCGCTTTTTCTTTTCCCTACCTGTACATTATTTAGTAGGTATGTTATTTTAATTTAGTTATTCGTACAGAGAAAATATGTCATATTAAAATAGTTGTGAAGAATTACAAAATAATTTAAATTTCTTCAAAACTTTACAGAAGAAATAATTTAAAATTTGTCAATTATATAAGCCTATTTCAAAAGGTGGTTATTTAATTGCACTATGCCGCCGCAAGTACAATTTTCATTCTGAAAGGAGCAGAAATACCAAACTCGTTGTTGCCCCCCTCCCCCGAAATTATCTCAAATATTAAACTTGATTTCATTACGATTAGGATATGATTAGTTATATGTGAAATAAAGATAATGATGACTCGAAAATAATGTGACTATAGTCTGAAGGTTCAGAATACAAATGAAATTTTATTTCGAAAATCGGCTGAGAAGTATTATTGATAGTTCAGAATAAATATACTAGCGGGCCTGTTGGTCAGATGTAATCGTTCTGAGAATATAACTCCCATGAAAAATCTACTGATATTTTTACTGTTCCTTTTTATTTCAGGTTCAACGTTCAGCATCAGCGCAACTCCGTACAAGTTCAGCGAGATCCGTTGCGAAAAGCCCCCTCAATCCACAGTGAAGGAGGAAGGCAAATGCGATATCGGCACAGGCGGCAAGAAACTCAACATTGGCTTCAAGCTCCAGAGGAAATTCTTCGGGATCGTCCAAGTGTGCTACAACCCTGTTAAACATACAACGCTCAACGCCATGCATCTCGTCTCCAGGAACATTGGTGCTAGGGAGACCGACAATACCAGATCAAGCTACTTCAGTGCTTCCAACTTTGGCAAGGATCTAGCACAGCCACCCGATACCTTCTATGCCTGTAAGAGACAACTGGACACGTTTGCACAGCTCTTGGGATCCAAGGCACAAGCCAACAAGTATCTGATGTGTGGGAGCTATTATTTGACCAGAGGTCATCTTGCTCCCAACGCGGATTTCATGTTTGGGTATCAGCAGAAAGCTACTTCCTACTACATCAATACCACCCCACAGTGGCATACTATCAACAGCGGCAACTGGAAGATTCTGGAGAATGCCGTACGCCGGTACGCCAGCGATATGGACTCTGATCTCACTGTTGTGACAGGAACATTGAACGTTGCCTCACTTCCCGATATCAGAGCCCGCGAGAAACCTCTATTCATGACGACAGACATTGAAGACAAGCCCACGGTTCCCGTTCCAGCTCTGATATGGAAACTGGTCGTGGATAAGGCCAGATACAATGGGATTGTGTTTGTAGTAGTCAATGATCCGCATCATCCTAACGTGTCTAAGCAGGGGCATGTCATTTGCAAGGATGTGTGTGATAAAACCACTTCTTGGTTCCACGGATGGGACAGATTGAAGGTTTCCAAGGGTTATATCTACTGCTGTTCTGTTAATGACTTTTCAACCAGAACGGGCATTAAAATCCCTTTCAAAGTCAAGAATCTTCTGAGTTAAAAAAAGGCACGAATAAGTCGGAATATGCTGAACAAATTCTGACTGTAGCTTTGTTCTAATGAAACCACAGAATATTGTTTCTGTTATCGTTACTGGAGAATATTTTAAGAGAAAAATTCCTTTTACACTGGGTTTCGAACCCATGACCTTCGGTTTTCTATGCTGATGCTCTCCAAACAGGGCTAGCCAGATTTCGATTCACAGCGCCAGATGGAATCTATTCCTAAAATATTCTAAATTATGACTGATAAAATACAGAAAGCATTAACTACCTCAACATAACTCTTTTTTCCCAAGAATTGTATAGGCCTATGCGAACTAAAAAAAATCCCTTCTGTACATTATGGACCGAAGAAAAGAAACAAAGTTTGCCACCACTATACATTTTAATGTAACTAAGGATAGATCACAAGTCTATAGTTAAACAGATTATGGCCGATGAGCTTACTAGATGTCCCATCTCTTAGTAATATTAAACATGGTCACCGATACAGTATTTCAGAAGAAATTTTAACCTTTGTTGCACAGTAGTTGAGTGTGTGAATTACCAGAAAAGTTACGCTGAGTGATACTAATGTGTGAAGATATGAGGGTTATGTGAAATTATAAGTGACACATGCATAAAAAATTATTTTCTAAAAAAATAGGTTCGTACTTTGTTTGCTTATTACCGGCCTATCCTTGTCATTTGAAACATACGTCTATCAGTAACTCAAAGACAAAGAGGGATTTTTTTTATTGAAAATATTATTCTGAAATTTTATCCATTTTATAGTGATGTAAATTGATATCAAGTTTAACAGTTGTATAACTTCTGCAGTGAAAACCACTACTTCTTTTGGTAACGTGAATCACCTCGTCGGAGCTCTTTCAAGTTCGTGTGGCAGCCATCCTCAACAACTGGCTTCCAAGTTGCCAACGTTGGTGTAGGTAGATGAATGTATGATTTTCTCCTAATGATTAATTTGCAAAATTTCCACGTCTATATTGATGTCTTCATATTGTGTCCTGTGTTTATTATGTAGCCGGTCACGGAAACCACCATTAAGGACCATGAGTGTCGGTATGATGATCACATGCCCCAGCCCTCAATCCTGTCATCTGCCTATCAGCGGTCAGGTAGTAGGCCTAGTTCCTTCAGGGATGTAGCGCCACGGTGTAGTAGTAGTAGTAGTAGTTTATTATGTAGGGAGAATCTATGTTTTGTTTGAGGGCTCTGATGTGTTCTGTGAATCGTGTTTTGAAGTTTCGGTCTGTGTGTCCAATATAGAATTTGGGAAATAGATAAATTTTATTTTGTAGACTCCTGGCTTGCTGTATTTGTATCTTTGTTGTGTGTTGCTCGAATGTTGTATGTTGTGACATTAACCGAATAAAATATATAAACAACACAGAGACAAATTGGCTATAGTGATCCAAATATCTTCAAACTAACTGTAGCGAAGTCCCAAATTCAACCTGAAACTTCAAAACACAACATCGCTCCAACGAGGTAATTCAAAATTACCATGGTAGTTTGTGACACTTCAGAAGTTTAACTACATTAATATGAAAATATGATGTTAGGAAGGTTAGATAAATAACAAAAGCAAGAAGATACATGTTTTACTATAACTGGATTCCTCCATCACTAATAACTCAGACACTTTCAACTTAACGAATGCACATAAATTTCTGTATTGGTAAAAGTTTTAAAACTACTATATTGTTTGGTTCCTTAATTCATATTTTATACATTTTTGAAGAATTATACTATCATTAGAGGCACGGTGGTGACCACGAAACCGCGAAATATGTTAATAACAATTAAATTAGGCATTAAATCAGAGGTTCCCAACCTTTTAAGTGCCATGGTAGCCTTGAAAACTTGATGTAGCTCTGAGGAACACCATAATATACTTGCATACCTAATTTAGGACATTTAGGCTATTAAATGTTACCCAATAATAATATCAATATTTTTATGTCTATAATGAACTCCTGAATACTATGAATTTTACATTAAAATATTAACTTACTAAAAATGTCTGTGATGCTTGGGCCTATCTGCGAGCTATCAGATTTGCGAGGCATGGGGTCAAAAGAAAGCATTGTAACTCTGTGTAACCATAAGTTATTATTTACACAACTTTAAGAATCACGAATACTGAATAGCAAAGTGATATAACCTCAATATAGGAGAAAACAGCTTCTCGAACGGAATGATATCGCGATTTCTGTCTTTTTTTGTTTTAAAGAGAAAATGGGAGATACGCTAGGGTTAATAATAATAATAATAATAATAATAATAATAATAATAATAATAATAATAATAATAATAACAATAATAATAATAAATTATTCTGCTGTTAAGTTACTACAAACAATTGGCAATGTCACAAGAATAAAATATTTTTAAAAGTTAAAAACACATATCCCATAATTTATTTTCCAAGAACTCCTGTACTGAATAAAAAGCTTTGTTTTTTAACCAGTTAGACTCAACATATATAAATCTTTTCACCGAAACAGTTTTTGCATTATGGGGCAACTTGTTAAACATTTTTATTCCGATTGCTTCCCAACTATTTATTATTTATTAGTTTATTTATTATTTGAACTGATAACAAGTCTAATCCTTGGAAAAGATTCAGAGCGTCATTACTTGTGTCTGTCATATTACTCTAGTTACTAGTACATTACCGACACAGCCTAATATAAAATTATGAAAACTTTCGAATTATGGTAGGCCTAAGTGAATCAGGCATTCTTCGCGGACCCCTTTTATCCACCCGACACCAAATTTGGAAACAGCTGATTTAAGTTGTTCCTGATCGCTAATAATAAGTTATGCAATATTGTAATCGCAATAAAATAAGAAATCTTGGGTAATTCACATAAATTAGACAAGATGGAAAAGGCATAACTGTGAAGATTAAAGGTTGGAAATATATATCATTAACATATTTTGCATTTTGTCTAACTTATGTTTAATGAGTTAATAGTCTCCGTAGATTGACAACAGACATATCGCCTTTTCGGACTAGTCTATCAGTATAATAAAAACGACCCACTATGATGGCATATTTCCGAGAGTTAATGGTTGCCGTACTAATTTTGTATTAGATTTGCATGAAACCTGCCAATTTTATTGAATAACCGCAAAGGGAAAATGTATTCCTTTTTTATTATTCAGCTTTATTTATACTCCTTTAAGCATCGATGCCATATCAGGAGTTCAGGTTGTGTGTGTATACAAGTAGACCTTGCAACTATTGATGAACCCCTGTTTTCTATTGTTGTGTTTATGAAATTAAACAGAGTATGAATTTTAATGAATATGACACTGGATAAAGCAGCGGGAATGAGTCATGATAAGTAAATATCACATTCGGCATTTGCCTTTGCGGCTGGGGAAACCATGAAAAAACCTAAGTCAAATTGGCCGCCACGGGGTTTGAACCCTGGATCTCCTGAATGTGAATGCATCCATCTCGGCCACCTAGCTCATTTATTTCTTATTATTTCTTTTCTGATGTGATAAGAAAAATTAGAACAATAGATTACGGATAATACTTATCGAATGAAGAATATTTAGGGTTTAGGGACTTTTTTTCTGAGAAAACTATTTACTTGGGATGAATGTGGCAATTAAATACTTTGTTTGTTTCTACCAAAGGAATAAGCTGTTAAAATCAGCACAATTATATTACATCCACCTTGTATGTGTGTATATATATCGATGGGTGAAAGGCAGAACATCTTAAGCGCCATTTACATTTTTTTTCAGGAGGAGCAAAACACGTTTTGCTTAATATTTACTAAGCCAAACTGAATAAAATTTTGTCAGTATGCAGCTGGGAGGAGCAGAGTTACATATACATCAGCGTTGTTTCTTGAAACTGATTATTTCTTGCCGAAAAGATTCTTAAGTTGTTTTGCCGGTAACTACATTGTTGGTATGTTATCTTACAGTTACTTGAGATGTTCTGGCGGGCATAGTTTTCTTCAGGCTAGTACTTAAGATGTTCTGCTGGAGTACACTTAAGGGTATAATTTTCCTACGTAGTGAAACATTTACATGAGTTTCAATAGTCTGGGATGTTTGGTAAGGAATTTACTACATAGTATTATTACTGATTCTTAATGTGATTGATTTTGACTGAAACAAGGAGATTTTAAGCACCCTATTAGCATTAATTATAAAAATAATAAATTATCTTAAGCGCCAACGTTCAGAATTAGTCCCGAAAGAATTATCTTAAGAGCCAAACATTTTATCTTATGCGCCACTTTGGGCTGGCACTTACGATAAAAATGCGGGAACAACTCGTTCTTTAAGCTGTTTTGCCGGGCATTAAAATAATTACTTGGTTCTTAAGATAAAATACACCAGCATTTTTCTCCCGCCACAGAAGGAGTTCGTGCAAGATCTTTTGCCAGGACGTAAAACACAGTTGCCTCTTTCTAATCATGTTAAAAAGTCAATTTTAGAAAAAGTGGCGGTTAAGATGTTTTGCCTTTCACCCATCGATATAAGTATATATAGGCCTATATCACACGTATACCATTTTTATATATATCACACGTATACCATTTTATATATATCACACGTATACCATTTTGATATATTATATATATCACTCGTATGCCATTTATGTATAGCCATAAATATTAAACAAACAGGAAGGATGAATATATGTATCGGGAATTTTGGCTGTTTTTTGGTAAAAGAATAGTTCTGGAACGTAGGCTATACCTTAATCTATTGCACAATTTATAACCATCAGCCCACAGAGAGATGGAGTTAGTTGTGAGCTAGATCAAAGCCTAAAGAGTATAATAAAACTCAGTAAAATATTACTAACATCCGTTAGGAAAATACTGAGATGTGGCAGATTCTTGTTTTGCTGGCAGGATGTGGTTTTCAGGGAAAAAAGTCCTTTGCATTGGATTCGCAAACATATATCCTAACGATGTGCAAAGCAAGAGGCTGGGCGATTTTAATCTTACTGCAGACAATTGCAGCTCAGAATGGACAAACAGGTGAGTAATCGGGGCTTAAGTGACACCATTACTGAATACAATTTTTGTTCACAAAAGTTCAAAAGATAATCTGCAAATATTTTGCTTTCTTATACGAATAATTTATCATGAAGTTCTTTTGCTCCAGTTAACAACAGGTTTTCTATTCCATTGTTGGTTTGTTTATTTTTATTCAAGACCAGGGACAGAATTTTTAGGTTTTAAAAATATGTTTTAGGTTTTTATTAAGTGAAATAGTTCTTTTTTGTCCAAACATCGTTTTAGGTTATAATGAGTTCGATCAACTTTCAATGTGCTAGATAGAATTCAACACGTAATACGTATAAAATTTAACTGAAAATTGAGTAAAATTTTCTGAAACTTGTTTCAAGACACTAATGTAGAATTGAAGGAAGAAAGTTTAACAATCAAAAGAAGCAGCGAGATGCGGTTTCCTTGTGCTGCCACAAATGATACTGTATTATTTCACCTGTATAATAAAAATGAACCACAAATTATTGGAGAAATTAGGCGCAAGAGGCCAAGAAAGTCAATACTGTATCTACAGATACAAGGCTTTTTCGGGATTCGATCCCAATGTCTAATTGGTTGAATAAAACATGCTTTATGGCTGACTATGGGTCTGCTGTGAAGTTGTTGTTACGTTCTTTTCTTTCTTCAGTAGTTATGCATGCTAACCGCACATTATTCTATCAAGGGACGGAATAAATTAATTTTATTTATTCTTATGATTTTTTTTCCTCTCTGCAAAATATCGATTTCTGAGGTAAAAAAGGCTAATGAATTAAAATGACCAAATAAACCAGTTAACAATAAATTAGGTATTTTAGGTTTATATATCCCAATTAGGTGTAAGCCTATTAGGTACCACAGAATTAATGTCTGTGAATCCTTCGGACATAACTCGAGAGAGTGTATGAGTGTTTCTGGTTTTGATAGTTAAGAGAAACATAGCTAAAAACCTAGGTCCATGTTCATGTCACTTAAATCTAACATTATAAAATTTAAAAATTGTTTAAAAGAGCTATTCAGTTCACAGACAGAAAGACGCTGACAAACACACTTATCACTAGGGCAAGGCATTTAATGTCCATAAAATAGTGAAAAAATGCAAAATAAAAAAATGCATTTATGACCTAAAAATAGTGAAAAAATGACCCAAAATTAAAAAAAAGACCAATAAAAATACCGTTATTACCTATAATTAGTTTTTCTTAAGTAATGAATTGCTAAAAACAGTTTATGACGGTGCGTTACGTATGAATTTATATTATAACACAGATTTCGTTACTAAAGCAGTAACTTTATACTACTTGGACACCCTTAGTGAAAAAGAAATTATTTCTGAATTGGCATGCCCAACAAATTGCCCTTGCCAGATATCTGCCATTTTAAAAGAAAGAAAAATCTTTATTGTTACAAAACAGACTGCTGTGGTGTTTACAATAAATCTGATTAAAATGCACTATGAACACTCGGCGGAGATTATCATAGGTAATCCCACGAGAGGTTACGAGTTTATCGATAGATTCGCGACTGCGCAGCAGGAGCGAATTTATCTTAAGAAACTCGTAACCTCGAGTTGGATTTATTAAGACTATTTCACGAATAAAATGTAATAGATTACATGAATAATAATTACTTTCTTCTTGTTAGTTTAAAATGAAATAATTAATACTGTCAGTTGTCAGATCACGGCATACTAAATAAATGAACAGTCTCCACAATAGATTACTAATCAATGCTACCAACGTATATTGACAAAATACCGTAGTGAACCACTACCAACGTATATTGATAAAATGCCGTAGTTAACCTAAAAATCAAGATATGAAATAAAGACACATTTTAATTCAAGAACGTAATTTTAATATATGAGCAATCTGTTGCATTTCAGTTTCTTTAGTCAATTTGTACTTACGTTCCTCACAAAACTATTGGAACTGGATCCATATGCATTTTCTATTTCTTTCGGTATTTTGTGGCCTAACTTCCTTTATAATAATGTCAATTTCGTCAACAGATGCATTACCAAACTTGAGGCTGCCATTTCTGTTTTCAATTTAGCGCCGACAATGGATGACGTAATTTAGTATCACTGCATACCGATACTGTTACAGTTCAGTAACGAACAGCGTGTTTTACCCGATAAAATGCTATCCGCGCGATTCCTACAAGACTATTGTAAGATAAACGGCCGTGATTGGTCTATATCCGAGGATTTGCTAAACGTTATTGGTCAATATCAAACACGCGGCATATGAGTGGAATAGTCAAATAAAAACGATTGTCTGTTGTCAGAAAGTAATGAAATGCTCCTCTCTATCTCCACTGAAACATGACCAAAAATGCCAAAAATGACCTAAAATTCCGAAAAGACCTAAAATGCCGAAAATGGCCTAAAGTTGCCGAAAATTACCTAAAAATTGCCAATAAATGACCTATCTCTTGAAAATGACGAAAAATGCAATATAAAGCAAAAAATGCAAACACAAATTGCCCTTATTTAATCAATTATTTCATGATAGACATTTATATATATTCGAGATATCTTTTAACCTTCATATAAAAAATCCCTTTAGGCAGGCCTACAGGCTGAGGTAGATTTCAAAGTCTTTTGGTTTAATTTATTATCGCTGCGCAGCACTCTTCTTTTTTAGCCTTGGCATGGCAAACCTGCAGTAAAGAGGAAGAGCCTACAATCATTTGTTTTGACAACAAGAATAGGATATAATATTCTGGGAGGCCGTGCGCAAGATCAGCAATGAATAAAATTAGCAAAGCCGCTAAACAAGACAAAATTATGATATTATTAGGGATGGGTCGATACCAGATTTTCTCGATACTCGATACTCGATACCGATACATGATTTTTTCCTGATACTCGATACTTCGATACTCGATACCTTCAACATTTCCAGTTTCAATAAATAGGTACATTAAAAATTAAAATTTGAGAGAATTGTGTAATACCAACTAAACTAATTAAGTCTGCATATTTAATGAGACAAAATTTAAGATCATCAGTAGCCTATAATTATTTTTAAACTCTACAATGAAACTAAAATTAGTTTTTTAAACAGTCCACTTACAAGTTTTTGTTAAAAAATACTAGCATTCTCACTTAATTGCAGAATTACAAAAGTATCGAAAAAGTATCGAGCGAGTTTTCTGAAGTATCGTTCGATGCCGATACCATGCAAGTATCGAGAGTATCGAGAGTATCGAGAGCCCATCCCTATACGTAACCTTAATTCAAACTCGTATGCACTGATATAAGAATTTCTGAAAATATGTCAACATTTCACAGAATACACTAGCAAAGAACTCCGCTTAATGTATATAGGCCTAATTATTTCACCCTAATATAACTTGTGTATATAACAGTATTAATGTAGTAGGCTACTCATTTCAACTTGATCAACGAAATAAACAAACATCTGATTAATTTCATAACCATATGTTTAGGAATATGTTGCGGGTAACTGTATTGCAACTTCAAAAGCAGTATATGAACAGTGTAAAACAGTATGTCAATAACTGATTTGCATTTGATAAATTCTTTCAAATAGGTCTATACAAGTTCACAAAACAATGTAACTTATCTACATCTACAATATATCATATTTCTGGGAGGTCATTTGAGATTACTTACGAGATGATGTATCATCATAGATCCACGATATCACTAGCACCCGGCATTTTATCGTCGGGTTGCGCGAGTTAAGTGACGATTATGATGTCACTGGCACATGGGACACTAATGCACTAAAGCCTACAAACACCTCAACTGCTTTTCGTTGATGTCACGTTGACGTCAATCGGTGTTAGGGCGCGTTTTTCCGTTAAAGTGGCGCATTTTTATCAGTTGAAAATTGGTAGTTGTACATGGAGGATCGAATCCGTGCCTCTAAGCTGGAGTTGAAGGTAATTTCTGACTAGTGGTTACAATATGTGTTATATTTTTGAGATGTTATGGTTTGTAATCACTATTACGCTAGGTATTTCGAACAAACGCTTCTCAAGTAGTTCAATAGTGGTTAGTACTTTGTTCTTCTTAGAATTCCGAGTCTCAGACCCTGTTTTTTTAGTGTTTTTGGTTCAAATTAGATTTACTGTATTTTGTCCTTGAGTGGAAACACGAACTTTCATCTTGTAAAGGAACCGGAAACTTTCCAATATAAATGAGCGAAGTGATTTAGATAGGTCTTGGTTTTTAACGAGAGCAACCCACATTATGCCTTATTTTATTTAGGCTAGTTCAGATTTAGATTTATTTTGTCCGTAAATCAATACAAGACTGATATTGGACGCGTAATTTAACTTACATATAAGAAGCCACAATTACAATAATTCTGAGTGTACAGAAACTTAAATATAGTTATATTTACAAAGTACCTATGTTTCACTACTACAAACAGAGTTAACAAATTTCTTAAATACAGTATAATATACAACTTTCATTGTTAAAAGCAGTTGTAGTAGAAAGAATAGCTTACAGTATATCTGACAATAAAAATATAAGATATAACTTTTTATTGAATGTAGTGTTCGTATTTAAAATAATAATTTACATTACAGTCTTGTGCTCTATTTACTGTTCGTTAAGGAACTCATCAATATGATCTTTCTATAAGGTAATTTAAAAGTTTTTTTTTTTCTCATAACCTATTTAATTCGTTCAATGGTTTTATATATATTGGGAAGTTTATAGTATAAGTTATTTTTATCCCAGACTCTTTCCAAAAACAGTTAATCTGTGCTTCGTTAATCTGTAATCATGATTGTTTCGTATATACTATTCCTATCCATCCTTAAACGTTTAATTTCGGAAAACATGATGTGGAATACCAGCCATGCTTGAGGTTATGTTAGGAGTCTAGTACAGGTTGAGTACAATGTAAGCCTACATTATAGTTTGTATGGGATCTGATTCAAACTGTTAAATTAACATTCTGGTAGTTTCATATTAACTTTCCTTCAGGCAACATTTTTTTAAAGTGTAATACAGCTTTGTTAGCTAGTTTGTTAGTTTTATTTGCTTACACAGTTCAGTGTTTGTTATTATACAAGAACGTTCATTATCAAAATTTAAAGTTACTAAAATAACCTCTAAATACAAAATATGGAATATACAATGAATATTAGGCCTACAATATTTTAAACGTGCTACATTTTTATAACTTTATACTTCATTAGCACTAGGCCTATACGTTCGAATATTTTACATTTACATTTTTTCTGCACGTTGAAAATTAATCTGTGAATAAATTTAACTTATCCTTGCTAATGCAAAATGATAGGACATTTTTAATGTAATACAGAAGTACACACATCTTATGCTATAGTTGAAGGTTCGTAAGCCTTGTGGTTTAATTATATAATTTGAATATCCATTTCTGATTAAATGAGAATTTGAGATTAATTTTCAAGAAGTACGCTTTATTTCCTGTATATTGAGATGTTTAAATTAGAATTTATTAAATTATGATACTTGAATCAGGGTACCAACCATGTCAAGCCCAAACTGGGGTTAGCTTATTTCTGTTATGGTTTTGGATTGCAATAGTTAATAGTAGTGATTACCTGAAATAATTAATTCGCTTTGTTTTTTTATATAGTATTAAATTATATTTTGATAGTTAATTGTATTAAAATATAAATACAAAATACTGATATAATAATCATGATGTCATATTATAAGTTTAGAAGGAAAGATTTGATTGGTTATCAAAACGGAAATGAAACCTTCTCTGTGATTGGCTGAAAGCAGTAGCAGTTTAAAGCAGTTTGATTGGTTAAAAGTAAGATGCGCTGTGATTGGTTGTTGAAATTTGCTATATAAGGCCGGTATGACCCGGATGGTTTGGGCGGTATGTTACAATTCACTGACCGATCAACACCTCAACACCAATTCCAATATATAATATGCACCACCTCAAACCGTTAATTAGACACCATAGTAATGCCAATAGTAAAATATATTCTTCCTCTTCTATAGGTCATAGTAATGCCAATAGAACAAAAATTTCTCACTAATAGTAAAATAGCTTCTTCTTCCTCTTTTTCCTAGATGTATCACAAAGTACCAAAAACATTCTGACCAATAGTAAAATATCTTCTTCCATTTCTTCTCTGACATATAACAAAGTACCAAAAACGTTCTCACCAATACTAAAATAGCTTCTTCCTCCTCTTCTTCTCAGACTTTTCACAAAGTACCAAAAACATTCTCACCAATACTAAAATAGCTTCTTCTTCCTCATCTTCCCAGATGTATCACAGAGAACATGTTTTTTTTTTACATATTCCCCTAATATATATCTTTCACGGATTTAGGTAGCGATACCGAAGAAAGCTCTTTACGGTCGAATTTCTTGGCTTACTTCAGTAAATTCTACACTGTAAATTCCCTATGTTACTGTACCTAGCGTAATGCTTAAAACCTAAAAATTGCACAAAAACAATATAAATATCTGAGTGGGAGTGGTTCTCAAGAAAAAAAACGTACAAAAAATAAAAATAAAAATTCATTTTTATGTAGCCTATACAAGGGTTTCTTATATTTACTTCAATTGATCAGGATAAGCGTGAATGGACCGTAGTAAATATACTCCTATGTACATTCACTTTTATTATAATTATTATCGTCATTATTATTATTATTATCATCATCATTGTTATGATCAATATTGTTGTTATGTGCTGATACTTCCCGAGCCAATTTTAGGCCCTAGTCATTCCTGATGTTACCACTATGTTTAAGGAATTGAGGACGCAAATTTGAATAGTATGATTCTTTTTGCACAATATTGGAATCTGAAACTCTATGTAAACGTTGTACTTCTAGTAAGATACTGGTAGAATAAGAAATAAGCCTTAAAGCCAAATTTCCCAGCAGTTCTTCATTAACTTTTGGGGGGGGGGGGAATTCGCAAGACTGAAGAAATACAAACTTTAACCTGTTCATTGCTACTGACGTACAGTATAAGTGGGACGCCTCAAGAACTGTAAAAGAGGAAATATCAGATTAATGGAGTTACGTTTTAAGTGAAACATGAGGATTTTCATTTAAGTGTCAAGTTTGTCATTCAAGGAAATTTCATTGAAAATTTTCTCGTCTATTTTGAACTTAAGAGCCCTCTAATGTTTTCATTTGACTGTCTTATTACGAATGATTAATGTTTATGTTTACAACCTTGAAAGAAACCTAAATAAATAAAATCAGATGTAACAAAGTACCAGAATGCTTTTGTTTAATCAGTGATAATTGCAATATTATGATATGCAGAAAATAAGTTATTTTTGTAATCAATATCCAAGTTAACCTTTAGATCAATTAATTAAGCAGGGCTTGAGGAAGAACAAAGGTCTAAAGTTTGATACGTAACTAGGGATGGGTCGATACCAGATTTTCTCGATACTCGATACCGATACATGATATTTTCCTCGATACTCGATACCTTCAACATTTCCAGTTTCAATAAATAGGTACATTAAAAATTAAAATTAGAGAGAACTGTGTAATACCAACTAAATTAATTAAGTCTGCATATTTAATGAGACAAAATTTAAGATCATCAGTAGCCTATAATTACTTTTAAACTCTACAATAAAACTAAAATTAGTTTTTTAAACAGTCCACTTAAAGTTTTTGTTAAAAAATACTAACATTCTCACTTAATTGCAGAATTACAAAAGTATCGAAAAAGTATCGAGCGAGTTTTCTGAAGTATCGTTCGATGCCGATACCATGCAAGTATCGAGAGTATCGAGGTATCGAAAGTATCGAGGACCCATCCCTAGATATTATAATAAATTCTTTTAAGTGTTATTATTTTCAAACATTAAAATCTCGCGTCATATGAGAGCTATCAAGAAACTATTTATTGATTTGTAGAGTACTCATCAAGAGCTTTTCAACGATACCCCACAAGACGTGGTTTCAAAAGTTTCGAATTTTCATCCCCCCACCCCCACCCTCACTCGAACCCCCGAATCGTTGGTGTCACTGTGAACTCCATGGGAGTACTCTAATTTATTCAAACAAAGTTTCCCTCTATACTTCATAGGGGCCGAGATATACATTTTTAAAAATTTCAACCCCCTCCCCCGACCACCCCCTTGGGCCAATTTTGCTCATTAACGAACTTGTCCGAACTATTGGGCCTAGAAATAACATATTAAAATTTGGTTCATATATCTTCAAAATTACGGCCGCTATCGTGTAAAGATATATATATATATATAAATATCACAATTTTTTTTTGAACGGGCGGTGGTTTCGTACTTAGGGGAGCATGAAACGTAAAGATATGAAAGAATTTTTCGAAAATCATGACATGGTATCCATTGCAATAGGTAGATTTTTCTTCGAAATCTACCTAAAAGATTTTTTTTTTTTTTTCAAGATTAAAATAGTTTATTACAAATTAAAAAATACAAATTGATACAAAATTGTTACAAATACAAATAATATACACACAATTTGTACAATTTGAAAAGAGTATTATTTACCCCGCATGAGCATAGCTCGTGTTCGGGGTCAGTTCAGTCGTACTAAAATTATATTTTGAAAATTATATATATAAAAAAAAACATACATGTTACAGTTTTAGGTAAAAAATAAGAATAAAAATAAATAAGATTGCTTATATGAAATAAATGCATGAACAAAGATACGAAAAAATAAATTACAGTAACATAACAGAGTTACAAACAAAATACCCATGTTAAAAATTAAAAATTTACAGTTGAGAATGATAACACAAAAAAGTGGTAAAAGTACAATTACAAGTTAGATTTAATCAAATCGAGTACTCTTTTTTTAAACAATTTATTGTTTAGTGGTATCATATTAGGGTTTCTTCTAGTAAAATTGTTGTACAGCCTTGGTCCGAAATTTATACTATGCCTTAGACCTGCTTCTGTAGCACATTTTGGTTCGAAAAGAGGACAAGAGATATTATACCTCCTTGTATTATAGTAGTGATTTCGTGTTATGAACTTTTCATGATGTTTATGGAAATAATTTAATAAAGTGTAGGAGTATAATTGTTTAATATTCAATACGTCAAAATCTTTATATAAACTTTTAGATGGATAGTCCATTGATTTTTTTAAACATATCTTGATTATTCTTTTCTGCAACAACGACAATGGGCGAAGTGCAGTCTGACATATCCCACCCCAAAATGCAAAATCATCAAATGCCTTGCCCTACTTATCACTGACTTCATATATAATATCGCAGTAGCAGTAATCTAGGGATACCTTTTAATACTAAAAGCCATCTAATATTTAAATTTGCTTTCTTTTATATATGATTATACTTAATAATATATTATCGGAATATTTCGGAATATTTAGGCTAACACTAAACTGCGTGAACCCACTGCATGAATACAATGAATGTTTCAGGTACGGAGTTTCATGATCCGTATGAATTCGCCAACATCTCGCAACGAAACCTGGAGCCTTGGATCGGTGAAGAGAAAGGTTGTGAAAGGCCTTACTCAAATAATGTGATGTACTATTTTGGACTGAACGAAATGAACGGCTGGCAGTTCTGGCGATTATTCAGTGTATGCTACGACAAAGACACACGCACACCCGTGCTGAGCTCACACAGACTGAGTAGTCGCCTACCAAACATGAAACCTGAGGGAACAAATGACATTTACCTGACAGAAAATCTGGACGCTACAGTTCCTGCACCGGAGTTCTATACTTGTAGAGCTCAAGTTGACACCTTAAAGCGACTTCTGGGATCAGAGGTGCAAGCCAGAAAATTCATTGTCTGTAGTGTTGGACAAATCTTCGTTCCTACTCAGCTTGTGCCCAAAGACGACTTTCCGTTTGAGCTCCAAAGACGAACCACTTTGTATTACTTGAACACAGTACCTGTATGGCAGGTAATAAGGGACGGAAACTGGAGGAATCTTGAGGAAACAATTCGACGGTATGCAGTTCAGAGGCAAAGGACGCTGACAGTGAGATCTGGGGTCCTGAAAATAGCTTTGCTGCCAGATATCAACAAGGAGCAGAGACAGATCTTCATGACTGCCGAATCTTCGGGTCTGATTGTCCCCGTCCCCCGCCTCCTCTGGAAACTTGTGTACGATCCTGTGGAAGTGGCAGGTATTGTTTTTGTTGGAGTGAATAACCCCTTCAGGAAACATCCGGTGGAAATGTTTCTGTTTGGAGAGGTTTTGTGCAGATGCGTTTGCAATCAAACCAGCGCTTGGTTCGATTCAACTTGGAATCGAATGAACATGAAGAAAGGATACATCTACTGTTGCAGTCTTTTCGATTTCGCCAGGGCTACTGACATGAGGTTTGTAACTTCTGCCAGTCTTCTGGGTAAATAGGACGTCTGAAGATTTCACCGAGAACGTACATAATAATAATAATATAGTGATAATAATATACTTTTTATGTAAAAATGGTAATATTTTATTTTTTCCCTTGTAAAGACTTATCATTATCATAGCAGACCCATATTTAAAGTGAACACCTTTTCCAAGTCTAAATACGGGAAATGTTTTTCTGCATGTAGTCTTACACTTTACTAATGTGAAGGATGTAGTAACCTACATTGCACAGAATACCTAATCTTAAGACCTAATTACCTGTATTCTTCTTGTAGAATGTATTATGGTCAAAAGAGCAATATTTAGACTAACATAGTTAGGACAACGCAACTCAAAATTGTAATTTAAAACCATTTGGCTTTTCACATATTATACTTGAAGTTGGATTTTTTCTGTGGACCACGGTTTGTTCAAGTTTTAAAAGTACCTCTCAGTTGGAGCATTAGCAGGAATGGTAATCAAAATCACTGAACATAACTCCGAATGCGCGACGATACTGGCCTGCTTCTGCATGCAGCCAAATTTCTCTCACGCTGTCTATCGAAGCTCTGAAATGCCGCTGATTTTAACTTCAAAATTGCTCTAGACTAGGTCTACTATTACATATACAACTATTTTTTGGAGAAAATTTTAATTTCAATATATGATACAGAGTAAAAAACTTTACATTATTTTTGAATAATTTTGGAGAAACGTTAAATCAACTCCAATTGTGGATGCATTCAAAATAATCTTTTGAGAAAAAATATTTCAGGATTTTGCAAAAGGGCCTATTATATTTTATCCGTTACAGTCATTACTTTACATTACTTTAAGGAATAATATTGTGGAAGAATTTTAAAATATATATATATGTATATTTTTTCATGGTTTTTTGTATTTCTTCTCTTAATGAACCTGAATGTTTCGACTCATTTGGAAATATATTCAACATAAGCATGCAAGTAGATATCGGAGAACTCTTTGAATAATGTTTAGGCCTAATCAGTTGTTTTATATCCCATAAGCCTACAGAAGAAATCTAACCTAGATGGTCATAAGCGAAGCTTATCACCAAATACGTTCACATTTCCTTGCACAGGAAGCTGCTCTCAGTCACTCACAACAAGAAGTTGTGGTGAAAAACAAACAAGTTGGTTTCCGCTTGTTCCTCACCACATTTTGCAGTGCTATTTTTAACCACTGGTAGTGCAGGTCTATCGAATAGCAAATATTAGTTAGTTTTGAATTTGTAATAAGATTACTTAAAATAAATTAGAAGATCTGTTTCAGAAATAATTTTGTTTGTTACTTATGATTATTTAAAGTTGGTTGTATACCATTACATAGGCCTGTACTTATCCACCGATGTTGTACTGGAATGTCCTATAAGACCTCTTTTACACATCTGTAGGTCTACATAGGTGACATGAGACTGTCATATTTACGCAGTCATAAATATCGTCGACCTGGGTTGTTTTGAACCAGCAGGCTTGAGAAACGAAAGCCAGTAATCTACAGATTGCTCTACTCAGACAGACAGACAGACAGACAGACTACATACGGGTAGTTCCTTAGGTCCAGTGAATCCGAACGAATTCTATCGCGAGATATCAAAATGTTAATAAAACAAATAGCACCATTCCGACAAAACATTCCCTGTAAGCCTATCTGTTCTTCCGCCGCGTCATCCACCTTCGTCTTTCAAGTTTAGTGATTCATGGCAAGATCTGGGGGCACGTATTTTCATTTTCAGGGCCGTTGATGATAGTCTCCTTGACTGGATCCTTTTATCAGTCGTCTTCACGAGACTTAGTCTAACACTAACCACGAAGGCTCTTCAGGGGATAATTAATATGGATTATAATATACCGGTGAGTCTACTACTTACACACACCTCTTTGGAGAACCACAAAGTAGCAAAGCATGAATAGAAATTAACTCATGGCAAACTTTAGGCTATGGAAAAACCGCACTTCCTGGAAAGGAAGTATTAAAATGTATATTTTCCTTATGGATACTACATAAGTATAATAGTGTGAAGTTGACTCATTCAACCAGAGCATCTCTTCTGCAGCGGAGTTGCCGGTAAGGTAGGGACTACTTTTTCTAAGTAGTCTATTAACTTTTCTTATTTTTATTATAATTTTGAGCATGATGTTACTGGGGTTTATTAATTGGAGTAAAATATTTTTAGACTGAAACTGTTTCTGTATTATTCATTGCAGCAATATAATCTTTATCATGCTGACTTCATTCTGGAGTCTGCTGACATCACTATTAGTCTTTGGTGCATTCTTCCAAAGGGGAACATCAGGTAACTTACTAGCCATCATTGACATTATACCTCGTTTGGGGTCTGGGGATGAAGTAAAGAAAGTACATTGCGACTGAATTCACTCCTTCCAGAATACTTCAGACAAAACTATCTACTTTTATTTTCTTTAATGAAGTATGAAGTATATGAGCCCGTTGAATGCATAGCTCAGAGTTATAAAAAATGTGTGCACTGTGACGACACTTTGATCGTATCATATTCTTATCGTCTTATGTAGGATACAGACTTAATTACTTTTACGTAGGCAACTTAGACAATTAGGTACAGTGTTTCAGTTACAATAACGACTGTTACAATATAATTAAGGTTTACAATATACAGTCTACGTGTGAAAAGAAATTTTACTACTAAATTTATAATTATTTGTTTTTGGTGCCATTTGAAAGCCTGGAGGACTTAGCTTAAGAAAAAATGTAGTTTTTGAAAATTCTGCGTCTACCGAACAGCAATTTTAAATTACTATAAATGCCAGATATACACTTGTTTTGGCTACCAGTGGATTTTCCTGAGTTTCCTATTCTTCTTATTTTAATTTCTCACATTTTATTTCCGGCTGTGTAATGTTTCTTACTTGACTGAAGCTAGCTATAGATGACTCTGCATTCCGTGTAGTACAGTTTCCTAACTTTAAGTTTCCTGTTTCCTAAGTTTAAGTGTATATTTTTATTTTAAACTGTTTGAGTAATTCGTTGTGATTAAAAATTCTGAAAATATCTAACAACCTAAATTCAGTTAGAAAAGAAAACATGTGTATTGTGGAAATAAATTGCAATTTAATGAAATTCTATCAGTGCTACAACAAATACTGAAAATGGAGGGTTTTGCTTATGTAGGGCGTTCTCTAACTAATACTAAAAAACCTGACATATGTAATTAATAATTCCATAGAAAAATAGGCCCATTAATGTAAATTGCTTTTGTTTTTCTCTCAAAAATAATGTTCCTACTTTTCGGTTAAAAATGAAACATAAAATACTTAAAATTAAACTAGACACGTTATTCTTGTATCAAACTAAAGCTTATTAAATGGGCAAGATCCTCTAGTAAAATTACTAACATAAAAAAGATACTGTAACTAAGTTTCAGAAAGCACGAAACTCTTTGTGCTCAGAGCCATCCTTTTTGTTAGAATGAATTTAGATATAATTCACTCTTGTTTGTTTGAGATGCATTGTCTTCATGTGCACAGTACTCATAGTTTATATAATTTTTCTTTTCTTTATTTTATGTTTCTTCTATGATTATATAAGATTTTCTTAGTAGGCCTAACTCTTTGTTAATGAATGATTAATTAGAAAACATAAACACAAAACGCTATATATATATAATTTCAGTGATACCTCGAGATACGAGTTTAATTCGTTCCGTAACCTTGCTCGTATGTCAATTTGCTCGTATCTCAAAGCAATTTTCCCCATTGAAATTAATTGAAATGCCATTAATCCGTTCCAGCCCCAAAAATGCTACCCCCAATTGTTTTTGTTACGTGTTTTTGAATAAGAAAAATGTATTTATAAATGACAAATATTGTACAAAAACATAATAAAGGAAAATGTAAAGCAAAAAAAAAAACTGGTTTTATAAAGTGTACATACATATTTGTTACACTTTCTTCGGAACCATGGTTATAAAAAGAAATGTGATAAAGTATGTAAATGCACAAAAAGCGCAAAGCCCTAGAAAAACTTAGCAAAGATGCTTCGACAGCGTGGTAAACAAGCACACTGGGGGAATACGTGGGATAATGAGTGAGACGCACGAGGCGCAGGCGCAGTAAACTGGTGGGCCGTGTGCAGCGTCGCAGCTGGCCGTTCCTCGTATCTCAAATGTCGCTCGTATTTCAAAACAAAACTTCGCTCGCTCGACAGCTCGTATCTCAAATAACTCGTATGTTAGGGCACTCGTATCTCGAGGTACCACTGTATATATATACTTTTTTGTTTTCCACAATGTTGTGGTTTCCTTCAAGTAAGCAATATAATAATTATATATTCCAATTTGAACTAATTTTGCCCCTCCACTGTCGTCTGTCCATCACGTCTTCTTCTTGTAGTCCTCTTGCTACCATGTTCCCTTTTACACCATCCATCCAGGTATCAGTATCCCTTTCGTTCGTTTTCCATTAAGTTCCCAGTTAATCATCACCTTCGCCAATCTTCCATCATTCATTCTTTTCACTAGACCGTACCATCTTAATCTTCTCTTTTCAATAATTCCTATGATATCTTTATCCACAATAACTAGGCCTAATTTTTTTATTGCAGTATTCCTTACTTCTCCCTCCATTTTCTTGCTGATCTTCTCCAGTAATCCATTTTTGTGGCTCGCAGCTTTGCTTACATTAGCAAACTCGGCAATATCCATTTAGATAAATGATAGAGATGCTAACTTCTAATGAAAGTTGTATACATTTCCAGGTACATATTTAGTGTGTTATAAATCTGAGTACCTCCCTTATGTGGGAAGTCGAATTTATTAAGATATACACTAAATACGTAGCAGGAAATGCATTAAACTTTAATTATAAGTTAGCATCTCTATCTTTCTTCAAAATGGAGATTGCCGGCTTTGCTAATAGACCCCTCATATAAAATCTTGTTTTACTTCTCACAGAGTGCGTAGTGGACGTTCGCAATGATTTGAGTCTCACATTATCGCCGCTGGTACTGCAGACGGGTTCGCATTTGCCCATGGACGCTAGAAGGTTTCTGCTGCCCAGCACATCGTCAGATGAATATACCTTCACCAGTGAAGAAGAGGCGATTCTCCTGTGCTCTGGACCAAACAACAGAATCCGATTGGCAGACAAAGACAGCGGTAGCAATGTTGCTGTGGCAAAATGTTCATCAGGTATTTTTATTGTATCCGTATCTTTCTTTTCTTCCCTTTAGTGATCATTAGGGCTAGGACTTTTAGGTAAATACATATTACTTTTGCTATTACTTATGATTTCTGGACTTTGTCAAAGTTTCGGTTGGGACCTTTGAATTCAAAATACTGAGTTGCATATCACATAAAAAAAAATATTTTCGATATTTCTTATTTGAATAAATATTTTTGGTAACTTAATTATTTTTACACATTTTACCACATATCATGTTTAGAAATGAATATTTTGACAGTTTTTGTAATATTTTACCACATATCATGTTTAGAAATGAATATTTTGACAGTTTTTGTAAAATTGCGCCATATTTTCAATGTGCGTTATGTTCAGTCAGAGAATAAATCAGGGCGGATTTGGCCTTCATTAATGCAAATTTCTGTTTCCTCTCACACTGCATTACTAAGTTGGAAACAACAAAACAATTGTTGACAGAATCAATAAAAAGAAATCAAACACATTGAAAACAAACTTAACAAAATCAGTGGTTCAAAAGCAAACAAAATTAAAGAAAAATTCCTGTCATGCCTAAATAAGAATGAAGGGTTACAAGTGTTGCGCAAGATTTCAGAAATTTTAATGGGTAACAGTGTAGAGAACTTGGAGCAGATGGAACATCTGAGTGTCAGTGTTACAAATATGCAAGATGTTGAACGTACATTTTCAAGTCTCTGTTCCGTGAAAATCGTCACAGCTTTAAGATGCACAACTTAAGATCTACTTTTGGCGTTCACTGCAACAGTTCTACACTTGCTGACTAGAATGACTAGATGAGTAGGGCTACTTCTGTAAATATTGGTTAAATAAGTTAATTAAAATATTTTCATATTTTTTAAACATATTTTCGACTTTTTAAACACATAAAAAATAAATATTTTAGTTTTTATAAGCACCTAAAAGTCCGAGCCCTAGTGATCATGAATTCTTCCTACTTTTGCATTAATTTGATCCTACTAAAATGACTTGGACGGGAGCAACGATGAGGATCCATTTCTTCTGATTTTTAGATTTTTAACTCCATCTGTTAACGGAGACGCCGAAAATATTGCTGGGACAAGAATTGGATTTTTAGTAGTTATACCTAGGCCTTATGTGATAAAAACTTAAATTTTGGGGGGCAGAATGTACCTTGCCCCACACCGAAGTCGGCGCCTATGTTAGTTAAAGCAATTGTGAAGTTTCTTTGTGTATTTCATTTTCGTTGATAACGCTGTGATATGCATAACAAACAAATCTGGAAAATTAAGAGACCGATGAGAGTCCTGATATGGGATGGGTAAATTATGACTGTTTGAGATTAGCAGGGCCCGGATTTTTATGACCTAAAAATACTTTTAAAAATGAGCTATAAAATGACTGGAAAAATACAGAAAAGTGGCCTAAAAAGTAATAAGCAATGACCCAAAAATTTGTATGATATGTAGTTTATTTGTCAGATTTGTGTCTATTCTACTTTAATGTTTTTGACCCCATTAGATGAGCTTGTAATTAGTTAATTGGCACATACGGTTAAATGGAAACAGCAAACAACGTCTTTCAGTAACCAAATTAAAATTTTAACAAGATTTATTTAATTATGCTTAGTTAGAGCTCTCATAGTATTAGTAATTAGTAATTAGTAATTAGCCCATATGCATCCCTGTTGGGCAAGGGCCTCTTTCATAGAAAGGTGGCTGGGTACTGCAGTCCCGGTTAGCCATTCCGGGAAAGTTCAGCTTATAGTTTATTGTCCTGAGAGCTGCGTTCACAAGTTGTTTCCACTCTCTTCTGTGTTTAGCTCTCGTTGTCCATCTGTTGCCAAAGGTCCTCCTAAGTTCGTCTTCCCATCGAGTTTTCTGCCTTCCTACGCTCCTCTGTCCAATCCTGGGATCCCACGCCGTCACTTTGTGAGTCCATCTACTAGGACGCTGTCGCATAACATGTCCTGCCCATCTCCATTTTAAGCTGCTTCCTTTGGTCGCGGCATCCTTTATTCTCGTTCTTTTCCTTATTTCCTGGTTTGGAATCTCATAGTATTAAATGTAAGTAAATGTACAAAAACTCTATATAATGCAAGAAACAACAAAAAATGAAAAAAATAATGACTTTAAAATTTACAAAGTACCTAAAAATCTGAAATGTGGGAATAAAAGACAATAAATGATTTTGAATTAAAAATATGACCTAAAAATTAAAAAATGGGAGAAAATTACAAAAAAAATTACCCTAAAAATTGCCATTTTTGTAATCTAGGAGTTATGATCAGAATACCTGCACTAGTGGGCAACGTCCATGATGTACCAGTTAAAAGATGACATGTCATCAAAATCCAGGCCCTGGTGGTTATATTATATTTTTCTCTCTTAAGAGGTAAAGATTGTGAAGGAACTGATTGCTACTCACAATTCTAGAGGGTGCGTTATATCTCCCACCGCGTCATATCTCCTATAATCACCTTAAGTATTAATAATACATTATTGCTTATGCTAATAATTAGCCTACTTGTTACAGGTAGCAGGTTTATGCTTGTTGAAGGTGCATACAGTCTGGGCGAAGTGGCTTGCGCTCAGACACCACAATCAGACATCAGAGAAGCCGGCCGTTGTGCAGGAGGCCTCAAACTTCTGCAGGTCGGCTTTACATTGTCTCCTGATGCTTTCGTCAATCAACTGGACATCTGTTACGACAGTTCCTCATATAGAGCATTCTACGTAAACTACACCATGGTGGAGGGAATAGAAAAGCAACACTTGGGGCTTCCCAATCCTGAGTCGAGAGCAGACTTCTTTTTATCCAAGTCGGCAGCTAGAAGACTATACGCTTGTGGAACCAAGGGCACTAGCAGAGAACAGTGCAACTACGTCAAGACAGAGCTAGCGCCGGCTAAAGACTTCGTGCTGAACGCCGAACAGGTTGCGGCTTCGCAGTACTATGTGAACAGTGCGCCCGTGTGGAGGAACTACGCACAGGGCAACTGGCGGAAACTTGAGGAAGAAATCAGGCAGTATGGAGGAAGCAGCAACCGGGTGCCCTCTGATCTTCAAATTTTTACAGGTAAGAGAACGAAGTGTATTTCACATAGCAATACCAGCTCGTATTCACTATTACCCAGCCGGTTTCAAGTCCAAAATATGAAGTCTGCCAGTCTCCTCTGCATCAAGCCTATTGAACTTTGAAGGAACTGAGGACAAAATTAATATAGACAAGTCGTCTTGAGGGCCGCACGAAAGTTAATTGATTTTATTAATGTTAACTTAACCAGTTGGCTTACGGCAATTATATGCCTAGTCATCACTGAATCAATGGTAGTTGTTGTAAACAATGTTAAAATAGTACGACAAATAAAGAGAAAATATTTGTATTCGAAAAATATATATTTTTTGTCACACCTCTTCGCTAATTCAGTGAATACAATTAATACAATTTTAGTGAGTGAAATGTCAGCCGACCTGGGGAATTAGTAGGCCTACTGCAGTTCCTAATCTCAATAAGTATAAAGGATAACTGTCACTGACACAAGCCCTGAAGTAATTATTTTTGATAAATTTCGCATTCGAAAATGGACTTTCACTAAGGTAGATCAATATGTTTCAAAGCATAGACATGATAAGAAGACAAAAACCTCCCAGCTGAAAATTTGTCTTCTGAAAAAGTCTGAAAATTTGTCTCGTTTCCGTACTGTTTTGAAGAAATGGATCAGCTTGAAAACCATATGGTTCAAGTTAAACTTTTGATAGTTGATTCTTAATATCTACTTTCAAGAGATCGTCGAAAAACAGGTTGTCCTTTAGTTTTCAAAATCAAATATCTTTAAGAAAATTCTTTAATAATCATTTTGATATCCTCACACAATAAAAGAATTCTTATCTATTTCATTGAACACTTGAAAAAATGGACAACGGTCGCTGTTTAAACGTGATACGGTATTATTCATATACAGTAGTTTCTTTCTATTTTGTTTGACTTCCAATTGCTACCTGTTGAACAGGCTGCTCTAGATAGGCACCGAGGCGACTTCATACCCTGTCCTGTATCCGAAAATAAGAATAACGAAATTAGGATTGCCTATGCCCTATGGGCGGAGCTATGCCATAATTTCATCTGGCATGAATGACTAGTCACCTACTGTTTCACATACTGAGTTAAATAGCAGATTTCCCCAAAAGTTCTTCCAAAACACGGCTGCAAGCTGCAGGTATCTTCTTTCAAAGAGAAATTAGCCTATGTATTTAGTAATGATATCGTATTATTCTTACTGACAGGTACACTCGGTGCAGCGACCCATAGCAATGGACGCCAGATTAAGCTGGCCAATTCCGTTCAGGTACCACAGTGGATCTGGAAATTAGTTTATGAACCTTACTTCAAGGAGGCCATAGTGTTCATCATGCTGAACAACCCATACAGAATGACGTTTGTGCCCTGCAGTTGCGTCTGCGCGCAGACCAAGTGGACGAAGGAGTGGAATAGACAGGACTCTTCTCAAGGATACATCTACTGCTGCAGGTTTCAGGACTTCAGAAGACTATACAGCAACCTGCCTCAACTTGACGTCACAGGACTGCTCACTAAAGACAAGCCTTACAGGCCACCCTTCCCAGATCTAGAGATTCAGTGAACTTATCCATCAAGAACGATAAATATCTAGACATGAAAATAAAAATGCAGAATATTACGATATGATAGAAATACAAAAATGTTTTAAAAAATAGCTTTTTTAGTTTCCAAGAACCTTACTAAAACAAAATTCCTGTCTAATTCCCCTTTACTGAGGTTTTGGCCACTAAGGTGGGGTAGGCATATACTTATTGTTCTGAATGCACTTTAAAACAGATTTTGTATTCCACACTAAAATCTTCTAGGCTTCTTTCTGGCTATCTGCCGACGTTTCGACCATCTTGCCGTGATAAAGACCATGGCAAGATGGTCGAAACGTTGGCAGAGAGCTTAGACATGACGCAGCAGATACCCAAAATAACACCAAGAAGATTTTATTGTCAACTCAGGCCGCGGAAGCCTAAGATTACATATTGTATTCCACACATCCATTTGCTGAAGCAACTTTTTTTTTAATGGTATAATGGTATATGATAAAGTGATCCCTGTATGGGCCATGAAGGCCCGTAGGGTTTCCGGGAGGAGGCTCCCAGACTGAGACATCGACACAGGAAGGTGGTAAATAATGGTATATGAGCCTACCTACAATTAATTTCTCTTGTGTCAATTTTTTTAACAGCAGTGTGCACATATTAGGTACCGGTAGTAAATATTGTAAGTTATAACTTGCCGAATATGTACATAGAACTTTCTGTTAACTTTTGTGATAAAGTTTTAATAAGATGTATTAATGAATTTGTTTTATTTTCATTATGCTGAATTAATTGCGTGTAATTTGAGCTGGATATTAATTTTTTCCACATTTATCTTTATTGTTCTTTTTTAGGAACTATAACAATGGCAAGTGTGAAGTTTTCGTTAGCACTCCCCGTCCTATAATTCAGTACTGCAAAATGAATTTAACTAACATTTTTTTGCATTTAACAAATTTATATATTTTTCTTAACTTCGAAATCAAGAAATTAATGACTATCCCAACGCAAATTTTCATCTATAGTAGTCTAAATTCTTTACTTTATTGATTGGTTTAAATGTGGATATTTACAGAAATTGATTTATGAACAATTATAATTAGGCTATGACTAAACATATTATATGTATCTTTTGTAGACTGCACTTCAGATTTATTTATTAGGGTCTACTTATATCTGCATTATAAACGTAGTTCTCTTTGTAATGGCATATGGAATTAATTCTCGCAAAAATGGATTGCCTTAAAAAAAAATGTCATAAACATGGTAACTGAGTTAGGTATTATGGTTATTACTCTCTTTTTATTTCATTTTCATTCAAGAAAAAACTAATCGCATTGAAGTAATGTCGAAGAATGCTGATAACTGCTAAGTTCTTATCACACTTACAAGAATCAGCTTAACGACCGTTTGTCGTGACAAGGCGACTCAAATAGGCTGCGAAATCGCTGCGCGCACACACATACATGTTTTACTAGTGGGAGTTCCACTTGATGAGTATTGTTGTGAGGAAAAATGATGGAATGTGATATCCCGACGTTCTAAGCAGATAATTTAAAAGTTAACTGATCTAGAAATGAGTAGAAACGGGCTCTTGTGTTACTGTTAAAGTGTTTACAGACATATGAAGACTATTTCCTTGTAAAACCCTTTCATGAATAACTAAATACAATAGGAATTCAATTATCCGAACTCCAATTATCCGGGTCACCAATTATCCAGATCGCTTTGAAGCCGTATTCAAGTGGTTTTGGCAATAGCGAGTATTGGGAACCCCTTTTCCAGGACCGAATATTTGCGAAAAAAGCGAAAAAAAACAGAACTTTAAACCGACAGAATCTACAGTTTGTCAGCAAAACAACTGATTCTGACCAGTATGTTCAAAATGTGACATTTTATGTAAGTACAGGTAGGGGAAGAAAGCGGACCGACTAAAATATCTAAGTTGCCGATATGAGCCACTGCGCATGCCTAGCGACATTCACAGGATAGCAGGGAATGTATTGAAATTTGTTCTAGTCTTGATAATTGCTTGAATTGAGAAATAATTTCACGTAATTTGCATTGCTTGTGAAAACAAACGTTTCCGTTACATCTCATACATTTATTTACGTATTAAAAGGCTCTGAAATCAGCTACAAGAGTCGGTCCGCTTTTTTCCCCCCTAACTGTACATTACAATACAATTTAGTTTTCTTTTTCCTTTTTTAAATTCAACTAACAACGTACAAATATGTGATACTATATATTTGCAATTATAAATATATCCCAAGTTAGAGGCTTTCACATAACGATACACGTGGGCTCCATCGAAGGCAACACAGGTAAATTAGGTTACCGGCACTGTGTGCAGAAAGTTCAAGTTTCCACCATGGTAGCATGAGAAGGAAATTGATGAATAAATATTATCGTCGAAATTATAGAAACAGCGGAGCCCTTGTAATTTAAGTTGCCTAATTTCCACATAAGCGTGCAGCGCAAGTTAAGGAAATACTTTCAGACAGCTTGAATTAAAAATAGAACTTCAAACACACGAAGTAAAAATTGAACATTACAGTAATAAAGCTAAGAAATATTTATGTCACTCCATTTCCAACTATGGTTTCAATGAGGGGAAAATACGCTTTCAGTTAAAATAGGCTACTTGTAAGTGATTATTAAATAGATAAAAAAAAACGTTAAAATTCATTATGCTTTTTTAAACGTTAAATTTCTTACAGTGGTCGTAAAAATCGTCATACTTGGTGGTTGAAAAGTGCATAGAATTACTCACAGTGTTGGATATAGGCTATAACGAGGACAAAGGAAGAAATATTGGCGGACTGAAAATCCTTGTCTTTATTCATTGAAAATTACCCGTTATTTGCTTGAGAATGGTTTAAAGTAATCATCACTTTAAAAAATTACAGTAAGGTAAAAATATACATATACATATACATATAAGTTATATATATATATATTTAAATTTCAGCCGTGCTTATACTCCTTTTACCTTTTACCTTCAAGGAGTGTCTGTACAGTAGGGTAGGCCATGGAACTATTGCTTGTCGATTGTTTCTATTGCCGGTGTATTTAATGGAAGGAATTTCAACTGATATTAATTTAAACGGATATGATACAGAATGAAATGGCGAGGATGATTTATGGTATGTAAACATCCAATTCGGCATTTGCCTTTACGACTGGGGAAACCTTGATAAACCCATGTCAAATTGGCCGGCCACGGGATTTGAACCTGGGACCTCCCGAATGCGAGTCCAAAACTTTACGATCTCGGCCACCTCGCTCGGTTATAAGCAGGACTCGGATTCTTTTTATAGATGCTGCATAGACATTGCCAACTTGTAGATAAATCCTACTCATGGCCTCTAAATGCATTTTTATTAGGTCATTTTTTGTCATTTTATGCAATTTTATATTTTTAGGGCATTTATTTCAATTTTACGTCATTATTTTGTCATTTTCGTGTCATTTGCTTCCTTATTTTGTCATTTTCAAGCATTTACTTTAAATAAATGACTAGGTTACTATAATGCAACATTTTTGTAGAATCTACTTTTCAAACAATTTTCTTACTTTTCTTCACAAATGTTACAATCAAGAACAAAGTTTTTAGACCTACAACTTCCTTCCTAGATTTACTGTTTTTACAAATATGTACAAATTAGTCTATATCTTTGTGTGCACAGTAATCATTTTTTTAATAAAATATCAGTTTTTAGGTCATTCTTTGTAATTATTAAGTCATAAGGTAAAGGGTCATTTTATAGGTCATTTTTCAAACAATTTTAGGTCATCAGAATCCGGGCCCTGGTTATAAGGTAAATAATTATTCTAAGTTGCAAGAGAACTGGCAACAAGAGTTTGTCTGGACCAGTATGACGATTCTAATTCAGCATACTTCCAAGAGGAGTCACAGATAACTCTATCGTCTTGTTTTTCAACCAATTATCTTAAGACTGATAACAATGTGAAAGGTCTGTCTCACTCAAGTTCAATGTGCTCATATGCTACTGTATATCCACATTTCCACACATAACACCAACACCATTCAGTAAAATCGGCCTGTATGGCGCAGTCATTAAGGAACTGGCTTTCTGTACCCAAGGACTTGACTTCGATCCTGGCCTAGGTGGATGGCAAACTGTATGCATACGAGGGTGGATCAAAAAGTAACGCATAATAATATATTTTTAAAAAGTTTAATAGGTACAATTAAAAACAAATGCACACATGAAGGGACATCTTTTGTCTATTTTTCTATATAGTCGCCAAGTTTCTCAACACTTTTCTCCCATCGTGATACCAATTTCAAATTACCCAATTCACAGAAGAGCGTTCGGTTGGAGTATAGCCATCTGCGAACTGTAATTTTTACTTCTGCATCTGACGCAAAGCGTTTACCGGCCAGGAATTTCTTCATGGAACCGAACAAATGAAAGGTTATCACGGCCATCTTCGAAGAAGGCACACCACCTGGAGACATTGCTACGGTCCATGTAGTCGACGCCATACACGCCACGCATGTCCCTGTGAAACTCGGGTTATGCCCTTAAGAACATAAAAATCGCACTACACCTCACTGAAGAAATTCCTGGCCGGTAAACGCTTTGCATCAGATGTAGAAGTGAAAACAGCAGTCCGCAGATGGCTATACTCCAATCGAACGGACTTCTATGAACAGGATATTTTGAAACTGGTATCACGATGGGAGAAATGTGTTGAGAAAATTGGCGACTATATAGAAAAATAGACAAAGCATGTCCCTTCATGTGTGCATTTGTTTATAATAATTGGATCAAACTTTTTGTAAAAAAAAATATTGTATGTTACTTTTCGACCCACCCTCCTAAATGTGTCACTCTCATGCCTGTAGATTTACAGACATGCAAAGGAACTCCTGCGGGACAGATTTCGGCTCACTGTCGAAGGTCACAGGCCTCAGTAGCAGTAAAATAAACATAACCAACCAACTGTTCAGTAGGCCTACCTTCAGGTAAAGATTGGTTTATGAATATGGAGGTTCCCACTTGCATATAAAAAAACAACTGATTTGCTACACTCACACAGTTTTCTTTACCCTAAGTATTGAAAATATTACTTTCTATTTGCACATTCTGATTTAGAATAAGAGACCGTATTCCACGGCGTATTCCTTTGTTTCACCATCACCCCAACATATTAGGGCTACGTTGTACGTAACACAAGACAAATCTGAGTTTGTATAAACGATGGCTGGATTGTAACTACTCTTCACTTCAGCTTCTTTTCGGAAAGATAACTAAAATTTTAGCTCTCAGTATAAGCACCTCGTGTACAAAATTAAAAATAAATTAATAGGATTGTATCGAAATTCGAAACATCGTATAAAAACCAACATATGGATTAGTTATTTTCTGGGGAAGCGATAAGAAGATTGGTGACAACTTTCTCTTATTTTCATTACCACTTGACTTGAAAAAAATTACTATTTTCTAGAAAACGGCTCTAAAGTAAGGGTGTCCATATAACGTTTATATAAAAACTGGATATTTTAATTTTGAGAAAAAACCCTGCGATAGTTAAGGAAAAAAGGGGAAAAAAATTTTCATTCACAAAATTTAGGGAATACGTACAATTTCCTTTGTCTCATGCACACAAATTATCCCAACTGACTTCTTAAATTTCTTCTGCGGACTGGTGTAGATAATTTATTCCACAGAAATAGATGCCTCTTTGTCAGTTTACTTTTCACTTTTATGCAGGCCTATTCTATCAAGAAATACTTTTTTTATAATTTATCATAAAAGTCAACAATATTACTCCATTAATGTATATTTTGACAATGAGCAAGACCTTCACTGTTATAACTCTTATTAATTAGCGTGAAACACACTGGCCAATTACAAAATAGCGGGACATTCGAGTGTCCCCAATAAAACTTTCGGGACAGATGGACATTTTGTCAAAAAAGGGACTGTCCCGGAAAAAAACGAGACGACTGGACACCCTACTCTAATGAATAAAGATAGACTATCGTTAAAATATTGTGCACAATTAGTCTACTTACATCCCATCAGATTATATTATAATAAACCTAGGTACTCATTCTTAAAACAAATACTATGGTCTTCCTTAGTTCTATACATTCTAGAGGAAGGGTACATTCGTGCTTTATCTCTTGTGATTCGCTGGACTGCGGTAATCTTCATGTTGAGAAACACTAATACCATATCTTAATTTTCGCATATGGTGGCTCATTTTGGCCCAGAATAAAATTTGTTGAAGCAATAGCCTTGATTACTTAACTTATCACACAACATAAACAGGCTGTGAGACTATGATATCACATTCCTAACCTCAATTTCCTCATACGGACGATGGCATCACAGAGGCAGGAAGCAGTGTCCTTCCTTGTGGTCAGCTTCTGCTTCAGTCTCGCCAACACAGGTTTTTATCGTTATGTCTAGTTTCCTTTTCATTATTAGGTCTTCATTATTATTATTATTTTTTATTATTATTTATTATGTTGTTATTATTATATTTTATTATTTTTTATTATTATTATTACCATCATCATTAGGCCTATGTTCTAGGATTAAAAC
The DNA here is from genome assembly GCA_964059195.1 of Ectobius pallidus. Lineage (NCBI taxonomy): Eukaryota > Metazoa > Arthropoda > Insecta > Blattodea > Ectobiidae > Ectobius > Ectobius pallidus. Next base: position 50,015,409 of record CAXKWD010000004.1, on the reverse strand, counting down.
ATTCAAGAGTAATATTAATAAAGAGTAAGATATGGGCAAATAAATCAACTTAGATTCTTAATGTGGGGTGCCGTTTGACACATTTTAAATAATATAAAGTTCTTATGTTGATAAAGTAAAGTTAATACAAAGTTTCATCTCTTATAGAATGTACATTTAGAATAACATCTGACCTGGGGAAGAAAGCTCCTTTGCTGCTGAAGCCTGAAGGACCGATGGACACGGACCGCTTCGTGTCACCCAAACGAGATACGGACATTCTTCTGTTTCATGATCACCAGAAGCTGCTGCTGGCCTGCCCTGGAAAGAGAAATGTCTTCATCGTGGATGGAAGAAAACAACAATACAGTGAAATAACTGCTACTTGCATCGCAGGTAAAGTAACCCATATTTCATTGTTTAAATATTAATGACATGAAACATGAAATGCGTTCTTAAAATTAGACTCATTTTCATGACTGTTTCCGTGCATTATGAATAACTTTTATATAGGGTTAGATTTAACACCATTCATCTCTCTCTTCATCTCTTAGTCAATTTGTCACCAAAATAATTTTTTATCTTTGTGGAATTATCACGAATAATCTTTTCTAAAGGGATTGTCGGGTCAAACAGATAAATAGATTTCTGATGGCCTAAAATAGCTTATGAGTGTTTCTCGAACTTCCACTAGGCCTAGGTGAGAAGATATAAAGGATCTGCGTTTTTTGGCTGGTAGTTCTGGTGTCATCTTTTGGGAGGATAAGAGCTAATTCGGGAAAGAAGATCCTGTAAATTACTGTGAGTTGGCCAATGAGGAGATAGGCAGGATAGTGTAAGGAAGCCTCGGCAACACTCATTTTATAGGGGAACGGGGGGTGGTATCGGACACCTTAAGTTTTTGCGACGTAACTCTTTTTTGAAACTGGAAAAAAATGTTTAATCTACTTTACAGATAACTTTATTCTTATAACTAAATGTTTATATGAATATATTTAATTAAAACTAAAACATGTAATTAGCACAAGAAAATTAAAAAGTAGTTACATTTTTGTACTTTTGAAAAATGGAGGGTGGTATCGGACAGTCACTGTTTTCCACAAAAGACTTATTTCCATGTTCAAAGTATAAAGTTTTACTGTTTTACTTTTTTATACAAATGTCACATTTATAAAATAAAGAGTTCCCCTTCAAATTTGCACATTTTTCGTGTGCCCAGCCGTTGCAAACTCAGCTAATGTACTTTTCGGTACTGGAAAACAATCACTTGCCTCTCGAATAGTCATTTTTTGTCCCTGACATTGTTACGGAAAATATCATGTCACCTTCTTCCCACTTTCCTCTTATCTTCCCCATATTTACCTAAAACCAAAGGAAAGAACCATCAGTAACCACGTTGGATGAGTAGCTATATTGTCCGATACCACCCGCTAGCTTCCTGTCCGATACCACCCGATTCACGGTCCTTAGAGAAAAAAATCTCAACCAAGAACCTTTGAAGAGAATTAAATTCTAAACCTACAGCTTATAGCCTTAAGTACAGTGCTTCTGTTAGTGATGTTAGAATGTAACACAATTCACCCTTCTTCCTGTTACTGCTTTGTGAAGTTATCTTCGTGCAAGCCGATTTACACAGAAAAGAACAAAAAGCACTATCACTCACAAACGAAACTAGCTGTCAACTGAATAAGATGTTCACCCTCTTCAAACATTTAGCCAAGGCTGTCAATCACAAAACCGGTCGTCCAAGCACCTGCTAGCAAGAGATATTGGGCTTGTCCGATACCAGGCTCTGTCCGGTACCAGCCCCCGCTCCCCTACTTATGGAGGTCAGAAAATTCTCAGCTCATGTGTTAAAAAAATACGAGACTTATTCATAAAGCAACTTGCGATAATTTTTTTACTTGATCAGAAAGCTGCGGTTTTCTGTAACACTTTCGTTAACCATTTGTGAGCCGATTATTTTCCACAGATTTGTCATAGTCTTTTGAACAAACTGATTACCGAAGATGTGGGCTATTGGAAGCGTTTTTGACGATGACGAAGAGTTTAAAACTAGCGTCGTAGCTTAGCTACGTACAATTGCAGGCGACAGAATTCTATGACTACTGAATTTCAAAGCTCGTCAAACGGTATGGCAAGTGCCTCAATGTAGCTGTAAACTATGTGGAAAAATAAATTACAGTGTTTAGCTTCAAAGTATTGAAAACAAATCCTATAACTTCATTCTCATTTAAAAATTACATTTCTTAAAAATTAAACGGAAGTTACTTTATGAATAATTCTCGTATAGTGCTCTTATCTTCATCATCTCCACCCTGAAACTACATCCCTGGAGAGGCTTGGCCTACCACCGACCGCTGCGTCATCTACCACAGGCAGATGGCAGGATTGGGTGGCATGTGGTCAGCATGCCGACACCCACGGACGTTAATGGATCATCTCCACTCAGTGAGTCAAATATCTGCATTTCCTTTTGTGGTCTGCCGGATTATATTATTATTTATTAAGGGTAAACAGTAGTTTGCACTCTCTAATAATCTAATAACAATAGTAAATTAATAGAAAATTTGGCGTTTCTTTGATTCTCGTTTCCGACTGAGATATGGCAACACTTCAATACGCGGCTATTAACGATTGTGCCCTCCTTTCATTAAAGAAACAAAACTTCAAAAACAGTACCACCGGGGACGATGATAGAAGACGACTATAAAAATGTTATTCCTACCAAGCGTTTTCAGTAAGACCGGCCCATACTTAAGACGAGTAAACTTACCTATAACACTTTGAGTGAACTAATATATAAATAATGGTGAAATCATGGTTAGAAGGAAATCAAAGTTTTAGGAGAAAACCTGCCCTTCAGTCGCTTTGTACATAGAAAATCAAATTTGATCGACCGGTGACTGAATTGTGGTTCCCGAGATGGTCAACAATCCAAGCGTCTGTATTGGCTTAGCCTATAAATAGCCTTCTATTCTTAGAATTCCCTGCATTATTATTGTTACTATCATCGTTATTATTCTTAATATAATAATGTAATAATAATTAGGTTACATATATGCATATGCATAAGGAATTTTTCTCCTATAATATTTTCGTGTAATGTCCAACAGACAATAATCTGTGGTTCATGAATGCATAATTATGCATATATCTACCTTGAATGTCAACTGCACAATAAAAGGGTAACCCGATCACAAAAATCACCAATTAGTGTGCCTCACAGTACTGCATAATTATGAAATAACTTGTATGTCAGTGAGGTAGACTATTAAGGGCAATCGGTAATAGGAGAGAGGTTCCATCTGGCGCTGTGAAGTGAACTCTGGCTTAGCTCAGTTGGTAGAGCATTGGCACGGAGATCCAAAGGTCCTGGGTTCAAATCGCAGTGTCAGAGGAATTTTTCTCTATCTATCTAATATCTAACATTATCATAATAATTAGGCCCTGTTGTCATTTTATTGTTATGAACATTTACTTTAAGGACAGGACAGGGACAGTAAATTGCTGAATCTTTTAAGCAACAATTAATAGTAGGCCTATTTTCAATATTAAACGCAGAAGTCGTTATTTTTAGCATGAGGGAGGATTAAAAATTGATAATCGCCAGTGCCTTTTTCAATCAAAACTATTTTTTTTAACGCAGGCTAAATTATAGAATTTTAGTAAGCTCAGCCTATATTATAATACCCAGGCTAAAACAAAAAATATTTGAGAATTTAGTCGCTATGGCTAACATAGGTTGCCACGTGCTGAATAAGATGTAAGTTTGTATTTCTTGGTTCACAGGTAATAAGTTCATGTTGAATGGCATAGCCACACACATGCGCAATATCATCTGCACAAAGACACCAGATTCAGATATACAAGAAACTGGCACCACAGGATGTCTCAAATCAAAGACCAACAAGAGATTAAATATTGGTTTCAGCCTGCCCACCAGTCACGGGTTCGTACCACTGATAGAGGTGTGCTATGATCCCATCCAACATGCCACCCTCTACACGAAGTTCAAAGTCGTTAGAGGCATCAAACAAGGGCAACGCCTGAGGCGTAATAGATACTTCAGGACCGAAGTGTTCAGAGATCACCTTAAAACATCGTTTATCAATGTATATAAAGCACAAAGAATACGCGTGAATAATCTTGTGGGGAAGGATATCGTAAACTGCCGTCGAAAAGACTCTGCTTGTCTGCAGAAAGGACATTTGGCAGCATTTGCAGACTTCGTGTACTACGCACAGAAAGAAGCAACTATGTACGCTCTCAACACAGTACCTGAGTGGAAAAAAGTAAATGTGGGCAACTGGAAAAGACTTGAGGAGAAAATTAGGACGTACGCCTCTGAGACTGATCAAGATCTGACGGTCTACGTGGGTACTTATGGGGTTTTGAAGCTTCATCGTGGCGAGAAAACGGTTGAGGTGTATTTAGGGAATAAAACGGTCCCTGTCCCTCAGTTAATGTATGCTATTGTCTACGACAAAGGTCTACGTCATGGAATTGTGTTCGTAGCCGTCAACGATGTCTTCGAGAACCATCAGAGGATCTGTATGGACGTGTGTTCAAGAAACAGGTGGTTCTCCAAAAACTGGAGTGACAGGTTGGATTTCCGAAAGGGATATGTTTATTGTTGTGTCCCAGAGCATTTCGTACGCAGGACAGGGCTATTGTTTCCGATCAGACCTCTCCTTGTGTAGTCAGATGTGCGATTGGGCACCACTCCCATGGCTTGATAAGACGCCTTGATGGAATCAAGTAATTTCTTCGGAAAACTTTTTTTTTGGCAAGTAGAACGCCTGAATAATGTTTTATCTATTACTAATTACTTCTTCGTGGGTTATCACCAGAATCAAAGTTTTGAAAACTTCCGATCTTTCGGACTCTAGCTCTAAGGCCTTCTTCTGGGTTATGAATACTGAAACCTGCGAAAAATCCATCAATAAATACCGCCGACATGCTCATCTGATTTACAGGAATTTCAATAAACCTTGTAAGGGGGTGATATATTAAGATTTTGAACATTATTCTATAGCCTACGGATAAAGCTAGCGTGACCTGATTTTTAAGACAAGATTATATTTTCTTTAATGTACGAAGGTGCAAAAAGGGACAATCTAATATGTTCCGATTTTGCACAAAACACATTAATTATATAAACAAACAATTTATTAAACGAACAAATTACAATATTTGAATGAACTACTTTAATCCATAATTGCGCAAAGTACCCTGTTATATAACATTATTCTCTTTTTTTTTAACAAAGTTCATAAATTTGTACCTAATTTGTTGTAAACTGTTTTTGAGTCTGTCACTCGTGGCCTTGTAGATGTCAACGAATTGTTATTGGCAATCCAACACTAATATAATAATAAACAATAGTTAATGGTTATTTTACTATAGGCCTAGGGATGTGCTGTATTCATCTGCAAGCTACTGCAAGAATATCCCATAATTGTGAGTATTGTTATATTATTATTATTATTATATTATTATTACAAGTATCAATAAAATTGCACGTTCGGTTCGCATTACGCAGCTCAATTGTTTTGATACATCTTCAGGGCTTGGATTGACGTCATTGTAAAGTATCCGGCGAGTTGTTTCTAATTGCTTACATGACCGCATGCAAGAGAAGAGAGACATCAGCAAGAGGGATGTGAACCCAGAACAATAGGATGTCGACCTGCAGCACGTGTTCTACATGACTGCCTCGGCAAAAAGAAATCTCAGAATTTCGCAAAAGAAACTGTAAAAAAACTTTATGAACAAAACATAAGTTTCTATTTCTTCTTCTTTATTTACTTCATTCGTTGTCCGTGTATGTTTCTACCAAGCTACCTCGGGTGCAGTGTATATTTTCGTCCCTCTATCTTCTCTTCCATGCTGTACAGCCTACTGACTGATCATAAAGTAATCTAAATTTTAAATTTACGTAAAGAAATCCTACGGTCTGGATTCACATAATCGACATGTGGTTCTGTAAACTGGCAAAGTATGAATTTTGATAATTACGGAAACCGGATTTTACAGGGAGTTCCTTTTTTAAAGTTCATCACGAAACGTTATGTAATTATAACTACTGAGTGTGTTCCACAAACAAATATGAAACTATGGTTTTAACTTCCCGGTTTTTCCTTTTTTAGCCTCAGTTCCCTTTTTCAGGAACTTCTTTTTTCGTTCTATTATTATTTTGTTAATACATTTTAAATTTCGCAAATTATTAAGTATTTTAGTGATCAGAAAATGCTAATAATTGAAGAGTACAGGGGAAAAACCCCGTCAGTCAGTTTTTCAAGGAAACGGATTAATGATGCCATCTAGTGGTTGCTGAAGTATACTTTTCGAACAGTCTATCATATTTTGTTCAAAAAGTCTGACTTTGTACAAAAGATGATAGACTATTCGAAAAGTATAGTTCAGCAACCACTAGATGGCATCATTATTCTGTTTCCTTGAAAAACTGACTGACGGGGTTTTTCCCCTGTACCCTTCAATTGTTTTTACTAGTTAAACATTGAAAAATTGGATCATTTCACTTCAAACAATGGCTTTACTGAGGAACCCGAATTTGGAGGCAGAACAAATTTCTACCAAGTGCTATCGTGCGAGTATAGGAGGAACGTTTATCGTAGTTGATCCCACTAGAGTCTACGAGTTTGTAGATAGATTCACTACTGCCAGCATAGTCAAATTTGCTTCACCCTCCATAATTTTGTGTAATTTGTAACATGAAATAAAAGCATTTTGTTCCCGCTTTTTTAAAACTCTCTTTTAACCATCAGTGAGGGTGTTGTGTGTAGGTTATTTCTGCACAAATTGCTCAGTAATCCGACCAGGTGTTAATTAATTGTTGCGAATTTAATCATAAGATGTTTGCGAGCGTGTCTAGACTGAGTCAACGCCTGGAACTTCCTACTTTCTACCGGCACCGTGTAAACATAAATCAGCAAGCGAAATTAAGGCAGCCAGATACTCCCTCCGGAAAAGCGTTTCGATAGTGCCTAAGAAGCTAGCGATTAGCGTCAAAATCAGCGCCGTGTACATCACCTATAGATTCACTCTTTTGTCCGAAAAATACAATTCCTACCTTGTCGCGGAGACTACTAGGGTCATTGGATGTTAAAGTTCCCGTCTTTTAATGCAGTCGTTACAGGAAATCAAAGCTGTGAACTCTCAAGTTATCCGATTTGAGTTCCAAAGTTATTAAAATACATGTCGGTTACTGTTGAGCTCGATCAATGAAATGAAATAGATTTGATACCAGCTGCTCAACGAAAATTTATTTCATAATCCGCCGCCTAGGCATTTCGGTGCGCTTGCACCATCTTCAGGGAATCTTTTTTTGCTGGTTTGGAGTTCCAACAATTAAAATCAAAACTGCATTTTGTCACATTTTTACAAAATAAGATACAATTCACAAAAGCTCACAAAAGCACTCTCACCGAATTTTCTTCTGTGGCCTCCTGGACACGCGGCGAGAAGAAAATTCGGTGACAGTGCTTTTGTGAGCTTTCGTGAATTTTATCTTATTTTTTAAAAATGTGACAAAATGCAGTTTTGATTTTAATTGTTGGAACTCCAAACCAGCAAAAAAAGATGCCCTGAAGATGGGGCAAGCGCACCGAAAGGCCTAGGCGGCGAAGTATAAAATAAATTTCCGTTGAGCAGCTGGTATCACATTTATTTTATTTCATTTCAAATGCCAGTGAAATAATCTAAATACGACTAAAACACCAGGTCATTATTAAAATAAAGTTGAAGGTTTCCACTTAATTTTTTATCACATTTGAAAAGCTGTTACGTTGTTCAGCCACACGCGCTGTTAACATATGAAGCTGAGTGTTTTGATGACAACTGAGTCGATGAATATTACATTAGTGCTAACCAGGGACATCTGGCGTACAATTGCCTTGCTTGACCGTCAGCTCTTACTTAAACTCTGCTATTATACAGCGCTCTTCAAATATCACGAGGACCACGTCTACTCAGCCTGGCAGAACGGGCGTTTTGTAATAATCAACAACTTTAGAAAAAGGTGGCATCTTTTAATGAAGGTCCTCTCACAATTTTTACTTTCTCCATTATTTGTTGTTCTACCAAACTAGCCTATAATATGCTTTTTAGCCTACATGTGACACAGATTGATTAATATCGTATATGGAACAATCTTGAAACCTTGAGAGCAGCAAATCAAACTGCACAATAAACTACCTGTATTAAAAATAAATGAATTTGATAGAGTTAATTTCAATAATTTAAAATTGTACTAAATTGAGTGCTTTTCGTGTTTTAAAGTTTTGAGGTTAAAACGCCAAGAGAAGCTTCGACTTCCCCTCACGCCATCAGCCGCCATCTTTCGCAAAAGATGAGAAAGACGAGAATTTACTAACAGCTGATTGCAGTGTCGGCCGTCTCGACTGTTTTTAATTAATCTAAAACATAGCAGTCTTAATTAATCTAAAAACTCAAAAGTTAAACATTTAATTATAGTCAACGAAAACAGTCGTAAGGCAACATACCTATAATAATAGTTAAGACACTCGTATGAAAACTATGAAACGAGTGTTTCGACATAGGGCCTACTTGTACCTTAATTAATGGCATTATAGGCCGCTGCATAAAGTATTATATTTTTAAAAATGAAAAAGGACCATGCCCTGGTATCTAGATAACTAAACCAGGACATAATCTGCTATGATTTCATTTTGCTAAGTTTACTTATGTTTTAAGAACAATATTAACTACATATTAATAGTTTAACAAATTATGCTTTTCCTTGCTCATAGTTGTTTCAATTTTACAATATTAGGCCTCATTATTTATACAATATCTATCTCTACATCTAAATACATTCAAATTGCATTGCTTCTGGTATCTAGTAACCTACAGCCACAATTTTAGTCTAATACTACCAAGTAAAAAGGTTGGGAGTGCTTCTTTAAAATTTATTTCTCTTCATTTTGTCGGTATTCGACATTTTAGTTATGAAAAGGTTATTCGCGAAACTTTCCACTCTCCCATTTTTGACACTCTCACGCTTACCGAATTGTTTTAATTGTTATTTCTTTATTTGCCTTGTCTGTCTATCAGCCGTTTGTTTAGTCTAGTTGCCTACATTACCTGAAATATATGAGAAAATCAGGTGGTGATTATAGGCCTATAATATTTTTCACATAATATTTTGTACTGTATTTAAAAATATACCTAATATGAAATATGATCTGATATTGATTTCTAGGCATTACCTGATGAGTTACAAGAAGTTAAAAGAGTTAATGACTGATTTGGCCAAACTAAAGCTCGTTGCCTGATATAAGGAACTGTCTTTCTCACTTGGATTTCTGATCTGGTGGATTGGAGATTATAAATCTCAACTTTCATTTAGACTACTTCCATCTCATCTTCTAAATTTGACCTTGTAGAAATAGTTCCGTTAAAATTGGTCTTTTTGGTAACAACTCCGATAATTCTTTCTTTCGTCTTTGCTATTCATATGTAAAATGATAAACAAAATTGTTATATAGGCCTATCAAATATCATTAGTTCGTACTCAAAGTTTTCAAACAAATGAACATTCCTTTATCATAATCTTGGAAACCTATTTCCATGTGTATAAGATCACTGTTTAAGTATGTACGTTATTATGGTGGATTTACGAAGTACTACACTGAAAGCTTATTATTATTATTAATATTACGAGTATGATTAATACTGTATTATTATTATAAAGCCTTAAAGTAAAAACCTTTTAAATATTTACAATTTAGCTGACTAAAATTTGCTCTAAGTTATATAGAACCTGCTTTGTATAGGCTACATTTTAGTTCACAAGTATTATTTTATTAAAGTAATATTTTAGAGCCCCTTGTCCGTACTGGAATAGTTAAGGGCTAATTTCAACTTAAATTCCAACATTACAATTAGGCCTACTTCTTTCAAGCCTCAGAAAATACAAACGTTGCGTGCTGTGTCTCTCAGGCATGATGTATTAGATTTAACTCATCCCTTGGGACTCTTCAATTAACCAGGGAAAAATTGGTCTGCCTGTACTCTAGAACAAAGGGCCTTAAAATTATTTTAATAGAAGTTCAGTACTAAAAACAATTCAAAACAATAAGCCCTAATTATAGACAAGGTTACCATCCGACCTCTATAGAAAATATAGGGAACCCATACTACCATCCTACCATTCAAGTCGCAAGACTAAAAATAAAATGCAGTTTATTTGAATAGATTAGGAATCGAGGAATTTGGGCATACGTTTCTAATCAGAAATTTATTTTAAACGTACTACACTGAAAGCTTATTATTATTATTATTAATATTACGAGTATGATTAATACTGTATTATTATTATGATTACCAGTCATTATTGTTAGTCTATTAGCATTATATTAATATTATTATTATTATTATTATTATTACTATTATTTCACGGTAAAAGCATTGAACATAAAGAGCGACCATGATGCTTTCCGTTCTAGATACTTGTTATTTTTATGAAAATGTAATAAGTAAAATGTAATTGTCTCTATAATTTATATTTTTTCTGGGCTAGCCTTAAACACGTATATGCGAGATAGTTTGTGCAACATATTTTTGCACCATTTATTTTAAATATCTTGAGAATCGAAACAAATAATGTATTATAGGCCAATGTTAAAATTTCATTATTTTAATTACACAAGGTTAGGCTAGTTACGATAAATTAATACGCTGTATTAGTTTTTCTATAATTCAAAATAATTTTAAACTCAATTTCTTCAGTTTTACTTGTAAAAAGTTTCTATGTTATTTGCCTCCATGATGCTGACTGGGAACCTTATGAAGTGTTTTGGCGGAAGATGGTTGTGTAGCGGCCGATGAATTCACACGTGCTTCTCCCTTGTACGGTAGAAATACACAAACAGAAGAGCAAAAAGAATATTTATGTACACTATTCATGTACAAGAATGCTTATGTATAATTTTTCACAAGTTTAAAACAAATGAGCAGATACTTCTATCTTCCAAGCCGTAAATGTTAATGCCGTAAATCTTATCACTGTTATTGACATCATAGTGATTTTAGGAAGTATGTGATATCTCTTTTGTAACTTATATTGGTAACATTAAAATTACGATATTAATATTTCATGAGGCTTTTTTTAATTCTTACCAAATAAATAAATTTAATTATAACTAAGTAAAATAATAAGAACACAGCGAAATAGTGAAGACTATCGAATACCATAACAATTATCTCGGGACCTTCCAGATTTGGTTATATCCCTGTGTCTTATCGAATTTTCTAAACAAAGTTCTATGAAACTAAAATGTAGATAAAAAGGCCAATGTATCGGAAATTGTATCCGTGAACATGAATTGTCTTCATTTCCCGTATTTAATTTTCAGTAATATTTTCATGCAATGTAACAGGCTAATAAAGTACTAATCAAATACTGTATTAAGATTCACAGATTCACTAAAATTATTCATAGAAGAATATTCGTAAAAGAATCAGGGCTCATTACGGGCACTTGTCTATTAAACTTCTCATCTATTATGGGTAAAGAAATCCAAAACTGAGTTTTTACTACTGAAATAATGTATAAGCCTAGAATGATTGGTTTGGGTACCAAACTACTACTAAAAAGGCACTTAGTTTGAAAAGAAAAATTGTTATCGGAAACTATCCAACTTTTAAAAAGATTGCAAGAATAAAACATGTTGAATATTCTGGCTTGAATTAATTCCTTCTAAATTTGTTCTTATGTAATAATTGTAAAACTTATAATAATTAATTTTACGTCTGCGCTCAGGTCAGTGATTCGTATCACCTCAGTTTTCAGCAAACCACTCCGCTGAATCATCACTCATACTCCCCTGATATTGGCAAAGAATTTGGTTGCAGAAAACTTGGATGAAATAACTTACCAGTGACCAGGGGGCAAAGCTTAGAACTAATTTTTACTAATACTCGCCAGGAAAGTTCCTGTTTTATAGCCAAATAGTCTATAGATATAATTAAAGGAAAACTTTTTATAAACATTTAAAGGATTTTTATCATAGGCTAGTCTGTTAGTCTGTCAATTAAATGTGTATCATAATTTACAAAGTTAATTCGATAAGTGGACCTGCAATAGTATACGAAATAATGCATTGTGTAATTCGTAAAGGGGTCACACTATCCAGTTTATAATACACATGCGCGATGTTCCGAGGTTCGAGGGTTCATACCCGGCACAGGTTAACGGGGCTTTCAGGACATTCGAAAAAAGAATGGATACGAGTTGCGGCCGAACTAAATTTACTCGGCTGAGACAGGTTAGTTGTGTCATACCTCTTATTATTATGTATTAGTTGCGGCCCTGGTCGATTTATTACTCTGTTGTTGTTTACATTAAGCTCATAGAATGCTTATCTTCTTAGCACCAATATGGTTAGTTCAGAGCTCTTTATGTCTTAACTTAGATTTTCAAATTACAGATCACCATAGGAAGCTACGTTTCTTCCACGGATTTGGGCCCAGGACAACGAATGACTGAGAAAGCTTTCACACAAAACTGAATAGGTCTAGCCTACTTGGTTTTACGCAGGCATTTCCAATTTCTATATCTACACTGTTGTTGGCGCCCTTCTTAGCGTTCACAAAGAGGCGCACGCCAAATGCTGTATTTCAATAGCCTATTTTAAATATTGTTCCTAGTTCAGAAAGATCTAAAACAAAACTATTGAGAAAATTTAGAGAACAATTTATTTCAGAAGATATATAGTATATACATGTATATATATAGTATATACATGTATATATATATATATATATATATATATATATATATATATATATATATATATATATATATATATATATATATATATACATATATATATATATTTCAACAACAACTTTACTGGGCATGATTTCGATAATCTATTATATATATAATAGATTATCGAAATCATGCCCAGTAAAGTTGTTGTTGAAATGCGTGAGAGGTTGGAATTTGCAAAGGGAAGGAACAGGCCTCTCTCTCCTATAGTCTACAGTTAACCCCCTTAGGCCCAAAGTTGCGGGTTCGATCCCGGCTCAGGTCGATAGCATTTATGTGTGCATAAATGTGACAGGCCCATTACAGTAGATTTACTGGCATGTAAAAAAACTCCTGCGGGACAGAATTCCGGCACACCGGCGATGGTCACAGGCTTAAGTTGCAGTGTTTACGTTTTTCGCCACCTGTTTTCTTCGCTAAATCTAAATGGGGCTACACAGCAGAAATTAAATTATAAAATGAGCAGGAATGCTTGTTAGCAGGTGCAGCTTATTATGGAGTATTGCGATATCACAATACAAATGGTTCCTCTAGAAAACAGTGACGCGCCAACACGCATAAATTTAAAAATGAGCTTTGGATTCATGCTGGAGATCTGAAGGAACAGGATTTGCGATGGCCGTATTTTAAATGTCAACTTCTAATATTTCCTCATGCATTGATCTTTTCCTTTATATTTATTCCGTTTATTCCTTTATGTCGATTATGGTATTGTACTCTGTCACAAGCTAGATTAACTAGTTTTAAAGTATTGAAAATTTGTATTTCGATATATCTTTTGAATTTTCTCCACTTTCACGGTTACTGCTAGAGAAAACAAAAGAACCACGCAATGAAGTGCGTTCATTATACGGATTTTTAGTCACTGCCATCTAGACTGATATGTTCTATTTCCTACGAGTACTAAAATGGTTTAGTTAACCCTCTGCAAAAAAAAAAAAAAAAAAAAAAAAAAAAAAAAAAAATCCGAGATACAAGAAAGAGTTTCATTTGCAGCCCGAAGTTAACAAACCCAGGATTACTGTGTATTTAACCCTTAACGATGAAATCGGATGTTAGTCTTATGTTGCAATCATAGTCACGCTTATTTGATGAGTACCGCACATACCACATGCCTAAACGTTGTTATTATGAAAGCATCAGTCAAATTATATTCATTCTAGGTCCTACCTGTTTGTTTACATAAGCTAATCATGTCTATTGTGTAGGGACTGCGGTTAGCAGTGTGGGAACAATTCGCTGTATGACAGTTGCTACCGTAAAATATGCAGAAAAAAGTGGAACAAATAACGAGATTACGTACATATAATTTCGTGCACTGCATCTCTGAACTAGAAGTTACATTCTTCTACACAATTTAACCTAATTTTCCATCGTTGAATGATTGAAAATTAGAATCAAATGCTGCGGTTTTTTTTAGCTGTGTACGTGAAAATGTAAATATGACTTAATATTCCAGTGAGGTTTCCAATCGTCAGCGATTTATTGCCGGCACATGACTTCTGCCACTTGAGTGATTGCTTATGAAAAGTTGTTCAGTCTAGTAATGATTCACTTTAAACAATGGTTTATTGAACAGTAATATATCAGTATATTACTGCTATTAAGTACCACTCTACCCAACAAAATAATAGTAGTAATAATAACAATAATAACCTATTTTACTAAGCGATGTTAACATATACTGTATTATTATTAGTGCAGGTATGAGGCAGATGTACACTATTTTGTTCTCTGTGAATAGTAGCGCTATGATTATTCGGATAAAAGTCAACTGGTATCATAGGCGTACCGAGGGGGGGTTTTGGGGGTTTGAACCCCCCCCCCCATTGATTAAAAAAAGGAAAATTGTATGATTTTTTAAAGTCTGCACATAAATTACTTAATACAAGTATAAAGCGTGGGAAGCTTAAAACTCGTTATTTTGCGTCTTCATTTTTAAAATTTTCCGGGGGAGGGCCCCCGGAAGCTTAAAACTCGTAATTTTGCGTCTTAATTTTTAAAATTTTCCGGGGGTAGACCCCCGGAAGCTTAAAACTCGTTATTTTGCGTCTTAATTTTTAAAATTTTCCGGGGGAGGACCCCCGGACCCCCCTCTCCCTGGGGGGTATTCCATTCCCGCGGATTTTATAACCCCCCATATGGTCGGCCTGGTTACGCCTATGACTGGTATTAAACATTTATATAGGCTATATATTTTTAATTTTGGGCACACATTACCGATTCCACGTGTCTAATTAAGCAGTCACAATAGATATTAATTTTTTTTTTGGCTAGCCTATACAGCCTATACTTTACTTAGGCAAGAGCCTATCATTTACTAACCTACACACTGGACTTGGTTACAGCACATCTTTCACATATCAAGCTCAATAAATCACACCTATAATATGAACTTAAACACACAACTCTAAAACCAGACACCAAAAATCAATAGTAACAGTCAATATTAGGCCCACCATTTTATAGTGCAGATCATTTAATAAACTATTGTATACCTATGTAAGTGACAGTACCATCTTTCTATAGCTATCCTGCTATACGGTAGGCTACTACAAGGTAAATTCCTTTATTCCTTTATGTTTGTCCCCTATTTTCATTTCACTCCTTATTCTGTAAGTGTAGCAGGTTTGATTTGTGATATCTTGTTCAATTTTGGACTTAGTTCCTGATCATCAATTTTGAGGTTAACTTTAATCAATTCCTGATCTTCAATTTTCAGGTTAACTTTATTCAGTTCATAGCTTTTTATTCTATTTGCTTACCAGCTAACCTACACTAGTGAATTGGCTATTTGCTTTCCTAAATTTAAATAGTGGAATCGGCATACAGGCCTATGCAAAGTCTTGAAGGGAGGAGAGAGTGAGAGAAGAAAGAGAGAAATGAGAAAGAGAGAGGCATCATTGATCGTTGATAGTTTTAAGGAAAATAACAAAAACTGATTTCAGAATAATTATGTGAGTTACTTATGTGGAATTCCTGAATACAAATGACACAACTTGAAATCTACAAATATTCCTGAATACAAATAACAGAATATTCGAAATCGGCTAATATCATGTACAGAGTGATGCAAATTAGGATACAGCTAACAAATTAAATATTCATGACAAAAAAAAACATTAATTTACATGAACAAAAAAGGTTCAAGCCATTGTACGACCTTTATTATTACAGGCTGGATATAGAATTTATTACCAAGCATAAGATCCTTTGTTCTCGAAATCTCAACAGATGCATTATAACGAGGTTATTTTGATTTGTGGCCTTAATGGGAGACTGACATCTTTGTTGCCGACGTTCATTTTTTTTTTTATTTTAATTTTTACCACACACGTACTCGTAAGAACACATCTTTATTTTTTTGTTGGCACTGTCAAGAAAGAAACCCAACACAAACATATTTTTGATTAATCCTGTAGTACACGAAATCCAAGCGCAGGGAGGGAACTTCAGTTCCGCCCTCCCTGCCTCCCTCCGCGCCAGGACCGGGCCTGGTATATTAATTTAATGTAATGACAGGTCAGACCACTCCCCAGTACAGTCCTGTACATAAATAATGCAGCAAAATACCAGCATGATGGAGTTATAACCAGTGTAATGATACGCTATACAACCCCACCCTGACGTCAGTTTGATGGCATCCAACGAAATTGTTATTATATTATGATTATTAGCCTATTATATTTTGTGAAAATAAAAAAAATCTCTTCTTGCACTGTAATCAGTCAATCGTATGTGGGGTAATCTCGTACAACAACTGTTTTCACAAAGACGTGTCAATATCGTTATGGATGTTTCTTCCCAACTACAAGAAAAGCCGATCAGTAATGGTAATAATTAGAGATGGGATTTCGATGCAACTACTAGAGCCTGGTTTTATAAGCTAAATGCAGATTTATTTTCACTCCTTAAAACATAAGCAGAAATGTTATATTTGTCAAAACATTGTCAAAAAATTTAACTTTATCCACAGTGCTTATTTTTGCATATCCTGAGATAGAAACGATTTTGCTTACTTATTTTATGGTTTTGAATTAAAATATATTTTACTCAAACTGTCACTTTAAAAGTACTTATTTCACTCCTATGCGTCATTATCACTGATTTCCTTTCTTTTGTCGGATAATTAAACTACTGAAAAATCCAATTATGAAACACTGTCAGATTTCCTAAAAGATGTTGAAAAGCTACAGATATTGAAGAGGAATTAATCGAAGAACTGTGTTGTTTTTTACATGCGCCTGGCAGTGCGAACGCGTGGAGTGCTAAAGTCCACCATGAAAATATAGTTCACGGCTCCACGCACTTTAGTTAACCACGTGGATACTAGCGTGATACCGTCAATGTTTTCATCTCAGCAGGTTTCGCTTGCGTTAAAATTCCTTCTGTGACATCGTCCATGCTTTCAGTTTGAGGGCGACTACTGTACTTTCTTGAAGTCATCTGTTCAGCATGTGTCTTCCTCTGGTCTTCCACACAAATCTTGGGTCTCACGCCTTTGGGTCCACTTCCATTTAACTGTTCTGCCATTGAAACAAAGTGTGTTGAAATATTCTTTTTTTTTTTTATTTGTCTTTCAGTGTCACCTGCTTAAAGTCCCTCCCGGAGGATTCAGTGTCCACGACTTTTATGTCACCCTAATCACCAATAAATGAACAGTGTCATATTATAACTTTTCTAAATTGATTGGTCATTTATATTATTTTAGGTTATGATTATTATTTTTTATTTTGTCACTATATAATGTTAGTTGGTATATGGTTATTTAACGACGGGATGTACTGCAACTTAGGCGTGTGACCGTCGCCGGTGTGCCGGAAGTTTGACCCACAGGAGTTATTTTATGCCAGTAAATCTACTGACAATGGCCTGTCACATTTATTACACATAAATGGCATCGACCTGGGCCGGGATCAAACCCGCAACCTTGGGCACAGAAAGACAGCGCAATACTAGCTACGTCACCCAGGTCGACTTATACATTGTATAATTATAGGTAATCAAATGGCTTGCCCTATAACCAGCAGACCCTGATACGACAAAAGAGAGCCATTCTGCTGCGCTTTCTTGAAAAAGCTTTCGTTATAGGCTACTACATTTTCCGAGAAGATACAAGCCTAATACCGTGGAATGCAACATCAAGCCAATGTAGAAACAAATGTACACTTGAGCTTCCACTAATAATTTTTTGCCAGAACTGGCCATAGTTCTAACGAATAGGCAATGTTGCTGCACTAACTAAGTTAGATAAGATCAACAAGTTTCATAAATTATTAATTTACTTCACAGAAGTTTTAACTGAAGTATTATAAGAAATGATAAAATCATAATGTTATCTACTTTCAAGAAGGACGAAAAGGTTAGCGATCCATGCCTAGAATCATACCGAACCCTATTTTCTATAGAGAAATCGGGGAACTCGAGCTGCGCGAAGGTCAATTTTGACCACTTCTTCCATACATGTTTTGTGCGCGGATCAAGTCAAAAAAAGAATGATTTGCGCGAACGATGCATAAATCGCTACGTAGGGAAGTAGAAGGTGACATTTTCAAGTGCATTATCAGTGCGTTCTTGTCCCTAACCATTTCGCGCAATTAATAGCCTATTCACATGTTCTATCTACTGTAGGCCTATTCATTGGCGTTGTTACCTTAGATGCATTCGCGCAACTGGATACTGATAACTAGATAATAGGCCTAATGCTTTATCTTTTTGATGATTATGCTTTATTATATTTTTGGGTTGCTCTGCTATTAGTCCTAACTGTGACCCAACTCTGGTTATGTACAATGGGCATCTTGTGCTTATATCATGTCAATTTATTTGTGCTTTACTGCGTAGGCCTGCAGTCCACAAATTAATTTACTGATTGTATCCTTATAAATCCATAAAAAATTTCCCAAAAACAAAGTTTAAAAATATCACTCGGTAATTTTATTGGTATTAGTCTATTATCTTGACCCATCCGTTTAGAAATATTTCAATAATAATTGTTCCACTTACTGTTTTGCTTTGTTCAGCCTGAATCTAATTTGCAAAAGTAGTCATTACAACAATAGTGTATGTATTTTATTGTAGGCCTAAAAATCTCAGAAATGATTTATATCTGTCTCTAAAATGGTTTTATTAAGATGCCAGATGCTTTCACGAAACTTTATGATATCTCGGAGTGTAATTTTAAATTCAGATTGTCTATAAATATTCACTTGAATCAATTAGTTTAATCACTACACTCATCTGTATTTTTCCATGTTGCTTAGGAAATTGCAGGCATATTCATTTTATTAAATTCAAGCTCTAATGCCTAAAATTTCCCTCAATCAAAGTTTCACGTTATGTTGAATGTTATATTTATTCTTCCGAAAAAATAAAACCAAACCGTATTTAATTCGACTATTTCAAGAATATTAGAAATTAAATAATTAAAACAAGAAAATTAAGTAAGTTCACTTGTTCGCCATGTCTCTGATTCAAAGCAACTCGATCGTTTTGCTTTTCAGACTAAATCAGTCGAATCACGCCTGTCGCAACAACCCATTTTAATTCACATCAGAGCTAAACAAATGCTACAGTAGCTTAGAGATAAAATAGGAGAAAATGCTACGGAAATCATAAAACCAGATAAATGCTATCGACATGGTAGGCCTACTTTGTGAAGATAAAAAATTATTGACTGAATTTTTTCTCATTCGTCAAAAAATGACGTAGCCTAATATGAATGGAAAAGTCCGATAAAACCTCTTCCTTGCTTACATAAGTTAGCCTACAAAATAAACCATGACTGGTCGATATCCGATGCATCGTTGGTCAACATCAGATATCCGATGAATAAATTGATTAGTTTTTCTGATATTTGTATATTATTATAAAGTTATTATTAATCTTTATGGAGTTTGATTATTTTAACAGAATGTCTGCACACGGCTTATGTTTACAAGCGCAGTGCATAATTTTATGGTGCAAGTTTCGGGTCATCTTGATAATGAACATCTCCCCCTCCAATACACCCGCGGCAGAGATGATATATGTGTTCGCATGAGCATCTCTGGTGTTATTTTGGTGCTTGCAGCTCAAGGCATAACCCTATCTTTGTGAGAGCAACACTGGTGTAAAGTCAGACAATGCAATCGGAACAATTTGCTTGCATATTCAGGTATCATCTTTTTAGAATTAAAATATAGTACAATAGGCTACACATGTACTTCGTGAACGTAGTCAAAACGTAACAATCCCCCACTCCTATATACTAAAAAAAACATAGCCTATAGCCTACACACTTCACTAAGTTGCTCGTTCATGAAAAAATGTACTCTGTCGTTTGAAGTCATTGAAGTAGTCCTCAAAAGTCTCATCTACAAGCCTCTATTTTAGTGTTAAACTTAGGAGGTACTTCTCAGACTAGATGGAAGTTTATTAAATAATTTTGCTCTTAAATAATCAGGCTTAGATTCAAACAATTTTAGCGTGTGCCCTTTGACAGTGGAATTATTCTTTCCTCTTTCCTTGTGTATAACAACAAAGTTGGTGGGAAATGAGTTTACATGAGTCAAATTTACATCTATTTCTAAATTCGCTAAATTACTATTATTTAACCCCAAAGTAGTGTCATTCATCTGCATAATGACTTAAGACTACGTTACTGGGTATAACATTACAAAGTCATTTATATATCATTAAAATGTAACGGCCCTAAAATGGGCCCTGAGGTGCACCGGAGTCCCTGCGAATTAAATTGTACTTGTTCCCCGGACAAATGTAGGCCAAATACTGTAGTCTACTTGTCATAATTTAATAAGACCGTTAGGCCTACTTACTCCTCTGATTCTGAGATTTTCTAATTAATTTATTAGGATCTTAGCATCTACATCGTCAAAAGCTTTTGAGATGTCTAGTATTACTCCGGCAGAAAAATTATCTGCATTAATATTGTCAACTAAATATTGTATTCATTTTGAGGCAGCAGATATGGTTGATTTGCCAGTTCTTGCGAGTATGATCTGCATATGACCGTCTTAAGACAAATGCACAGGACGACACATACATTCAGGTCCATGGGAATAAGTTTCAATCTGGCACTCGTCTTTGCGAATGGGAAAACCCCTGAAAAACACACACTCGGATTAACCGGCCATGGGATTTGAACATGTGACCATCCGAACGTGAGTCCGCCAGTGGCGCCAACTTATATGGGCCCGTGGGGCTCAAGCCCACCCAATAAATTGTCATATTTTATTATCAAAATTATTAACCGCTATTACTAAAAATATTTTCGTTGTCGAATAGCTGTAAAACTAAAATCAGCTATTGTTGACATACATAGAACGATTTCATCTTGATCCAATTTACGACCGTTTGAAATTGTTCCTCAATTCTTACAATTTTTTACGTCTTAATCTGTCTATGCAGTTTCCACGGCCACCGCAGAAATATATTTTTACCCTTAAAATTTGGAGACGTCGTGCTACATAATGGCGAGTTAATGTGTAGTTTTATTTATTTTTAAAAAATTGTTTTAGTAGTTACCTAAAACCCAACATTTAAAAAAAGTTTTTGAGCCCACCCAATGTTTTTCAAAAGTTGGCGCCACTGGAGTCCGCCACGATTCACCTCACTCGGTTTATGAAAATATTAAATTCCCAATAAAGATAAAACTGTTATGATAAGCGGCAAATAAGAGAAATGAAACTTTGCAAAAACAGTAAAAATGGAGCATTAGTAGCTTATTAACATAAGAACTATTCTTACCTACTCTGTAGGACTGCATAAACAGCAGGCTGATTGTTCCTTGTTCCATCCCAAGACAATTTTACTCTATCCGTCAGTACGGACTATAGGTAGAGGAAGTACAGTATTGTGTTTAAACCTGAAATTCGATGTCGAGTTTGCAGCATAGTTAATTTCATAAGATCCCCCTAAGATTCAGAAACATATCTGTGTCTGTCTGTTTGTCTGTGAGTCTGTGAACCGCATAGCTCGGTAAAGAAAACGCATTCCTAAACAAAATTGTATATTTCAGTTAGCCTAAATAGCGTCCGGGGATGCGGCAGGAACATTGGCATATTTCTTTAAGAACATTTCCTTTTTTGCTAATTTCTTGAAAACGGCTCTAAGAATTTTTTTTTTCAATTTTTAACGCACGAGAAACTTTGTTACAAACAAACAAAAACTTTTATTTCAAACATTTTTTCGCAAAAATTCTCTGAATCAGGCTTGAAAACGCCTTTGCATGAGGCTAAAAGCTGAATACGCACTCCCTGCAATAGGCCCATGGCCTTTATTCTAATTTATATCAGAATCTGAAATGAGAAATTTTAAATGCCCATGTTTAAAGTAGAGGAAGTTATGTGAGTTTAACCCAGATTATTTTTATTATAAGGATTTTTCACAAAAAATTAAATTTAAAATTTAACATTTTTAAAATCAAAAAGTTATATGCACTTAGTGTCACTTCTCTCTCTTTATTAAAATTGAACCAAACAGTCTACGGTCGGTACGAAACTGGAAAAGCCCAACTACAGGATGCAGTTGTGCTTTTTAGTAGGCCTATTGCTTTGAAGTAACTCCACTTAAATTTACTACAAATGCCTACAAATGTCTATCAGTTTAATTTTTGGTGCTTTGAAAATAGTCATCAGCATTTGTAAATCCTTCTAGACATTCTTATGATTCTTCCCTGTTTCATTCCCATTCAAAGAAGATATAATAATAAACAATAATGCATTTAGCATTATTGCTTATAACAACAAAAAGTAGCCCATGACGGGAAGACAGTTGGACATATTTATTATTGTAAGATGTACCTCACTCGTTATTTCTGCCATGCATGGAGAGCAGTTTGTGGTGAAATTCCTTCAAATAGAGAAAACGTGGACGGACTGCATACGATTCATTAACTTCCATATTTACAATTCTATCTTTACAAAAATGTTTTAACAACAACCTAGAAAATCCCTGTCGCTATGTGCAGAATCTATCATACTATCTCCCTTGAGATAGCTTATAATTGCTGTACTTTCATAGTTATTCACATTTTCGCAATATCATATAGGCCTATTCGTACTTATCATAGTGACTTGGAAATCGCTGTTTGAAGTCACACGTTGCACTTGTATTGACTGTTTTTAACGAATAAGTAATAAATAATTATTAAAATGTACTGAAATCGAATTACTTGAATAGTATTTTAGATTCAGACAGTAGTTCTATTGAAACGCATTCATGACATATAATCAATGTGACTAATTTCTGTGAACAAAACACGATCAGTTAATAAACATCCATTTAATTATTGTTTACTGAAATTAAACATGAAAATTATCTATGTAAAATATAATTATATTATGGTTATAGTTCCGAGGCCTACCAATATACATTGTTTCTCGAAACATATTACGCACGTTGCAATCAATTAAATACGCAAACAATGGTAACAAACAAAGAATGAGCAAAAAAAATAAAGCTCGAATTAAACATGTTAAATAGGCTTAAGTACGCTAGTTCTTGATTATTCTATATTTAGAGCATCCTAATAAACAGCCATCACCTCCCTGCAGTATTCTTTTCATTTCAATCTTGATAAAAAGCTCTCGCTTTAGTTTAGAATAACTGAAAATCTCATAAATTTTACATCTACATCAGAGGATCTTATTTTGTAGCCTTCCCTTGTGGCGCACCTCATATTGATTTCTGTTTATCTCCACCGCTATACAATTACCTCAGTTTAACAGACTTCATGGTGTAATACGAAGATTGAATAATTCACCCACTTCCCACATACGTGGTAAAACCTGACTCGCTCTTCAAATAGAGTGTGTATTATTATAAAAGTACAGATGCTAGATATCAAGCATATTTAATTAACCCTCCGAGCGATTTTACCATAATTTTCCCGATCTATCGCAATAGCAAGACCCTGTTTGGATTAATATCACACTTATTTACGAAGTGCTCTAAGGAAAATTAAAGAAAACTCTGGTTAGCTTTATGGCGGAAAACAAGCAACAAAATTATAAGTATAGAATTTGCTAGCTTTCTAAGTGGTATGATAATTTAAATTTCACGCGTCGAATGATCAAAACAGTTTGAAATGAGCTCTAATTTGGTATTTAATGTTGAACAACAAGAAAGGATAGAACACCGTAGAGCATTGGTTTTCAATATGAAATGATGAATAGGGTAAGGCAATGACCAAAAATAGCTAAAAAATTCTTTTATGACTTAAAATAATTTTAAAAAGACACAAAATTAAAAAAAAGACAAATAAATTATCCCTTATTACTTATGTAATTATTGTTTTAGAAGTAATGTTGGATGACAGTGCATTACATTTCATTTACAATATAATAAGTTATTAAGTGAGCATAATGAACATAACTTTAGTTTTCAGCACTGAGTTCTGTCACTGTTTTTGAACATTTCTTGCAGCTCAGCACGTGGGATTTCTCCATTTTAGTTCACAGTATTTGCAGACATACTTATCCGACAGTACATGAAAGTTGTTTGTGGAGCATACTTTAATCCTATGATTGAAACCGCGCACGGCCAGTGTAGTTACGACGTTTCTCGTGTTTTGATTCGGTGTCGAAATTCACCCCATTGAGATATGTATAAAACACATTTTGTACATAACGAAGTAAGTAGCCTATATGTTACTTGGATACGTGGACATGTGCCGTTTGAAATGAATACAATAAATCTGAATTGAAATGAACGAAGAAGACGGCGGAGATTCTCGAATGAAAATGGTTTTCTGTACTATAGTCTATACAGAAAAGCTCCTCTCTACCTCTACAAAAAGAATTGGTGTATTGGTGGAAACTAGCAATACCTCCTGGATTTAACCTAGTTCAGGAAGACTAGTTATTTATTTATTTCAAAATTACTGAAATAAATGGAAAATATATAAGGTCCTGAAACCCCGAAAGAGCAAGACCTCATACTCAGGGGGCACATGCAACAGATCGAAAACTATTTTAAAAATGCCGAAAAATACCTAAGTTAATAATCCCCAAAAATTACATAGGCCTACTCTTGAAAATATGAGGCTAAGAGATTTCAGTTGCATTGCCTTAGTCTTACTTTCACTTTGCAATAGACTATTCTAGGCTGGGCCATACCACACCGCAGAGCTCTTTCACATGCCTGTATATCTGCAGACGTAGGACTGTCGTATTTCAGCACAAGTACCACCAACCTTGGTTGGGATCGAACCAGCTACAGTAACTGAGAAAAAAAGTCATTTCCTAACACAACCGTTTCATCCAGGCCGACTATAGGGCCTAGTTGTTCAGGTCAAGATGGTGTTTAGATTAGGATGGAAGAGTTCAGGACAATGGATGACAATGGATCATTTAGGAAGGTCTCGTTGTTATTTCTTAAAATACCAGTCTGTGGGAACATTTCACACAACAGTTTGCAATGAATCAGAAATATTATGTGAAACCACTTTATGTCTAGGCAGTCAAGATCTGTATCGACTAACGAGCAATGACATCATTAGTCCTTATGTAAGTTAACCTTTTTTTTTTTGCGTGTACGGGAGTTTCTTCGATCATCGATTCACTAGATAGTCTACATAAACCACACTTTCGTAAGACGAGGGAATCAGTTCGATTAAAGATAAGTCACTTAGAATTTCCAACTGACCTGATCCTTCTGTAGATTCTTAAAATAAATAAATAAATAAAAAAAAATAAATAAATAAATAAGCAGGATAAATCATGGGGGGGAAGTAGTTGCCTAAAAGTAGTCAAATAGGATTATGCCATCATCATGTGTACGATATCCGAAACTCTGAAGCCACAAACTCCAAATGAAATAAGTGCACTCTAAGACGTTTATAAGGGATAGATTTTACATACCCTATGTAGGCCTAGTCGACAAGCCTGCATTCACTAATAAACAATAAGTAAGATTAGGAATAATATAAAAATAATATTACAATCAATAATAATAATAATAATAATAATAGTAATAATAATAATCATCATCATCATCATCACAATAAAGAAATAATAACTATGAACAGTAGCAAGGAGCATAATCAGAAATTACTGACGTCCCTAAGTGATAGGGTGGGGAGAGTAGGGATCAAATTAATTTATTTGAGCGCCCTCTTGTTAACCAATGAAACAAAAGAAAGTTCAGGAATGTTCCCTGACGACTGTCACATCAAACAAACATGGCCGCCGCTTTTGCGGAGCGCATTCCGCCATTTCTCAGCAAGGGAAAGAAGTTTTCAGTTGTTTACTGGTATAAAAGGTGTTACGCACCAGTGTCGCACTGGCCACTCTGCTGAGTGAAAGGTTTTTTTAAAATCAATGAACTTAACAGAACGTAAAAATCCTTGGCACGGAGTCCTTTGAAAGGGATTTTAAGCTGAGGGCTCGTGTCGTAGATTTGTGGCAGTTAAATAACTCCAAGCCTAAATTAGAGCATCTGGACAAAATTCCTCGGCCCATTCACGTCCAAGAAATCCCTTAAATATTCAGCGAAGGTTTTGTGCAGATGGGCTTATCACCTGTCCCTCTGCCCTCTCTCGGAAAATGATCGTCACAAAACTAGTCTAGGTACGGAAACCTCCACTTGGAAGCCCTTAAATCCCTTAAATATCCAGCGAAGGCTGTGTGCAGATGGGCTTATCACCTGTCCCTCTGCCCTCTCTCGGAAAATGATCGTCACAAAATTAGTCTAGGTACGGAAACCTCCACTTGGAAGCCCTCGGCCTCCACCAGGGAGGTTACAGGATGGATACATACCTCAAATATTAAAACAATCGAGACGCTAGCTTTCTGTTACCAAATTCGAGGATTCGATCCAGGCTCAAGTTGACGGCATATAAGGCTTCATGGACATAAATGAGACAGTCAGATGTCTGCTGACTTAAAGACAATGTGAAACAGTTCTTGCGGTTTTCAATTCAGGCACAACCGTTATTCAGCTATAGGCTAATCGTTATTTATTACAATCACAAGTAACAAACAGGTTCAAACCTAGCTTCCCCCTAAGTATAAGTGAGCAGAATATGGAAAATCTTAAACAGGTCCGCAAAGAAACTCTTCCCCATAGCCTATAGAATATGGCTTACAGGCCTACAGGACAATAAAAATTAAGATGATTTTTTCAATGAAGTAGGCTATGATTTGCAATAGATTGCATTAGGCATATAACAAACTGGGGCTAGCATAAGCGGTCAAGTCACCAAATCACATTCGGGATACTGAGGGTTTAAATCCCATGCCTAGCCAATTCGTGGGAAGATTTTTTGAATTTAGGAACGAACGAAATGTAACAGTCATAAATGGATAACACCGATATTGAAGCCGCGATAATATGGCCCACCAGATGCAGGCCTAAATAAATTATCCCATTTCACCTACCAAAACAGGTGCTCCTACTGCCAGTCGGTCACTGATGCCGAGCGTGGAGAGGTAAAAAGTCTTGTAGCATGCCACTAACCTGGGAAACTTCTAACTTATGTTATAAATAAATCAGTTTGGTTTCCGACGACGACAAAAGGACTTGGAAAATAAAACGAGAAGTTTTTACGTTTGCGGTCGAGGTAACCAAAATTCCTCCATTGTTTAAGAGTGGCCTGTCCTTGTAGAGGTGGGTGGCCCGTATGCATCTCAATACGCAAAATACAAGAGAAACAAGGACTTCTTCCGGATTTTTCATCTTAAAATATACTCCCTGATACTCTTAGTAAAAGATTTCATCTTCACGTTGCATTTGTTAGGCCTAAGTAGGGCGTCGAGCGAATTTTCTGTTTTCTACATATTCTGCACTAACTCATTATTTTCTGGCTCCAAAATCTTCTCTTACCAGCGATAGCGTTAAATAAGCTTAATTTCTCTACGTGAACATCCTTTATCGTTTATTCAAACTAAAAAAAATCAGCTATTCAAAATGCCAGTAGACTACTAAAACAAATCATAATTTTTAAAAATAAAAAAGTGTATAATCTTTCAGTGTTAATTTTACAAAACTTTAAGTTTAACATTTATTGACCTTTGGGGTCTTTAAGCGTGTAATTTTGAAATAAAGTTATTCAGGGTTTGCCTTTATAAAAGTTTGGGGCACGCCGTAGCTTAATGGTTGAGGCGCTTCCCAACAAACCGGAAGGTCGCGGGTTCGAGCCCCGATGAGGTCGTAGGAGTTTTTCAATTGGCCTAATCCTTCTGGTGGCACAATGGCCCTGGGGTTGACTCAGCCTCCAACAGAAACGAGTACCAGGAGCAATCCTGGGGGTAAAGGCGGCCGGTGCGTAAGGCTGACAACCTTACCACCTTCATGTGCCGAATATCTAAAAATCTGGGAGCCTCAACCTCCTGGAACCCTCTGAACCTCCATGGCCTGTAATAGGGAACACTTTACTTTTGTTTTACTTTATAAAAGTTTAGGAAAGAGATGGATGAAATTCCATTCAACGTTTTTGGCAAGAAATTAAACTATGAAGCTAATTTAATACGGTACCTTGAAAATTTATTTTTCGGTGGGTAGTAGTCCCCTGATGAAGCAACGGAGCAGAATTTCCGAAAACTTTGTTAAAATACCACTCACCCGGATTCATTCTTGTATTAGGCTACTTACTTTTAAAAGCTACTTATGGAGCAACCATAGTCTTTTAAATATTACATAATTTTATTTACTGCAATTATAACTGCCATAATGCTATTAAAATGTTTAAGATATTAATTAGGGTCAATAGTTTAATTTCTTTCCAAAATACAATTCTTTATTGTTGCCATAATTGATTAATTTTTCACAAATCTCTTCCACAAATTTTTAATAAAGGTGACCAATTTGAAAATTCTTTTTCAGGAACCTTCATCATCATCATCATCTTCAGGGATTAAGCCTCAGAAGGCTTGTTCCGGTCTCATGCATTACTCAATTGTTGTATCCATCTCTTCTTCGGTCTGCCAATGTTTCTCTTGCCTATGGGTTTGTAATTTAGTAGCAGTTGTGGTTCAATAACCTAATTTATTTTTTAAGATTGAAAGTTTTGCAAAATCTCTAGGCTACATGACTGAATTATTCAAACATTTATCCCTAAGGCGAAATAGGATTACCATCCCTGGAGATTAAAATAAATAAAAGTTACACTAATAGGCCCAAGTAATAAATATAACTTATCAATATCAAGGGGTTCCTAAGGGTATGTCTTTTACAATTTCACGAAAAAGTTGCACAATTGACAGGCCTAGAGCTGAAATTCTGCATGACATGGTTTTTATTTATTTATTTTTATTTTATTTTTTGTTTTACTCAAAAGAGCATAGAACTACAGACGTTTTGAAATGTTTCATCGTTTCAAGATGTTTCAAGATAAGTTCACATATTTTGCATTTTAACGAAATTGTTGGCGAGTTCAGTAAAGCCTATCTCCAGATTTGACACTTGCGCTATTCTTGCATTGGGTTTGGCTTGTACTTTGTTGTAATGCCTTTCCGGCCGGGCACTTCGCGACAATAGCAGAGTCGACATTAATTAGGTGTACAGGACAAGTCGGGGCCGCGGCATGTCTCAGAGTCACAGCGGGGTGACTCTCCACTGTCACATCCCCACCCCCTGGGGATGCCACCCTCCAAGCTCATCCCATTCAAGCCTTTCACAGATTCTTATGTAAGGCTATTGTCCTGTTCCGCTCTGAGTTGGTCTGATTTGTTTGTTTGTTATGGCTGCACTGAAATGTACTCAAAATTTAAGTGACAATAAAATATGAAAAATATATTATTACGTGTTCAAAGCGTGAAAAGCAATGCCAAAAGTAATAACAATTATAAGAAGACACGCTCATATTAATGCGTATTAATGACGATTTTTTATTCAGAAGATTATATAAGTTAATACATTATTTTATTATTATTGAGGTTATTATTATATTCAGTGATTAAAAACAAAACACAGATTTACATGAATACTAGGGCTGAAAGTCGATTAAAATTTCTAATCGAGTTAACGCTTGACTTTAATCGAATAATCGACCGATTAATCGACAAACAGGTCGGTATTTTAAACGAAACCAAAGTGTACATTTAATATTGTTTTACACGTTTAATAACTACTACGCTACAGATAATCAGAAGAAATCCTGAATTAATTAATACCATTATTAGTTAACTAGTGAAAAAATATATACAAAACTTACATTTCCGGTTACTTTTTCAGCCAAGACTTGAGACACGCGAGTTTGTTGACCAAACTACCCTTCAGGTTTCTGAATAACGGGAATTGTTTGGACACAATAGGCTGAATGACACAAGATGTGCCAAGGCCGGAGAAGCAAGAGAATGGAGTTTGACATTTGACCCATTTCTCGAAAAAACGTTTTTCAGAATTTGACTAAACCGATTAATCGGAAAATGTAATTGATCGACGATTAAATGTTTAATCGATTAATCGGTACAGCCCTAATGAATACACATTTGAATGAACACTCACATAATTTTCCCACCCCTCATACCCCAACATTTGTCTAAACTTCGTTTAAAGCCGAGGTTCAGGTAAATATTCCATTACATTACTCGAACGTGCTTTATAGTTCGTGCAAGTTTAAAGCCATTAACGGCAGTGGGTTTCGGCATGCTGACCACATGCATCACAATCCTGCCATCTTCCTAGGGTAGATGACGCCTAGATAGATGGTAGGCCTAGTCCCTCCAGGGATGCATAACCGCGGAGTTTAGTTTTGTTTTATCTATAAGTGATGTGAAACGAGTCTAATGGGTTATGAACCGGCCAGGGTTGTTAGAGATTAATGTGGGGGTTTCATCTTCAACATCATCTTTATCATCATCAAAATCATCAGTTTCATCTGTTTTTGTTGTTTTCGACAGTATTTAGCTTTTTTAAATAATTAAATTGCAATATTTTGCATAAAATGTGTTCTTAATTATAAGTTACCCGTCGGCAAATTAATGTACGGTAGACTTATTAGGCTTTTATAACATTAAAACCTTATTTCAGTCAGACGAAGAGCAAGCGTTTATTTTCCCGAAAACGGCATTACTTCGTTCCCATGACAACAGAAGATTACCTCACAATCCTAAGTTTGTTAATTAAAAAGCAATTAGAACGTGCTTGGTTATTTTTTGTGCTGGTAATTCTACAAAGTACAGGAGATCTGAAAGAAGAAAAGAAGGAAAAAAAAGATTGAACTGTCTACACAAGACGAGAAGAATTGGATGACATTGCAGATGTTACCTTGTAAGGAAAACAATGGCCGATCAAAAGTCCCGTAGCTTTGTAAGGTTGGCTGGCCTGATTTCCATCCACTTCCTGCCTTGATAACTCAATTCAAATCAAAATCGGCCCTTGCTGAGTTAAGAAGAAAAATAACAACCTGAAGTTCTGTTAAGCATTGAATAGTCTAAATTGTAAATAAATAGTAGACTACTTCGTCGATAGCAAACTTTCAATAAACTGTAACTTAAGTTAGGGAAGCTATAAATCATAAAAAAATATATATTAAAAGCGTAAAAAAATTGACATCTTTGTTTAGCACCTTATCTTGATTGTTACAGATGTCTAGATATATAATTTTAAAAATCACAACAAATCATTATTCCCCCAAAAAGTATGAGCTATAATGTATAAAGATTTTCCAAATCTCTGTAATGAACTCTTTGAAGGGTTGTGATTGGCTACTATAGCCGTGTTTTGGAATGGAACAACATTTGTGTGCAAAGGTTAGTCTATAGCAGGCCTGTCCAACCCGCGGCCCTCGGGCCGCATGCGGCCCGCTGTCACAGTTTTGTGGCCCGAGGACAAATAACAAAGAAATTAGAAGATATGGTTGGAAAATGCAGCTACTTTTCACTATGCTTGGATGACAGTGTCGACCAGACTGACAGCAGTCAACTCTTGATTTTCATATGATTGATCAACAATGAATTTTCAACACAAGAAGAAATTCTTCAATTATGTTCTTTACGTGGATAACCAAGGGTGAAGATATATTTAAAACAGTAAACGGTGGAAAGGACTGGTAGGATTAATTAGGGATAAGTTTCCTCATGTTCCATTGCATAACAAAGCGATGCAATGAATATAGTGGTTACAGTTTCCAACAAGATACGTGGTGGCACTAAAACACAGCGTCACTGCAGATACCGGGAATTTTTGGATGAGAGATCTATCACTCCTCGCAAATGTACGCTGACTGAGTGCAGGTAGTGAAAATCTTGTTCAACGGGTTGAAGATCCAGACTTTCTAAGGCAGCTTGTTTTCATGACTGACCTGACACAATACTTGAATGAGTTGAACCAGAGACTTCAGGGCAAAAATCAAAGTGTTTGAAGGTTAGAGGTCATGTTAATTGTTTTAAAATTTCTGAAATCAACCTTATCAAGAAATGATTTAACACACTTTCCATGTTGTCAAGAGCTGTCTGATGAAATTGAAGATTGTAATTTTTCTGAGTTTTGTGAAAATATTGAAGTTATTATTTAAGAATTCAATGAAAGATTTTCTGACTTTGAAAATATTAAAGGTAAACTGCTGCTTTTTAATGACCCCTTGAATATGGATAATGAGAATCAGCCATCCATGTATCAACTGGAGCTCTGCGATCTTCAGGCTGACCCTTTTCTTCAAACCAGGTCTGAGAGAGGGCTCAACTTTTTCAAGCTACTTCCAGAGGGCAGGTTTCCTCAGCTTAGAGATTTTTGAGACTGGCAGTTACTAACATAGAAGTGGACAAACATACTTTAGTGAAGCAGTCTGAAAATCCTCAGTGCTCACATTAAGTTCTAATTTCGGCTTACTGGTAATGAATCCTATTTAATCAATTTGGTCTGCTGTACTTTACTGTTATATTTATGTGAGCGAAACTTTTACTGTTTGGCCCTCAGCATCAATTGTCGAAATATTTTGGCCCCCAGTACTTATGAAGTTGGACAGGCCTGGTCTATAGCCTTATAGAGTCCAGAAATTATAAAAAATAATAGCCTAAATAGGCTACATGAGAGGAAATTATCAGAACACAAACTGATGTGCCTATGAAGATACTAAATGGTTTTATAAATTTCATAATAATCTTTTAAGACACGCTCTTTCTTAAAGAAGACAATGATGGATGCACCCGATAATACACTCAGAATAAGTTTGAAGAAACAGAGGGAAATGTTTGGAAGTACCGGTATATATTTAAAACCCAGCCTCTAAAAACTATAGGTCTATTGCGTTCTATAACTAAACCTATGGTTAAAGAGATAATTCGAATATTAGTCTATGAAAAATTGCAACGGCGCACTGCCAGATCGCAGATGCAGAGGCAATGAATGACCTCTGTCGTGACTTTGAACTGAAATGTGACTTATGTTGCAAACAACCAAATAAAAAACTTACTAGTCTAACTAGGTCTAACGGGCTCCGGAAATTTAAAGTTATAAAAGACGTAGGCCTATGATGATTTTAAATTGAGTGTGCTTCATTAGGTATCCTACTTCTTGTGTTAAAGTAAAATATTGTACAGTGCCGGTACTAAACTGTAGACTGTAGTCTACTGTATTATGGGGTAGTCTACTGACAACTTTACAAAATAATATATACTACGATACAAGATTGGCAAGTGCTTCATTGGAGAATCGAGAAATTTTTGAAAGACTAGTCAAATTTTCTAACTTCCTCAATGCACATACTATTTTTTATACGAGCAACAAAGTAGGCCTATTACTTGCATGAAAATAATTAAAGTTAAAAAAATGACAATGTTTCTCCCTTGAAGATACTGCTCTCTCTTTCTTTCTGTTTCAGGTAATCACAGAATGAAGAAGACAGGGATCGTGCTAGTGACCAACGGACCCAAGTGGACCAGTGAATTTCATCCTACTATATTGTATATTAATTGTATTAATGTTTAAATTTAAATTTTGTTTTGAAATTGATTTTATAACTGCAAACATGTAATTTAATGTAGAATTTCTGTGTAGTCGATTTGACGCGTCCAATAACTTGTAGGCCTACATGTTCTGAAGGACTAAATAAACCTAAACCTAAACCTAATCCTAATCACCAGCAGTTGTTCAATATGGCCTTATAGTTGGAAGGAGTACCAACTTTACAAAGTAGTGACTTTTCATCCTGTTATTGATTTATAGACTACAACTATTATTTAGCGCATGCACATCTAGTTGCATCGTTCTTTGCTGCTGGATGAATTAATCGTAAGTCAATATTACGAAATAAAAAGGAAGTAAAGACACAGGTAAGATTGAATTGGAAAAATTCAAGTATCAAATATGATTATAATCCATATCTGCAATAGTAAATAGGCCTATATCAAAAGTTAAAGGCTGAAAAGAAACCAATTATCGCAGGTTACCGGCACTGCGTGCAGAAATTCGAGTTTCCATCATGATAGCACGATAGGATGAAAAAAAACACTATCGTAGAAATATTATATAGACCAGGCCTGTCCAACTTCATAAGTACTGGGGGCCAAAATATTTCGACAATTGATGCTGAGGGCCAAACAGTAAAAGTTTCGCTCACATAAATATAACAGTAAAGTACAGCAGACCAAATTGATTAAATAGGATTCATTACCAGTAAGCCGAAATTAGAACTTAATGTGAGCACTGAGGATTTTCAGACTGCTTCACTAAAGTATGTTTGTCCACTTCTATGTTAGTAACTGCCAGTCTCAAAAATCTCTAAGCTGAGGAAACCTGCCCTCTGGAAGTAGCTTGAAAAAGTTGAGCCCTCTCTCAGACCTGGTTTGAAGAAAAGGGTCAGCCTGAAGATCGCAGAGCTCCAGTTGATACATGGATGGCTGATTCTCAAGGGGTCATTAAAAAGCAGCAGTTTACCTTTAATATTTTCAAAGTCAGAAAATCTTTCATTGAATTCTTAAATAATAACTTCAATATTTTCACAAAACTCAGAAAAATTACAATCTTCAATTTCATCAGACAGCTCTTGGCAACATGGAAAGTGTGTTAAATCATTTCTTGATAAGGTTGATTTCAGAAATTTTAAAACAATTAACATGACCTCTAACCTTCAAACACTTTGATTTTTGCCCTGAAGTCTCTGGTTCAACTCATTCAAGTATTGTGTCAGGTCAGTCATGAAAACAAGCTGCCTTAGAAAGTCTGGATCTTCAACCCGTTGAACAAGATTTTCACTACCTGCACTCAGTCAGCGTACATTTGCGAGGAGTGATAGATCTCTCATCCAAAAATTCCCGGTATCTGCAGTGACGCTGTGTTTTAGTGCCACCACGTATCTTGTTGGAAACTGTAACCACTATATTCATTGCATCGCTTTGTTATGCAATGGAACATGAGGAAACTTATCCCTAATTAATCCTACCAGTCCTTTCCACCGTTTACTGTTTTAAATATATCTTCACCCTTGGTTATCCACGTAAAGAACATAATTGAAGAATTTCTTCTTGTGTTGAAAATTCATTGTTGATCAATCATATGAAAATCAAGAGTTGACTGCTGTCAGTCTGGTCGACACTGTCATCCAAGCATAGTGAAAAGTAGCTGCATTTTCCAACCATATCTTCTAATTTCTTTGTTATTTGTCCTCGGGCCACAAAACTGTGACAGCGGGCCGCATGCGGCCCGAGGGCCGCGGGTTGGACAGGCCTGATATAGACTAACGTTTCTGAGTGAACGACATGATGGCCAATTTTTCTTCTATGACAATGACTTCTCAAAACCGACTGAGTCTACTTCTTATTGTAATAAATTATTTATCTATGGAATTTATTATGAAGTGTTTTATGATTGAGCTTAACAGTAATCGGTATAGTTCCTTTGTTATCTGCTTCATTTCATTTTTTTTTTTTTTGCTGTCTCTATTGTTATCAAACTATTAACAATTCTTCCCGTCCTTAATGAAAAACTAATAGCCTATAATACGAGGGTCGGAAGTTTAATAGTGGCAACACATCTATCAAATCAAGATGAATTACAGGAAGTTCAAATCGCTTTTGCTGGATGTTGGTTGGATATCCAGTATTCTTCAGAGCTAATAGAATAGTGTGTTTATTCACTCGTCAATTTATTTTTCTAATTACATTATGAAATATGATTAAGGATTGTTGTCATTTTGGGAATCTGGAACAAGGGAAAACCGGAATTGTAATTATTTTACTAAGAAATGTATCTCTTTAGGCCAATGTATAAGTCTCTTACGAAGTATGCAAGACTTGTAAATACGGAAACATTCCATATCCACCCCCAAAAAAAGCCCTATTATTTGACCGCAACCTTTATGCTAACAAATTCTGCAACTTGACAACTCTAAACAGTATTTTGGTGTTTTCACCCCAAACAAAGTGACACAAATCGAAAAATACCTGAGAAAGGTAATCTTCCCCCTCATTCTGCCGAATACATCACAACAAAACACATCGGCGACTTTGTTGTACATGAAACATGACTCTGAAATGGGATAAATGAGAGAAAAGCTCAGCAGGCAAGCTGTAGAACTGTGGTTTGTGATCCACCCGTCCGCACCGCCACCTTACAATGGGAGGGACTTGGGCAACAAATCATGTGGGCAGAGGAAATTCGGCCTTATCTGGGGCCCTCACGAAACAGACATAACTCACATGGCTCCCTATATAATTTGGGGGCTCGATGAAAAATAAACAGTTAGAGCGAGCGCTGTACCCGCTCAAGTCAAAACAGACATTACAGCATCTTCAATTATTTCATCCAGTTCTTTTACGAACAATAACTATGATACCATATAGACTAAACCACTTTGCATAATTTGCTGTAGTATTATCGTACTCACTAAAGAACAGAGATATTGCAATATGCCTGAAAAACTGAAATAAGGAAAAATATAATATTGTGTAACATAGGCATACGAAACAAGCGGCCCGCGGACCGCATGTGGCCCCTCGCTAGCAGACCTGCGGCCCGCATAAAGAATACATAAGCAGGCCTAAATTTATTTTAAGTTTTAACCGGCAATTTTGGGATAATTGTTTTCTGTTCATACCTTCCTGAAAAATTTCAGAAAATTTGCCACAAGGATTATGGCAATGTTCGGTTCTACCTAGTATGTGTGGGAACATTTATTTTCCTTTATGAAATCAACAAAAACTTCTCAGAGATCATGACTGACTAATCAACACTTGTCATCTCTGATCGAAGTCGGAACTGAACAGGCGTTTCAGCAAGACATAGCAAAAATTGCCATTAAAAATAAGCGTCCAGTGCGAATCACAAAAATAAGCGTCCAGTGCGAAACACAAAAATAAGCTTCCAGTATCAGTACGAAACACAAAAATAAGCTTCAAGTATTAGTACGAAACACAAAAATAATCGTAAATAGATGTTCATTTTGAGATGTGATTTCTGTAATTTGTTGCTCTCGCATTCAAGTTCACCGTGATTGGTCAGTATCCTAGGCATTGTTAAACGTAATTGAATAGTATCAAATAGCTCTATGCGGCGTAAGAATGGGGGGGGGGGGGAGGGGAATAGAGAAATTGAGATCAGAAAAAGGGAGCTTGGTTGAAACAACTGAGTGAAATATCTTGGCGTGAAACGTTGAAGGAGGAAAGGAGGTGAGAGTGAAATAAACAGTGAAACGTCAGCGATTCCTCAGAGTGACGGTATGTGGACAGTAAGAATAAACACTTACAGGCTACTTGGCTATCGCCACGGATTTTTATAAACGCAGGTCTGCTGGTAGGCCTATTAGTTTGAAACTAGGATTAATACTTTGCATAAAGAATTCCAGATTTGTCGTATCGTATTTTTATAAAGTCAATAAGGCAAAGAAATTATCACCTCAGGATATTGTATTCTATAAAGGAGTTTTAAACGATTATGCCTATTCAAATCATCCGTCGTACATTTGATATTGGCCAGCAACATTTAACAATCCCCGGGATATTGACTTATCACGAAGGTTTATCTTTTTATGCTTGCAAGGAAGATATTTTATCGGATAAAACGTGATTAACACGTCACCGAAACCACCTAGGATACGACTTTTATATCATATGTTGTTGCCAGTGAGCAGAATAAAAACACAATATATTTTTACAACAACATAACATAGGCCTATTTGGAAAATGACATTCGCATTGATTAAAAAAAAATTGATTCCGTACTTCGCACTTGCAGACTATCGATAAACTCGTAAACTCGCGTGAGATTAGGCCTACCTATTATAAATTTTATACTTTCTTTAGTAGGCTGTGCCCATTCAAATGGTTAAAACTTCTTTCTTTTTATCACTTTTGTAGAGGTAAAGACGTCCGGTGAGTGAGCCACAATTTCCATCTGTCGATTGTCCGAATTGACTATTCGAATGCCTCTAGCTCCAAGAACCCTTATCCAAATTTCGAGTGCCTCCAAGAACCCTAGGGTCCCCCTAAGTTGCAAGTCATAGCCGAACTCGCGACCACCGGCACATGAAAATCCAGAAAAACGTGGCATGTATGCCCAAGGTTCTAGATGACGGAAAGCACTTCTCACCTAGCCTATGTGAGCGACATGTGGGTTGCGAACCACCTGCTGAGAACTCTAGAATGCTGGCAGCTGGATGCGTAGGCTTATGAAAGCCACTACATTTCGCATCTATAGAAATAGCTCGAACAGTACATATCTCGTGAGGAAGAGGTGTTTTGACTTTTAAGGGATTATGAGGGGGCACCTCAATAGGAAGAAGAGTCTACTGCTGTTGTAGGAATCTGTTTCCATGGATGTACCGCATGTAAATGCATTAATACGGCTCAGAACAAGAGCAGCTCATGTCCCAGAGCATTTTATAAGTAAATATTGAACTGCAAAATTTACGGGGAAGTCATAATTCATTACAACAGGCCCTATAGCAAAAACACAATCTTACATAAGGATCTAGAGCATGTTATTTTGCAAAATAAACGTTCCATAGTAGGCCTAAGACTCAAAGTCTTAGGCCCACATAGGATTAGAGCAAACCAAAATTTCTAAATATCTCAGATTGCATGCAATGTTCTATAGATCCTAATTCTTTTCTATGTAAGAGGATGTCCATCAAACATTTTTGTTGGTAAACGATTCATTAATTTACACCCCTTTTAAGGAAGGAAAAAGGCCTACGTCTGTTCTCTATTTTCTACTCTTAATTTTGAACGCATGATCATTCTTCCGGTACTATATTGATGTTTTCTAATTGTTACCCGCTATGCAGTAAATCCCTTGTACGATTTGAAAAGTGCACACAGTCTAGCTTTTTTCCTCCTAATTTTCTATCGATTCCCAGCAAATTTCTTTCAACCTTTTTGGTCTCATCGTCCAACCCTTTGACAACCCTAAAGAACATATTTCACTTACCCTGTGCGAATAGGCATTAGACTAGCATATATTTACCCTTTGCGGATAAGTTATATATAATATAATATTATATAGGCTACTCCACACATAATGTTTCACAATTTTTAAATTTGTAGGCTATTAAGAGAAATGTTACACTTTGTGTCCGACTTTGATATCATACCCTACAAATTAGTAAATAAATAATGAACCAGGGCATATGAGGGCAAGAGAAAGGACTGACAGTGTGGTCACTGTAATAACTCCAATATAGAGGTCTAACTGTAAGAGAATACACTACCCGCCATTCGAAGTAATGTTAACAGTCATTTTATAAGTTACTACGCATGAGATTTTAAATAGGATACAACTTCTAAATTGTGATAGGTTGTTGATAAAGGGAAGAGACCTACAAAAGGAGGCATACAAACAATAAAGTTTATTTGTTATTTAAAGTCTAGAAGATACAGGGATATAATAAGCGTTGCGTTCTAAGCCGTCAGATATACTTAAGGGTAGGATTGAGCCTTGAGGTACTCAGTTGACACACAGCCACGTGTATGGAGATGGAACGGTTTAGCGCGGAGGTGGTTACACAAAAGAAATGTTGTCAAAATGCGCAGCTTTGCGGTAAATGTAGTAGGAGTCTTGCTTGTCATTTGTTATGTGCGGCAGATACAAGACTCTGCACCGGATGCTGCCACCACAGTCAGGGGTGTCCAAATTTTGTCAACCGTATCACAGTATAAAAAGGAAGGTTATGCGATAATACTGAATATAATTTAAAATATATTTTATTAGTAATTTTTACATATCAAAACCAATTTTATGATGAAAGTTAGTTTATTTTCACCCATCAGTCTTATTCATTAGTGTTTAGTTCTTTTTAAGTTATATTTCAATATTTTGTAGTTTTTAGTGCTCGTGTAATCATGTTAGGCCTATATTAGTTACATTAAAAAGCGTTGTGCCTTTACAATTTAAAAACAATAAATATTATCTTTAGTAACTCAAACTTTAATAAGAATATTAAAGTCTGAAGAAGTCAAAATTCAATATTTTCAATACCTGCATTAATAAGACAAAAGTACGTCCTTTGGGGGATTCAGCCAAATTCACAGTCTATATGGCAGATCCAGCCATTTCAAGCATCCCAATTTCAGTTTTTTAAATTTTTTTCTATATCTTCGTGTTCATGCATCTTTAGTGAAATGAGCCTATCTTTTTCTGTTAGCAAACCAATCGTATTTGTGTTTTCTTTTATACAATGTAATTAGCAGACATGTTTAAACTACAATAAAAGATTTTTTAATTAGACCTAAGCATTTTACTCTAAATTTACTGTCTGTATAACAATATCATATTCTCATGAAGAGAGACACTTAGCGAATAATCAAAGCTTCAATAAGAAAATGAATTATTATTGCTCATTTGAAGTGTGTCTGCATTATTAATTTGCAATGAAAGTCTTCAGTACATAGGACAGATGGCTCCGTAGCCATAAATGGGAAAGAATTGACTAACATAGGCTATATTAACTATTTGGAAGTAAAAGAGCCCCAATTGCACAATTTAGCGGTAGTTTAAATAGGGTTACAATAGTGTCATAATTATTTGTGACATTACTGAGGGCACATGAGGGCTGTTTGTCCCTGATGAGGGATTGTGTAAGGCAGTAAATCTCTGCACTCAAAAGGATGACACCCCTGGGAGAGGGGGTATCGCAAGCAATGTATAGGCCTAATAGAATTAATGGGGGTAGAGGCAAGTCATGCTAGAAGCTTTAAGTCGAGCATCAGAGGCTGTTGCACGCCGCGAGATGAATGATGCTGGCCGCATGCACACAATTCGGAAAGCTTGCAAACAGCAAACGTTTATAAATTACAGCACTTATGCTGTACACCTCACTTTCTGTCCTTTGTTATAAGGAAGAAATTATTATTCTTACCAAGTCCTTTCAAGGAAATGAATGCTTAGGATTAGGCTATACAACGAAAATAACTTCTAGTACTTGTTTGTATTCAGACCACATTAATTTTGTACTACCGTAAATTTTATCTTTGTTCTCAGCAGCCTATTCTGTTGAATAAAGTGTGGGTTATATAAATTCGCACGAAGGAGGATCAAAAAGAGAGGACATCAAAAAGGAAGAAGAAAAAATGTTTAAGAAGACTGAACTATTCCGGCAGTTGAGCAGGGACCAGGGAACTGAGTTCGAAGGTCAGGGGTACTAGAGTCGCATTCGCTTCACCCGAAGTTTGGGAATTTTAATTTTTTTCGGGGTTCTCCTATTCTCCGAATTTTATTTTTTTCCTATCCTTCCCTTTCTACGTTCATCTCGTTCTTTATTATGCAACTGTCAGAGCTGTAAACCTATGCGAATCTTACAATCGATTTCCTCATGATGTTTGGAGATTCTGGTCAGACACCTGTCCAGTGTGCAGCAGACATGGTTTGACAGGGAATATACTAGTTATCGTCTGGTATGAAAAAGTGGGGATGTGGAGGAAACTTTATGGGTGATATTGACATGTACCTTCCTGTCATCTTATCCATTTGACTTTTAGGCTATAGTATTTATAAGTTACATAGCCTTGCTTATGATTATAATGAGTAATTTCAAAATAGGTATGACAGTAAGATTTGCCTATAGTCTAGTAATGAGCCTAATCATTAGTTTTATTATCCAGTAGCCTATAGGACGACTATTTCCTGCTTTGATCCAACCCAGTATTGTTCAGGAGCATTGCTAAGTTCACGGCCTGAACTTATATTGGTAATATATTGATAATTTTTAATGTACGAAAAATCAGAATCATAAGTTAGTATCAGTATCATAGACCTAACTTTTGGTATTGTTTTTAATTGCAGTGTTTAAGTCTTCGGTATTGTGGATATCGCGAGGTTAAGTAGATCCAACCAGATCGTTACAGAAATCCATCGACATGAACTCTGAACATAAACACGAGGACAAAGAAATATAAGCAGAAATAAAAGATGAACAAGTGAACAAAGAAACAGGGAGGGGTTACATTTTTCGCCATTACTATCAAACAGTCTAATGTTGATGTGAACATAACATGTGCAGGATATCAGCAATTTTCAATTCAGCTCTCCAGAACTGGATGCACTGAAATAATTTTCCCATATAATGAACCACTGGGATTCTGTAATAGGAAGAAGTTACATTTTATATAGGCTTCAGCTACTTATGTGGCTGTCTTTCTTTGTCACTAAACAAGTGTCTAACTTATGCCAGATACTTTTTTTTTCTTTTTAACTTACTTACTTAGGCCTACTTACTTACTTACTTACTTACTTACTTAGGCCTACTTACTTACTTACTTACTATCAACAAAGTTTTATTAATTCTCTCTCGTTTAAAAAAAGCTTGACGCTTAGGCCTGTAGGTCGTGCATTTTGAAAAATATTTCTTGCTACTTTCTTTATGCAAATTATCGATACTATTTCTATTTTCCTCTTTTTAATTTTTGTTTGACTGCTCGACTGCATGCTTTTTTAATTCTGTCTTACTCTATCTTGTACCTTTTGTGAAAAAGAGGCCTTTCCAATTTTAGCACCACCTAATAGATTACGAATATTCAATAATTTATATAAATTACTGCATTTTTTCTTTTCTAACCAACACAATCTTTTCCGAAAATTCCAGACTTTTATTTCTTCTGTTTCAATTAAGTTTTTGTTTCTGTTGCCCATTTTGTAATAGCTTAGTTTTCTAATGTGTTCTTTACGACTTACCCTTTTACTGTTCCTTGAGAGCTTCGTTCCTTCCATTCATCAGATTTTTTTATTCTCTCATCCATAAATTTGTAGGCCTCCCCATTCGTTACTTGTAAAGGATAGGATGTTCAGCAATAACCTATTTGATTAATTTTCACAGTTGCCAAGTCCAGGAAGTACTGAACACAGAGTAGCACTTATAAGCATGAAATGCTAACATTTGTCTTAGAATCCCGACTCATAAATTACATCTAGCTTCGTTCTGTTTCTTATCATGATTCCTCCCGCCATTACGAAATATTTGTTCCGACAAAGACCGCCATCTTGAAGATGAGATTCCAAACACATGTTGTCTTCTATCAGTCTGTGAATGTTTCATGTCAGACGTAGACACATCTGTGAAATAATAAGTACACACAAACCTCCCTAATTCGGCCTCTATCCTCCAGGTGTACACTACGAGGAGTTGACTTGTATGCCTTCATAAGTTCGGACTAGGCCTATTCAAAACCATTAAGTTACATTAATAAACATTATTCAATAATATGCCTGAAAATAAAAGTAACTTTCTATAGAAAATAGTAGGCCTACGAGAAAGTTGATTTGCTAACTATAGGGTTGAATTAAATTAGTAAAAAGTCTTAACTCAGCATTGTTTTAATGATTTTGGAGTAAGTAGTGGAATGGTTTATGGCAGACGAACCCAACAAAATCCATGTATTTTTACACGTGCTGCCGAGATTCGAACCCAGTCCCAGAGGTGGATGTCAGGCGGTCTAACCATTTGTCATGATTAGGCCTACTGACAGTAACGCATTACCTACAAGGGTTGTAAGAAATCAAGAAAGAAATTACGAAAGGGACTGAATCTTCACACAATAGTCCCATAAATCAATCTATTGTCGAATGTTCAATTTGAAAGTAAGATCTCAGTTATTACAGTGCACTGTGTACTGTATTTACGGTGTATTTGTAAGGAAGCTCAATGGAAAATTAAATTCAGATATACCTTGACAGGCATGTTAACTTAAAAAGTACAATAAGAGTTATGGGTGTATTCTTCGTGTTTGTGCTATAAGGGTAAGGTTGCGGG
The DNA here is from genome assembly GCA_964059195.1 of Ectobius pallidus. Classification (NCBI taxonomy): domain Eukaryota; kingdom Metazoa; phylum Arthropoda; class Insecta; order Blattodea; family Ectobiidae; genus Ectobius; species Ectobius pallidus. Next base: position 49,971,490 of record CAXKWD010000004.1, on the reverse strand, counting down.
TTCGATTCCCAGGACGTTGTGATTCCTCAAACGGCGTAACCCTTCCATGGACATTATATCCCTAAGACGAACGAAACATAAAAGAGTCTATCAACGACATTAGCTGGTTATCTGAAATTCCACTCTCGAATTCCCTAGCTTCGAATGTGTAAAAAGTGTTTTATTTATTTGTTTGTTCATCTATCAATTCATTTGAAATAAATTTCAGAAGCAGTGTTTAACAACTAGGCCTACCTAGATTAATCATAAATGTTTGTTCTAAATTATAATACAATTCTAATTAGACATTCGTTTTGAATAGTGAGGAAAAGTCTAGGCCAACCCACTTTAATTCATTAAATTCTATATAAGCTAAGCTTCTCATTGGTTGGTTAGTATACTCGCATTTTAGATGCAAGGTGAATGCGCGATCAAAACTGACTGAACGCGCACAAGATGCATTTTATAAATGGTTTGAACTTTTCTCGGCGAATAGGCTACTATGTAAAACCTCGACTCGGCTGTTAGCCAGTGAAAAACTTTTACAAAATGCATTTTATGTCAAACCTGCTCGTTCCTCTGCTAGGGCCCTTCCATAGGCGACGTGCCGACCTTTGACATGTAGAGGACTTGAAGGAATGAAGAAGCTGTAAGAAACCTCCCAGTTAAAGAATTCCAGAATGAGACCTGCGCGTACGACATATGTAAGCACACAAAGCTGTTTTATTCTTTACTTAGCTTTTCTGGTCAAATATTTACCACAGATTATGAGAATCAAACTCTCGAACAATAGAAACTAAATGTGATCGCTCTGAACAATGGATTTGGGTAAGGATGTCACGCTGTAACTAACCTAAAACGGTCTTGGTCTGTTAAAGAAAAGAGGTCTATTATAAACGGTTATAATAGTAAACTTAATTATAGCCTAGCTAGCCTTTCAACTCTCTTATGTGACAAGAAAAAAAATAAAATTTCAATAAAAAGGAAGTAGGCAACCTGAAGGACTTCACATGTGTTCTATGCAAAAAGCAGAAAAGATAGAGTGACAGCAAGGGTAAGAAGGCTTATTAAGAATAGGAAACCGAACTCTGCAATGTCAAACAATTCCTACAATTCTGGAGACAGAGGGTTGTGGTTTTGATAGACAGATGTCTGATATAGGACAATCTGCTGATATCCTGTGTGTCACAAGACAAATGACATACTAATTGCTATGGGAATTTTAGCTAAACAAAATTTGTCTATCCTGCAGTGTTCCAAAACAATCACCATCTCTAATTCATTCCTGACTGAAACTTTTAGAAAATATGTTTTAATATTGACTTTGAAATACAATTTTATTTGCTTCAAGCAGGGATGTTACCGATTTTCCATTTTTTTAAATGGAAAATGAAAATTTAAAATGGAAATGGAAATTGGAAATTTGGGTATATTTTTATTATAATATTCCGCCTTTACCCTTACCATTTAATACACAACTTATTTGAAGATGCATTTCGGCGTATGCTGCGCCATCTTCAGTTCATATAAGATGTAATGAACACCACAATTCTTCTGAAATAATGTTGTTTATAAAATTTGTTATTTGGTAACCTAGGTCACCGTTGTAGTCAAGTCAAATAAATGATTTTGGTCAATTATGTTTTCATTAAGGATGTTACTCCTATTCTTATAGGCCGTCACGGTGGCTCATGCTTAGCGCGTGGGCCTGGCATGCTAGCGGTCCCGAGTTCAAATCTCGGGGCTGGCGGGCGTGTCATTTGTGGTGGACAAAGCCGTGACCTTTGGGGGTTTTTCTCGGGGATCCTCCCGTTTCCCCCTTCATTCATTCCACCAACACTCTCCACTTCAACTTCCTTTCCCCCCTCATTATCATCCCGTTCCCCTTTACTGGTTTTCGGGCCAGCTCCTGCTGCAGACTCTGCTGCGGGCCTCCCCCGTCCTGCCCCGCTGCTTGTGGTCAAGAGTTGCTGGTGGTGTACCGTGCCTTTGGGGCTCTCAGAGGGACCCTGGGTTAGTGGCGCATGTCTGGTTGTGCCGCGCCTAGGGGGCTCTTGTACGAGGGACCCTGGGTACGGTGCACGTGGAGTGGTACCAGGTCCTTGTTGGATGTAGGGGAGCTCCGTGGGGGCTTGTGGTGGAGTCTGTTGACTGGGGGGCCTTAGGGCATGCACATCATTCGTTTCCTAGGGGGTGGGCAATGGGCCCGCCTATGTGGCCTCCGTCCGCGAGCCCGTCAGGGCTCAGCCCCTGAACTATACCTATACCTATTCTTATAAATTTGAAAGTTTTCCAATGTATTTAGTCTAACACCCTTATCACATATATGTAGGACTTCCATGGTGTTATTTAAGTTGTCCAATCTATGACCACTATCAAGCAGGTGTTTAGCATACGCTGAGCGTAATCTGCCATATTTAAAGTCAGAAACATGTTCACTGAATCTTTGCTTGAATTTTCTACCAGTTTGTCCCACATATACCTTTTTGCAATCAATACACGTCAATTTGTAAACTCCACTTTCTTCCATTTTATCCACAGAGTTAGTATTATTGGTCTGGGTGTATTTATACCTTTTGCGCATCGAGGTCATATCAGGAATTCAAGTTCTGTGTGTATACTAGGAGGCCATGGGACTATTGATTCTCAGCTATTTTCTATTGCTGTATTTTATGGCATCAAAAGTTTCAACTGATATTAATTTCAATGGATATGATTCAGGATGAAATAGTGAGAATGAGTCATGGTAAGTAAATATCCAATTCAGCATTTCCTTTAAAAACAGGGGAATCCATGAAAAAATCCATGTCAAATTGGTCGGCCATGGGATATGAAAATGGGACCTTCCGAATGCGAGTCCAAGACGTTACCATCTCAGCCATCTCGCCCGGTTTTTTTTTTCTTTCCGTCATGGTATAGAATTAGTGGCCACTTTGTCCAAATGAGCATTTAGTTGTCTCAACCTCACTTAACCTTAATTCGGTATATTGATCTGTAGACTAAATTATAATTAGGCTACATTTCGAAAAAAAAACACTCATATAAGATGGTAGGCCTAACCCTTATTATTAGCAGTTAATGTGCGAAATTTATACATGTAGGCCTACCTTTTAAATGAACGACAGATGAACAACTTATTTTAGTAGAAAAACAATTTATTTACCTATTTTATGCCTATATCAATATGCGTCCTACCAAGATATTCTATACATTCCAAAACAGCTTAAGTTATTCACAACTTGACCTGATAATAATTTTTCCATAAGATTTATTTTCTCTTCTTGTTATATATAGCCTATAGTTCATGACAGATACACCAATATTATACACCATCTGCAGTGCAAAGTGTGGAGTAACACAGAATAAGACGGCTTGCAAATGGTACAAAGTGGAGTTCATACTAGAATGTGTTCGAACATTTTCCCAACTTTATGGAAATCAGACAAAGCGAAGTTTTACCTTTTGGTCGGTGATAAATGACTACATGGAGAAAGTGGTGTTTGGCCATAGTGCTTGGCGGTTTGCACTAAATGGTTTTCCTCGTGAATACCGACAAACAGACAAAACACAGGTAATGCTATGAAAAGGGAATCAGAGGGCTTTGTTGGGTTGCGTGGCATTTAAGAAGGCACTAGTTTTCAAAAGCCTCCTTCACTTGTTCTGACGTGGGAGGTCTTGTCGGAGGAATTTGTTTGAAGCTTTCAAGTCACCAGGTGTCACAACACGGGACGTGATGTATGGACTCCCCCAGGACCGGCCTCGAGAAAATGAAAATTCTAATAAAATACGGCATTCTAACGGTAGAAGGCTAGAATGCGAAATATTGAAGTAAGGTATAAGAAGTTGAAAATATTAGAAAATGTCTAAGATAAAAAAAAAATGAACTTCATAACTGTAGGAAGACTAAACTCAATAATAGGCAAACTGAGTTTTCTGTTTCTTTGTATCGAGAATAGCCTATAACTTTATATAATAGGCCTAGGCCTATGTCTTTTTTTTTTGCCTGTTTTCCACTGGCATTTAGTCGGCCTTGGTGGCGCTCTGGCTCTCTATGCCCAAGGTTGCGGGTTCGATTCCGGCTCAGGTCGATAGCATTTATGAGTGCATAAATGTGACAGGCCAGTAGATTTACTGGCATGTAAAAGAACTCCTGCAAGACAAATTCCTGCACACCGGCGACGGTCACAGGCCTAAGTAGCAGTAGACTACATCCCCGTCGTTAAATAACAATATAACTAACCAACAATCCACTGTCATTTTCAAGCCGAATCAGCTGCATACAGGCATGCATTAAAGAAGGTTCGTATTCTGAAGTTGTACCTGGAAGGTTTATACTATTATTCATTCAGTTGCCCCTGGAATGTCTTATACTATAATTCATGTTAATAGCGATAAATTGTTGGCTTATATGTGGCACGGAAAGTAGGCCTAAAAAGAAATTGAAATATCTCACTTAAATATAATTTTAGGTACGATATATCCGTACAAAAAATTATGGAAGTGAAGATCATTCTATAGATACTACAAGAACGAGGACTTAGATGGTACAGGCACGTTAAAAGAATGACAAGTGAAAGGATTCCTAAGAAGATTATTAACTTGGAACCAAAAGGGGAAAGGAAACCTGAAGAATGTTGGGTGGATAGTGTAAAAAGATGATTTTTCGGGGGTTGAATCAGGGGTTTGACAAAGAATTTGGAGAATCAAAATTGTATAGCACTGGGTAAAGGAAAAAGAATGTATTGTAGAACAATTCTATTAAAAAATAATTTTATGAAAAAATGCACGACAAAATTTGTTAGAATTATTTTTCACAAAATCTATTCTTTGACAAACTTTAAATATAATAAGTATTATAAGGCTTTGCTTTCATAGCATAGACTACTTTTTGTCTAATCTTCCGGTTGCTATGGACATTTGTAACCACCTTATTTGAACTGAATATAACATGTTGTTTCAAAATAGTAAACCTCAACTCTAGTGGTGAGAATTTCTGATTACCTAGGTAGTAATCCAGGGGATCGTTTGTTCAATTTTCACATCTTTCACAGATAGATTCCAGTGTCGATAATGCCCTAAGGTTTGAACATTCAATATCCCTTTGCCCTGCACTAACAAGTTCATATCATTCACAGACTCGTGTAATAGGTGCCCCACCTTAGAGATTGGCCTAGGCCTATATACATAGACCTGCAGGGTGGAAGTAGTATAACTTTGCAGATTAAAGGAGCAGTAGATAATATTTAAATGAATATAAAACCTATTTTACGTTTTCTGGTTAAGTCCGTGGTTAAATATAAAATATAATATATTATTATTAGTCTCTCTCCTGAAATGAAAAAGCACACTGCCAAATCACCGGATCGGAGGCAATTGACTGTAACTCTTACAAAACAATCACTCTACGTGACGGACGACACTTGACTAAAAGTTGCAATAATTTGTGGTGTATGTGGTCCACATAACTTTTACATTTAAGTTGCAAGAAAACTGCCAACTTTATTGAAAAACCGAAAAGGGAAAATTTATTCCTTATTCTTTCCCAGGATTAACTTACCAGATGTCAAAAAAGAAAAGCAGGACATTTTCTCTAAAAATCCCAATTTTCCACAAAAAAGCCGGACAGGACACTACTTTTTAAAATGCACTTAAAGTTAATGTAAATTGTTAAACGTCATGTATAAAAGAATTGATACTAAGCTATTAGAAATAATATTAATTTAAATTTCTATGTACTATGTAGATCATGAATATACCTTTTAATGTTTCGGTTGCTGGTACTGCTCTGATGACCCAATTTAAATTATTAAGAAAATTTGTACTTCTTTTTACTCATTTCATCAACCTTCGACATCTTAAGAATTGAAGATGGACAATATTAAAAGGATTCGGTAAACATCAAGACGTCCGGAAAAATCTGGACGTCTGGTAATCCTGTTCTTTCCTCTGCTGATGTGAACAACTTAGACCAGTACGGATAATTTATCAACAAGTAAAGCTCGGTTAAAATTTTAGGACAAAATATTTTTATGAGAAAAGAACTTAATTAGAACAAAACGGTATTTGTATATTTCAATTCTACCGAAGGAACAGCTGTCAAAATATGCACAGTTATATTACACACACTCTGTATACATCTAGGCTATCCATATAGCCTACATTTTGAACCCTTAAAATATCTTCAAAACAAAGGTATGAGGAATGGGATTCAAAAGTTTTCTTAAAGGATTACTTAAACAGAAGATCCATGTGAGTGATTAATGCAATTTCCAGTTGTCGTACAGTAAATTTTAACACAATGAGAATATTTACTGAACGATCATTCAACACACACAAACAACAATGAATTTTTAATCCAAAACGACTAACATTTTTCAACATTTCCCAAACACCGATATGTTTATTTATGTCCTATCATAGATAAGATAACCTGCACTTTTTAATTACCGATAAATACCTGATATAAATTAAAAAGAACAATGCTATAGTTGAAGTAAACCTCATAAAATATATTCTACTCGTAATGAAATAATTACTAGTATGCAAGCTCTCTGGCCTAGCTCATATTAACGTATTTTATAGCGATAAGATAAGAATATGGGTTTTCATAGGAACGAATGAAATCGGGAATCCTTCAGAAGCATAGAACTAACGTAAAACAAATGCATAGTGCAAAATGCCCTCTTTCGTACGTTAAGAAAAAATTGAAGGAGGATATGCTAAATAAGTGGAATCTACAGTGGACAAACAGTTATACTGTAATGGACAATGGACAAAGACAGTGTTTTTTGCAACAGCCAAAGACAGACTAGACTCCAAGAATTACGAACCGAGTTTTATAATGACTCAATTTATGACAGAACATGGCAAATTCAAGTCATATTTTAAACGCTTTAAAATTGATAATTCAAATGATACTTCATGCTCCTGTCTTCACCAGAATCAAACAGTCAACCATCTGTTATTTGAGTGCCCAGTGGTTGAACGACAGAGACACCTCTTAGAACTCCATTTTGATTTTTGCAACATAAGATTCGAACCACCTTTAACACAAATGTTCAAAAAACAGTGTTGTTTCACACAGTTCCAGAAATTTGTCAGTGACATTTTCAAGGTTTTGTAGAGATAAGTGTTACAGATTCATGGCAAAATTATTTCATATTTCTTGTATTGATTCGCAATAACATATTTTAGTATGTATTTTGTTAAACTATAGCCCTAGCATATATTTGTACAGTAGGGCTTTTTCTCGTTGGAGACACAATAATAATAATAGTTTCATACTTTACTCAATGTAGTACCATATAAGCTAAGTTAGAGCACTTTTCATCAAAAGAACTTCTGTTACTTATTGCCTTAATTTATGAGGAAAAGTAAAACATAGTCTCCTGCAGGCTTATATAAATAAAATTTGTGCCTTCAGTAGAGTAGTAGAAACCATAATTAAGAGCACTCAGATATGATTGTAATTACAGTGCAATTAACTGCCGTCAATAAATGACTTCCAAACGACTTACTACAAAAACATTTAATTTAATTACTTTTTTTCTCTGGACTTCTGTACGTCTGGTAAAGACGATCTTGCAGCTATTAAACGTCAAAGCTCACTTTCAAAGAGAGTGCCAGCATAAATATCGTATAACAGCCTACAATCCTATTATTAAGTTTCATGGCCTTCCCTTTTATGGTAAGACGTTCTTAGCAGAGAACTGAAGCTATTTTGGTATTTCTCCTAGACTCAGTCGGATGGTAAAAATTATAACGGCACTAGGACATGATGGAACAGTTAAATACAAACTATTTTCGGATAAAAAATAATTATCTGATTTCATATTCTAGTGGTATAATGAAAAACATTACAAGGATATCTACTTCAAAGGATAATATGCCATTCTCGATCTTCCAAATAATTAATCTATATAATCTATATTTATAATGTCATGTAGTGAGCCAATGCGCAAAAGAGAGTAATCGAAACTGCAATTTTTAAGTAAGTCCAGTACCAATAGACCCTACCTGTGAAGCGTTCCACTCAGACATTATTGCTAATTTTTATAATCACCACCCTCATATATTCAAATTTTTAGGGATGTTGAAGAGAACGCAAAATAAAAAGATAAATAAATAAATAGAGGACACATAAGAGAAACCACATAGTGCAGTACATAACTTAATATATTAATATATTATTAGAAAAAGAAAAGGAGATATTGATGAAAGAAACAAGAATATGCTGAATGAATATTTAGGTGGGCTCATCACAAATAAAATATCAAGAATTTAACATACTTGCTTAGGCTATAGGCTATATCTATTTACTTTAAACGATGTTTCGATAAAGCATTTAATACCCAGCATTCACAGTGTTGCAATTTAATTTTCTAACTTCTGACAATGTTATAATTTTAAACAATGAACAAAGATAAAAGATTTAACCACACCAGCCTGCATTAAAACTGTTCAGTCCCAAGTTTGTGTTAAGTGGGAGGGAACATTTTGTATTTATAGTAGGCTAATTGGTAACTTGTCTTCGTAGAAATTCACGTATCAAATTGTAGGAATTCACACATCTAAATCCTACAAACAGCAACTTTGTAGGAATTCGCCTAACCCTGCTTTGAGAATCTCCTATTAAGACAAAGACCCACTCAGGCATGTGATGATAATGTTGAGGAATATTATGTGCGACTTCTGTCAGAGTTAGTTTGTGGGAACGATGTAAAATCATTTCAACCATTCTCGTCAACTGGATATTAATATCTATTCATAAGGCTGAATACAATTATACAAGTCCTACTCGAAGAACTTGTTAATTAAGTTGGTAGTAAACTATAAACTCGAACTCATTGCCGCCAACTCGTTTGATGAAAATATTTCTTATTTGAAATTCCCATCTTCTCATTAACAGAATCCTTTCCATATGCAGAAGGCAGTTAACAACTTGCTAGAATCCAAGCTTGATTGCCTTAACAATAAAATAACTTCTTAAAGCATATGTAAAACGAGATGGAATTTCAAGCAGACTATGCTGATAGCCTTAAGGGAAGGAGTCATGTACTTGTGCAGTTTATGCACTGAGTTTCAAACTAGTAATTACATGCAGTAAAATGGAGTTCTTACAAGCACCTTGTAAACAGATACTAGCATTGTTTGTACTCTGTAATTAACTGACTTACAATTTATAAGAATTTGATGGCTCTGCATTGTGCTGTGTGCTTATGTCAGGTGTGCTATAGGATGTGCCACCTTAAGAGTGAATGTGTAATTGTGTAAATGCAGTGTATGCTTCTGCTTCGCGTCCAGGCCAAATTCTTATAATTCTGTAACAGGCAACTGCTACCGGACACTTCAACTGTATACTCAATTATTACCAGGGCCCGGATTATAATGACATGTCATCTTTTTATTGATGCTGCCTAGACATTGTCAACTTGTAGATAAATCCTAATCATGGCCTCTAGATTACAGAAATGCATATTTATTAGGTAATTTTTTTGTCATTTTTTGCAATTTTATATTTTTAGGGCATTTATTTCAATTTTAGGTCATTATTTTGTCATTTTCGTGTCATTTGCTTCCTTAATTTGTCATTTTCATGCATTTACTTTAAATAAATGACTAGGTTACTACAATGCAACATTTTTGTAGAATCCACTTTTAAACAATTTTCTTATTTTTCTTCTCAAATGTTCCAATCAAAAACAAAGTTTTTAGACCTACAATATCCTTTCTACATTTACAGTTTTTAGATTTATGTAGTACAAATGAGTCTGTATCTTTGAGTGCACAATAATAATTTTTATAAATAAAATATCAGTTTTTAGGTAATTCTTTGTAATTATTAAGTCATTTTCTTTAAAATCTTAGGTCATTTTATAGGTCATTTTTCAAACAATATTAGGTCATCAGAGTCCGGGTCTTGATTATTACACTAGGCAAGGGTCATCAAACGGCTTGAATACACTTATGCTCATGTAGTTATGGTTTGTGAAATATAGTCGGCACGCAAATGTTTTAGACAGTGGAATGGATAGATACTGTCCGTTCTAGAACCGGTCCTGAAGTATACGAGAATGTCTGTCTCACTCTAGCAGGGCATTACTCGTATCTACTTAAGATTGAGATAGAGATAATTGCCTATTTAGACCGGACAATACCTACCCATCCCATGGTCTATATCGTTTGCGCGCCGACTATAGATAAGCTGTTCTGAAACTTCATCTAGATACTGCCTTGCTAGTTTCATACCCAGCGACCGACCAGCCTAGTGAGATGTCTCAAAATTTTATAATTATTTCTCAAATTTATTAATGTTATTAATTTACTATTTATTTGTAGTAATAACGTGAAATATCTAATACAATAAACATAGCATAAACGATAACAATCCCGTAAAAATACGGTTTGTGGCAGGAACTGGAGTTAGTAAAAAAGGATAGGACCATATAAATAATAATAACAATAATAATATAAAAACTTTATGTAAATTCATGTGTAAGCGTGATATTGGAGATAATTTAATTATTTTATTATTGTCATGTCACTGTTTCATCATTTTTATAAATCGATTTTTTGTGAAATTGGCTTATCAAGGTGAAACTTCCTGAAAGAAAAACTTTCGTGAAATATTACACGACTTTCATTAGTCTAATAATCGATTTTATGAAAATTTTCGCTTCCCACTCGTGCATACAATAGATCTAAGTGGCAAGTGGTAAGTGGTATGTGGATATATTACAAGAAGATTTATGTGCATCTCATTTGAAATGAGTGATTAGTGGGTTACAAATATTAACTTTTTGTGTAGTTTTTCGTATTAACTGGTGAGGATTTCTAATGTCATCAAACTGAATATGAATATGAAAATTCCCCCATTACGTACCAATTTTTCACAATTCAAGAAATAAATTTCAAAATTCAGTAGGATAACATTTCTCTAAATTTCTCATTCATTTCAAATTAAAAATAATTAATTTTAAACAATACATTAAATAATGTTTCTTTACACAAAACATCCAACAAAAACTTCTGCGACCCAATAAAAGTTCTCTCGTAATTCTGACTCCGGTAAAGCAGAGATTTCTAGAGATGTAATATTAGAAGTATCTTTGTTGAAAATCATCAGAAATTACTTTATCAAACTTAATTTGATATGCAAAATTAGTAAAGGTCCATATCTTGGGTTTTCTATACTTTGAGAGAGTAGCCTATAGTCTATAGATTTTTTCTGGATACTTATATTAGGTTATGCATGGCATTCTCATCATGTACATTTTTTTGTAAAAATTAAGAGAATATCTTTACCACATCACATCTTATCCCCGAAGGATACATAACCCAAATAAAATCTCATTAATGCACTCTCGTAACTTTCTTTATTTTTAGCATGGTCAACAGGCCTAGGCCTACATGTTTCTCAATTCACATTCTGATATAGCCTAGAACGAGAGGCCATATTGCAAAGAGCGCGTATCAAAGTGCGTGGCTTATAACAACCCCTGAGATAATTTTTTCGAAAAGAAATTTCAAATAAAAGTTTTCTCTCTTGGTATAAACACTACATGTAACTTAAGTTACAAAATTTAAACAAAATCATTGGAGCAGTTTTCGAGAATATAGCGACAAAAGAAATTTTCTTCATGTAAAGTCCCCTTAAAAATAAAAAAAAAGCCATCGCCAATCTTCGTGTCACATCCCCAGAAGGTACCTCACCTAAATATAAAAATGTCGTTTTCATACGATTTTCCATCCTGTAGATAGGCTGTTCAAAGACACACAGAGATAAGTTACACACATGTTTCCGAAAGTAGTATTTTTGGATTCAGGGCCCCACAAAAGTGTAATTATGTTAAAATCTCAACTACCAATTTGGGGGTAGAAAATAATACTCCCTCCATCTATAGTCTAGTACCTACGATAAGGTCAGAGGAAGTAAAAAACTATTTCACTAGACAGATTAGATAAATAGGCCTGTATAAAACTAGCATTACTACGGTTTTCTGTACTTCGTACTAATCCTGAAACTCTTCATACTTTTGTCGTCCTAACCATAATCAATTTCAATACCATTATTATTATTGTAAAATATTAACAAAAAAATTAATATATCAGGCATTACTCCAAAGTACAACATTATATGGCGCTGAAACTTGGACCATAAGTAGACAACAAGCAAACAAATTAATGGTATTAGAAATGGATTTTTGGAGGCCTTCAGCAAGAAAATCCAGGAAAGAAAAAATTCGGAATAATAGAATAAGGGAAATAATGCAAGTTGAAAAGAATATTTTGGAAATTGTAGAAGAAAGACGCTTGAAATGGTATGGGCATGTACTCAGAATGACAGAGGATAGAATACCCAAGACAATTTTGGATTGGAAAGTAGAAGGAAAAAGAAGAAGAGGGAAGCCCAAAGAATGCTGGATGGATGGCGTGAAAAGGAGTACGGAGAGAAAAGGATTAAGTGAAGAAGATGCTATGGACAGGGACTTATGGAGGCAAAAGATTGTTGTGGGATGAAGGAAAACCATTGTATTGTGGAATATTCCTTAATAAAAAAAATATTATTATTACTATTACCATTATTAGTATTATTATTTATGTTGTTTTTATTGTCATTATTATTAAACTGCATGCTTGTGACAGCCACTGTCGTTGGATGTAAATACACAAGGCTGAAGTAAATACTGGGTGCTGTAAATAAATTTCAGGATTGGCCACTGGAAACTCTCTGATTGGACCGTAAATTTCCAGTGATCAGATACACCGCATATTATTAGCGAGAAGTCATAAATTCTTCTAACAATTTATTGTCGTTAAATGACTAACAAGCAGCAACTGCGAAGTATCTGAATAACAAAACCATGATGTACTCTAATGACTAATATTTTACAATATAATATCGATTCTGCCAGGGGGTACAAAACACAATTGACTCTAACAATGATTTTATAGAAGTCATCTTGCTATTGAACGGAAGCTTATTTTGAATACTCTTAAGACTACCGTTAATAATAATAATAATAATAATAATAATAATAATAATAATAATAATAAACACGACTTGTTGTATAGCCTGATTGTTATCCGTGAAGAAAACCGATAGCACTTTTAATTCTCTATACGCACTTGCCATCTTTGCTCGATAGTTAAGGTAAACTATTTTGTATTATAGGCCTTTGAAACTAAATTTACTTAATGTTATAAAACACGTACCGATTCATTGTATAAAAGCATGGAAGAACATTAGGATCTTTTTTATTAACTTATCCATTCCATTTTAATCGTAAGAAATCAAAATATAATTTGGATTAAATGTATTTTTCTTTCATTTGGATAATTAAAAACTCAGCAGTTAGTATTTTACCCATCACATAAAGAAGAACACAATGAAAAAGGTATTAACCTAAAAAGGTAAAAATTAAATTATTATGCTCCAAGTTTGTATTATTAGGCCTATCGTTTAACATTTTTATTCTGTAAAATATTAAAGGTAATATAAAGGTAAAAGTAAAGCGGTCCTAATTCAGTCCGTGAAATATCTTATGGTTCCCGGAGGTTGAAGCTCCCAGACCTTTAGACATTCGGCTTATGAAGGTTTTTCAGCCTTCCACACTGGCCACCTTTACTTCTGGTACTCATTTTTGTTAGATGCTGAATTGATTGTGCCAACAGAAGGATTAGGCCAACTGAAAAATCCAAACGACCTGGTCGGGGATCGAACCCTCGAAAGTTTAAAGTAATATAGGCCTACGGTAATGAAATTTCGCAACTTACTCAGATATGGTAATGTTGGACATATCCTGCAAATTTAAAGAAATTAGGCAGATAGAATCAACGTAGCAAATTGTTTAACAGTTCAGTCTCGCTTTAAGTTTTTTTTCTTACTAGTAATTTTCTATCTGCTGTAAGATGTAAGATGTAGTCTATTGTGTTTGATCCTGAAATTCAATAGCCTATCGAGTTTTCAGCATGGATAAGTTACACTGCCCAGGTCCCTTGAACCCAAAAATATAATTTAGAAGCCTGTCAATGGGTGTAGGCCTACACTTACATTTCTGCGGTCTGTGAACAACATCGCTCAAGAACGAAAAATCGAATAGCCTAATAACAAAATATTAGTCTCATATTTGGGTCAGAACTTTTCAAAGGATTTTTCTGGCGATGAGTTTTTCTTACATAAACTACCACTACCGATTTTCTCAAAAACTGATCTAAGATTTTCTAAAGATTTTGTATACCGGTACAAATCTTATAGGCTGAGGGTTGAAAATACTAATTGAAATTTGCTTTTATAAAAAAAGAGAGTGCGTGGAACGCCACGCGACAGAAGTAAAACTTTATTTATTTATTTTTTCAATTTTTCATTATTGGATTTTTTCAATTTTGCATTATTGGACTTTTTAATATTGGGTTTTTGGACTTTTTAAATTTTGGATTTTGGACTTTTTAATTTTGGATCTTTGGATTTTTAATTTTGGATTCTTTAAATTTTCGATCTTTGAATTGTTTATTTTTGGATTTTTTAAATTTTGGATTTTTGGATTTTTAAAATTTTGATTTCATTAAGTTTATTAAATTTTGGATTTTTGGATGTTATAATTTTTAATTTTGTTTTTTAAATTTTGGAAATTAGTATTTTTTAATTTTGGATTTTTAATTTTTTTAATTTTGGATTTTTGGATTTTTTTTTTGGATCTTTGAATAGTTTAACTTTTAATTTTTTAAATTTTGATTCTTTGAATTTTTTATTTTTTGGATTTTTAATTTTGTATTTTTTATTTTTTTTTTATTTTGGATTTTTAGATATTTCAATTTTGGTATTTTTTTTATTTTTTATTTTTAAATTTTGGGATTTATTATTTATTAAATTTTGGATTTTTGGATGTTTTAATTTTTAATTTTGTTTTTTTTAATTTTGGAAATTTGTATTTTTTAATTTTGGATTTTTAATTTTGGATTTGCGCGGTAATGAACCTCCGGGTTCCATAAAATAGATAATATACCTTTAGATTGCCTAGGAAATGTCTATTGCCATTGAGGAAGTATGGTCTGAAAAATTTCCTTTGATTACTCCTAATCATTGAGTTGATTGTTTTCTGTGCAGTCCGCACCGAAACAAGTCGGTTTTGAGTGTGAGTGATTTCGTGACGGTTTTAGTGTGACTGATTGTGACTGATTTCGTGACGGTTTTAGTGTGACTGATTTTCCCGATTTACCCTCTACCGCCACTAAAGAAGTTTTACTTCAAAAATCTCTGAAGGGTAAACTATAAGCCAGCCATCGTTTGCCAGGACTAAGGATTTGTCCTGCATGGCGAACAATACACTTTCGATCTGTGATTTAGACAACTGAGTACCTTGACGCTGAAAACTCAAAATGGAACTCCAGGGTCAAACGAAACTCATTTCAAGGTTAGAGAAAGTACCAAAGTAAATGTTACTTATGCAGACAAAAATAAATATTCAGACCGTTTCCCAAAGAAATTATAAAAGTAGTAATTTACATAAGCTATACGATTAAACTCACAACGTTAGCGCACTTTTTTTTTTAAGTTTGGAACGAATGAATAATGTTGAGAAGATGGTGGTCACGGTAACAAAAATTTCCGTAAACAAAAGAGCAAAAGAAATGCGTGCGGGAAATAGAAAAACATGGCGTCATTCGGTATTAAGTTGGCAAAAACACGAAATGCCAGTGTCCAGTCATAAAGAAGTTATTAAAACTAATTACCTGTGCTGGAAGACCAGTTAGTTAAAAATCCGCGAGACCGACAACCTCCTTAATAACTCAGTGCTACAAGGCCCCCGAGCATCTCACTACGTGACTATTCGAGAGGCTGTGCTGAGGAATCTTCCTAACTACCAGCAGGCAGTCATTTGCCGTTAATCTTAGCTCTACATTTGGCATAATTATCTGGGTTGCCACAAAAAATTTATGTGAAATCTATTAGGCCTGTAGGACAATTATTAGGCTAATAGTAAGTCAATGCATATTATTAATGTATTATTTAGGGCTGAAAATCGATTAACATTTTTAATCGAGTTAACGCTTGACTTTAATCGATTAATCGACTGATTAATCGACAAACAGGTCGGTACATTTAATATTGTTTTACACGTTTAATAACTACTACACTACAGATAACCAGAAGAAATCCTGAATTAATGAATACCATTATTAGTTAACTAGTGAAAAAATATATACAAAACTTACATTACCGGTTACTTTTTCAGCCAACACGAGTTTGTTGACATTTGAATGTTCAAGACACGATCGTAGCTTGTTTACAATAATGTGATTGAGACAACCGGCAGCACTGAAAACTCTCTCACTAGGCACTGAAAAAGAAGTTTGGTCATTTGACCCATTTCTCGAAAAACGTTTTTCAGCATTAGACTAAACCGATTAATCGGAAAATGTAATTGATCGACGATTAAATACTTAATCGATTAATCGAACCGATTAATCGGTACAGCCCTAGTATTATTATTGTTATTATTATCATAACATCCCTACAACAGGACAGATTAGTATGAGAAAGATGATTATTATTACGATAAATGTTGGTGCTTGTCTGTCTGTCTTTGTGATAATATATTTTTATGTACAGGTAGGGGAAAAAAAGCGGACCGACTAAAATATCTAAGTTGCCGACATGAGCCACTGCGCATGCCTAGCGGCATTAACAGGATAGCAAGGAATGTATTGGCAAGGAGACTACAACCGATAAATTGCTTGTATTGAGAAATAATTTCACGTAATTTGCATTGCTTGTGAAAACAAACATTTCCGTTACATCTCTTACATTTATTTACGTATCGCAAGGCTCTGACATCAGCTACAAGAGTCGGTCCGCTTTTTTCCCCCTACCTGTACAAAAGATGCATACAAGAGATGCATGCTATTTTTGTTTTTTTTGTTTTTTGAAACAGTATGTCACTGATTCATCGAAACGTTTAAAGACTAACTTTAAAGATTAACTACACCAGCGTTTCTCAACCTTTTTAAACCCGAGGATCTCTAAAATGTCTAAAAAATTTTACGGACCCCTAATTTTACATCCCATTTTTAAAGTAGGCTATATGTAGGTCTATATTCTTAATATTTGGGGTAGGCCTATTAATTATAGGTCATTATAACGAAATAATTCTAAATACTTTTTTAATTCGACGGAAACAGTGTTATTGAATTGGAAGTAAACTATTGACAGTAAAATATATTTTGAACAGACTTTAACTTAATATTTATTAGACTACCAATTTGATAATATAATTAGTAATTATAACACAGGTTTTCCGGTGTCAGACACTCGGGCACCTCCAACAAGAGAGCTTGTTAAGAGAGCGCCTCTAATAACAAATTCCGACAAAGTCTATTTTTCAGGGTTTTGAATGCAAGCGAGAACCATAGACGTCAGTGCATCAGGGGTTTCAAACTGTGGTTCGTAACTGCAAAAGTAAGGAAACTTGCAATAGGACCTGTATTTTCGAAGATTTTAAAAACTTTGGCGTTTGACATCTAATGTTCATTTTATGTGAAAAAATTTTTACTTCTTTACTTGCTTTATGATATTTTTTAATTATGTCTGCGGACCATCTGCACCATCTTCGCGGACCACTGACCATAGGTTGAGAAACGCTGAACTACAACATTTACCGTAAAGACTAATTTTCTGACACTAGTGAGAGCACAAAATGTTCATTTCATTGGGAGGTCTCCTATAAGCTTTATAATATAGATCTATCGTTGGCATCGGAAAGGTGAATGTTAGAGTTGAAAAGCACTGATTAGCTATGGACGAGATGATCAGAGATTCACATGGCGTGTTCTCTGCGCACAAATAACTTTATAAGCCAACAAGTAACTGGTTTTGGTTTCCATGGCCGGTCCTGTACACCTCTCTCCTCCCCATTGGCCCCAGGAACCATCAACATGCACCATCTGCCGTGCTCGATGGCGGCTTCATCTCATGTCCTTAGTGGAATAAGGAGCTAAGGCACACTGCAAGGTCACTTCTTTTAATTAAAGTACGTTCGTGAGCTAATTCAGATGTCTGTGTAAGAAACTCATTCTCACATACGTCCAAGTACCTTTTTTGTTCTGCTGTGGTTGTTTGTTGTCTTATTACCAAACCTAATAACGGTATGAGTTTTTACGTTATCTGTTGGTCATAACCAGTGATGTCATTCTAAATCAGGGGTTTCCAACTTCAAGAGATCCGAGGGCCAATATTATGTTCAGGAGTTGATTTTCGGACCGCACAATTTTTTTTTTTGGCAAAATTGTACAGAATGCGGATCGTTTTTGCAAAACTTTCTAACTGAAAAATTTACAGAATTTAGAATTGATGGATTCGTAAACATAAGATAGACCTCTACATGATGTCCCAGGCGTTTTAGCAATTTTTTTTTTTGGGACGTAAAGCACTATTTGCACTATAAACTACTTGTCTCTGTCTGGCTTGTCTCCTGAAACATGTAGCTGTTTTCAGGTAGCAAGTTTTGCAAAAACGGTCCTCAGTTATAGGCTAAACAATGAGCTGAAAACAAAGTAAAATTTATGTGTAACTTTGTTTCTTTTCAGACCTTTCTAAAGGAGTCTTGAATAAACTTATTTTTCTCGTGTCATGTACCAGAAGGCCTATCTCACATAAAAAACTGAGTAACTTATGTCAACTCGACTTACTTGAATTTCTAAAGTTTCCAAAAACAATGGACTTTCAATTAAAATTAGATAGCTTAAAATTTATTTAATCAAAACGAAATACTTATTCACGAATTTATAACATAAAAAAATACATCAAATAAATACAAGTTACCAGTTTTCAATGTTGAATGTTAAAATTGGGGCCGATCTGCTGCACGTAGAATGTTGGAATATCCACTTCAAGTTTCAAATATAGGACACCCTATAAACCGATGTTTAAAATGCAATGGATTTTAACGGTGTATAATTGTTATATTTTTGAGCTCTTATTAGGCCTATATGCAAACAAAAATATTAATGAAGTAGTCTCAATGATATACATGAACATACTACTAGAAATGTTGAGAACCGCAAATGCCTTAAACTTATACGGTACAAGATTAGGCAAGGTACAATCCAGTCATTTCATCACTAATAGGCCTACTAGATTTTATAATAAATTGCCAACGCAGATCAAAGAACTATATGATTGTATTTTTAAATTACAGATGAAAATTTGGCTATGTAACAATCCATATTATAATAATAATATAATTATACAATAGAAATAGTAATTATATAATAGGCCCAGTAATAATTTATAATTTTATGAAAATAATTATATGATTAAAAAAATATAATTATATATTATTGTTATTATTATTACTATTCATAGTAGTCAATTATTTTAAAGTATTATTATTATATTATTATTATTATTGTTATTATTAAGTTGATAAGCCCATTCTTGGACAGGAGATAAGACAGGAAGAACAAAGTTAAAACTTATTCTGTTCATCAATATAAAAAAAAAATAGTATCAGGAACATCTGTTAGCCTCATAGGCGTAACCAGGCCGACCATATGGGGGGGGTTATAACATATGGGGGGTTATAACATATGGGGGGTTATAATTTTTAAAATTAAGATGCAAAATAACGAGTTTTAAGCTTCCGGGAGTCCTTCCCCGGAAAATTTTAAAAATTAAGACTCACAACAACGAGTTTTAAGCTTCCCACGCATTAAGTAATTTATGGGCAGACTTAAAAAAATTATACAATTTTCCTTTTTTTTTTTAGTCAATGGGGGGGGGGGGTTCAAACCCCCAAAACCCCCCCCCCTCGTTACGCCTATGGTTAGCCTTTATCAATCCGAAAACGAATAGGCCTACATTCAATCACCATTAACAAGGGAAAATATTTCTTCAGCTCGAAAAATCATGGCATTGTCTACGTACACAAGGCACCAAAGAGATATAGGCCTACACGACAAACGGTGTTCTATTATTATTCATGAAACCGTGTGTACGGGCAAGCTGAGAGCAAGCGGACTGTATGACAAGATTCATAGGACGTAACACTTCTTGAAATTGAGACTTAAACTATAAATAGATAAGCCAAACTTGCCCAATACATTTTAGATAAATTTCTCTGGTATGTAACAATTTATTGTCACAACAACAATACATACATCAAGCTCAGTTCATAAGTTCTTGATTTCTTGGACGTGTATAATATTATTATTCATAAATACTGATGAACTTGTAGATATCACAATGTTTAATACAAATTCTTTTGTTAAAGGTCATAAATATCTTTGAGATGGCTCAATCAGTTTGATCAAAACCACAAATATATTAGTTCAATGATGAAATTACGTCCAAATTGTTCCTCAAATAAATTAGGTAGTAAATGACGTACCTTTGAATTGATTAATACCACCTTTTGATAGTTGATACAGATGTTAGCCTGAGATCTTGCAACGCCAACACCAAAATGAAGAAGACCCGATGAATCACACGATGGGTGATAATAGTCCTTAAATCGTTCGAAATCTTCAGAATCAATAAGGCATATGAAACCTTAATGTGAATCGAAGAGCTGATTGCTTCAGCTATTGAAAGTAAACCACCAGATCTATCTGATAGGTAAAAAATGGCATTGATAAGCCAAGAAGAAAACTCATGTCCTTATGAGTAGTAGTTGAATTGATTACAACGAAGAATAGGCATTTAAAGCCTAGAAAAACTAATGTCTTTATGAGACACAGTTAACTTGAATCGATGAAGAAGGAGAAAAGTTAAAGATAAACCTTATTGGCTATCAAAACAATATAATAAAAATCTCCAGTCTCTGATTGGATGCAAGACAGAAAAAGAATAATTTTGATATTACAATACCCATACATAACAACTATTTGAAAATCATTTGTTCAAATAAATAAAAAAAAACAAGATAGCAAGCAAGGCCTGCTAAAAACGAATTACAGAAGCATGACCTACTAAACTAAAACATAACGGAACATATTGCCCGCAAATTATGACACTTGAGGCATAATTTAAAATTACATGTGGAGTTATGTTTAAAAAAAATAAATAAATAAAGAAGAGAGAAAAAAGAAATAAAAAATAAAACAAACATGAGAACAAATAATTGAAATGAATTGAAAAACATATGCAGAGAATGACTAAATCATTCATCATCTTCTGAAATTGGCAATGGTGCCAAATTGACAATTGGTTGCACATAAAGATTCGTGGCAGTACGAACCCTTGCAACTTGAACCAGACTGACCCCGCAAGGGTGAATTTGTCATGGTGTTTGAAGTCCTTAACGCTGGGTGGTAAGTTTTGATGTAGTCGGAATTCTCGTTGGAAACCTGACCAACGGATTCCATATGTCCCAATTTCAAGTGTTTGGACATAGAATTCCTGTAAGCCTTAGCTAATACAGGATTAGAAAGAGAACGTCTCTTAAGAGACGTCAATCTTGAACTCGCTTGGCGAGATGCATTAGAAACCCTTTGCAGGTTTGAATTTACTAAGGCTGAATAATGCATATCTAAGGTATTAGATTGGCAAGATACATCATCAGGAAGTCCATTGCTAAAGTCCTTAGATTTATGAAGTGTAAGTTTGTTGGACCTACGAACAGACAACCTAGGAGAAGAAGGTTGGGGCAGCTTGCCCGCAAAGTACCAACCCAGTTGAGAGTTATGAATGATGGGTAGGTTAGGAGCAGAAATGTTACCCACACAATTGATTTGCGAGAAAACCTCAACACCCAACACCAAATCTACAGAATTAGGTGTGTTGAAATCAGGATTGGCTAGTTGAAGGTTAGGCGGAATGTTCCAGTTAGTGATATTAATAGGAGATCTTGGAAGTTTCGACTCTGAAATCTCCGGAACAACAAGAGCAACAGTATTACAAAACCATCGAGTTGTTCGAGACCTGATTTCTATAGAAGCAAGCTTATGGGTGCTTACTTTAGACGACAATATTCCAGTCAGCCTTGCTTGCTGCTGACAAGGAGATAGTTTTAAATGTTTAAATAGCCTTTCACTGATTAAATTACAATCAGAGCCGCTATCTAAGAGGGCAGTGGCCTCTACGGGTTGACCATACTTGTTTATCACAAACACATTTGCAGTAGGAAGTAAGCAGCCTTGATGATTATGAGAGGCTGACATAATCCCTGCAGTATTAGCTATTTGTGACTCGTTCTGAGCACTATAATCGTGAAGAAGAGTACTATGTTTCTCTCCACACACTCTGCAAGAGAACGAGCTGCAAGCCTTGGTATGTCCTCTTGAAGAGTAACATACACGACATAAATGGTTAGTCCTGACAAAATTGCTACGGCTTGCAAGACTCATTGCTTTGAAAACATCACATTGGTAGACTTGATGTGAATCCTTTTTGCAACAAATACATTTGTTGACAAACTGAGCTGATTTGCTCTTAGCCGATATAGGTTGCGAATTCTGTGAAGTTGAAGGCTGATTTTTTAGAGCTGAATCCGTCATTTGCAAGACTCGGACTCTAGTCTCCAGAAACTTAAGTAGTTCCTTGAGTTCAGGCAGTCTGTCTGATTTCAGCGATGATTCCCATTCTCTAATAATATGAACTGGGAGTTTGTCTAAGATCATTTTAGAAATAATTAAGTCGGATAAATCGACATTAGTATTTAAAGAGTGCAATGCATGCACCGTGCTTATGAAATGATCTATAAATCTTTGCAGAGAGTCTGCAGAATTCTTTTCAAGAGAAGGTGGTGAAAATAATTTGTCAATGTGACTATTAGCAATCAGACGATTGTTGTCAAATCTTTCTGACAACGTTTCCCAGGCTACATCAAATGTAGCTGAGGATACAGGAATATTCTGTATTACAGTCATGACTTCTGGCGATAAGCATGATTTGAGATATTGGAACTTGTCCATGTTAGAAATATGCTTATGTTGAATGACAAGGGAATAGAATGTATCCCTGAACTCAATCCACAAGGCAGGATCGCCTGTGAATTGAGGAAGACGGATCTCGGGAAGTTTTGGGAGTGAAGGAGTCAATTCTGTAGATGACTGGTGTACTACAGAAGTTGAGACCTGATCAGGGTCATAGAACTGTTTATTTTCAGCAATAGAACTATTTAAAAGACCTATTGCCTCGTGAAAAGCCGCTTCGACTTGCCGACCTTGAAGTTTAATGACTTCAGTCACTTCTTGTGGTCTGATTTGAGAGTACTTATTCTTGAATTGATTAAATGTGGCTTCAAATGCATTACGCATACTGACAGCCTTGAAATATGAAACCTTGTCTCGTATAACTAACGTTTGAATAGCTTCAACGTAATCATAGAACTGAGCTGCTACAATATCAATAGAAGCTAGTTTGTCCCTAGATTCTGTCTCTGCTACTTCTAGCCTAGTCCTAGCCTCATAAGCTGTAACTAAAGAGTTTACACGAGAAATGGCTGCAAAAACAGCCTTTTCCACTTCTTCTCTATAATCTGCTTCAGCTTCTGAATACTCAATTTGGTCAATCAGAGACTGAACATCTTCATATTTGATCAGGACTTCATTAAACTTAGCCTTACGGGCTAAAATTTCATTATAAGATTCATCGTCGAGATCTGTAAATGATAGAAAGGTATTGACGTGGCGAGTGATCTGAGCCTTTATAGGAGTTCTCTTGGCTTTAAGAGCATTAATGTTTAACTCCTGATTAGCCATCTCTTTAGATTTACAGCACAGATTACAATGAATATCAATAGTTGCCCGCTCTTAGGGCCCAAATAACAATAAATACAATACCCGATTACGGGTTAAGACAAATCAGTACATAAACGTCCAATGCAATGGACGTTGAAACAATACAATATCAGGTGTGATATGTGTACTAGTGTAAGTGTTGCTGTCTGTGTAGGTTTTACAAGCATGAAACTTATAACACTAGTTTAACAATAGATCCTCCAGCCTTCACCTCAAACATGCAGAAGACATGGAGGCAGTAACAATATTAATTATTGTTTAGTTATTGTTATGATGAGAACAAATTCTGGTATATATTACAGTTCAATTCACCAGATAATAGTCCAGTTATGATTCAAGATTCGGCAATAGGAGTCCAATAAATGGTCCGGTAATGATTCAATTATCCGGCAATAGGAGGACCATTAAAATGGTCCGGTAATGATTCAATTATCCGGCAATAGGAGGACCATTAAATGGTCCGGTAATGATTCAATTATCCGGCAATAGGAGGACCATTAAAATGTACGGGCAAGCTGAGAGCAAGCGGACTGTATGACAAGATTCATAGGACGTAACACTTCTTGAAATTGAGACTTAAACTATAAATAGATAAGCCAAACTTGCCCAATACATTTTAGATAAATTTCTCTGGTATGTAACAATTTATTGTCACAACAACAATACATACATCAAGCTCAGTTCATAAGTTCTTGATTTCTTGGACGTGTATAATATTATTATTCATAAATACTGATGAACTTGTAGATATCACAATGTTTAATACAAATTCTTTTGTTAAAGGTCATAAATATCTTTGAGATGGCTCAATCAGTTTGATCAAAACCACAAATATATTAGTTCAATGATGAAATTACGTCCAAATTGTTCCTCAAATAAATTAGGTAGTAAATGACGTACCTTTGAATTGATTAATACCACCTTTTGATAGTTGATACAGATGTTAGCCTGAGATCTTGCAACGCCAACACCAAAATGAAGAAGACCCGATGAATCACACGATGGGTGATAATAGTCCTTAAATCGTTCGAAATCTTCAGAATCAATAAGGCATATGAAACCTTAATGTGAATCGAAGAGCTGATTGCTTCAGCTATTGAAAGTAAACCACCAGATCTATCTGATAGGTAAAAAATGGCATTGATAAGCCAAGAAGAAAACTCATGTCCTTATGAGTAGTAGTTGAATTGATTACAACGAAGAATAGGCATTTAAAGCCTAGAAAAACTAATGTCTTTATGAGACACAGTTAACTTGAATCGATGAAGAAGGAGAAAAGTTAAAGATAAACCTTATTGGCTATCAAAACAATATAATAAAAATCTCCAGTCTCTGATTGGATGCAAGACAGAAAAAGAATAATTTTGATATTACAATACCCATACATAACAACTATTTGAAAATCATTTGTTCAAATAAATAAAAAAAAACAAGATAGCAAGCAAGGCCTGCTAAAAACGAATTACAGAAGCATGACCTACTAAACTAAAACATAACGGAACACCGTGGTAACACTTCGAAATACCAAGCGCTGTGTTGCTCTATAAAATTTAAATTCACTGTGATGAATCAATTATTGGTTGGAAAGGAAACGGAGGGGAGAAGTGCCCCTAGGACGTGCGTGATCAGGACTGAGAGACTTCAAGGCGTTTCCACAACTTACTCACTTTCTACAATTTACTTCAATAGAGTGATTATTATATACAGTTATTCAAGACGGGCTATGGACATACAGATATTATAGGTAGGTCTAATAGTCTACGGTGTTAATTATGTGAGATTATAATAGCTTATTCTTTCAAATCTGTGTCAGATTTCAAAGCCCACCGTTGCATGTCAAGACCATCAGTAATTACGGATTAAAGTAGGACAAACTATAGACTATTTACTATAGGCCTATCATTTTGTTTTTATTTGTCCCCATATCAGCCCATGGTCTTCTTGAATGAGTGTAGATTCCCGTTAAGTTAGTACACAAAGAATACAAAAACACCTGTTATATAACTTTTTAAAAATTCAAGCGTAGAAGGTTAGCCCATTCTTAAAATAACACTTCCCTTAGAGCACACTTTGAAAACGTTACCAGGTAATTTTTAATGAAATATCAATCCTTTAGATATTTAAGAACTATGGCTAAGCTATGCTTTCTTAGGTCAGTGTATTATTCGATAATTTAAAAAGTAAAGCAATAGGCTAATTTAACAGTAAGATATGCACATAAATGTGTTACACCTATTTCTAAAGGTTATTCTTTTTTATAAAAAGAGCACGTTTCTATGCTTTCACAGAATTTTCAGAACTTGGGTACTACTCCATTGAAATTGTAAATGTTAGGCCTATCAACCATATAATTTGCTCATGTCTTATTATTTAGGTAATTGCAATTTTCACCACATGCAGGATCTCTTTACGACTGTCACATTTCCTAATTTTAATTAGCTACGTTTTAATTTATTAGCTCCAGAATTAGGTCTATCAAGGTAGAAAATCAAACATAGCCTAGACCTAAATCCTAATTGTTTATTGCAATGATGCAATTAGCTTTAACGGAGAGAAATCATAATTCAGCTTCACTGGATTCATACATTAATTTTCCTCCTCCAAGTTCCTCTAAATATTTGGATAGCCTAACTTATTTTGAATTTCCATTGAAGTTATTGGGCCTACTACTGTACCTGTACAAGTCGTCCATGCAGCTACCGAGAGTATGGGTACCACAGTGTGAAAACCATCTCCAAGATAAGCAATCTCATGAAGGCCTAACCATATGTAACTTGTGGTTTTGAAATCGTGTAGGCATATGCCTATTAGTTTGTAATATGCCTGTTTCACTAGCAATGGTTTAGAACCCAGATCTAACTTAAATTTTATATCTTTGATAATTATGGTGAGGGGTTGAAAAAGAATATGAGCTTATAAATGTTTGAATATTAGCAACTTTCAAAATGATGGAAAGGAATAATTTATTTTATCTTAAATTTGCATAAGCCTATAAATTTACGTTCTAGGCTATAACTTCTAAGTTCCTGACAGAGTTTGCCACTAGATCCTTTCACAAACAGCAGATCTACTCGCGCCCATAATCTTCTTAATTAAACACTACAAAATATAGGCTAATAGATATTTACTTCAGGTTTTGTGGTGTCTATATTCAGGGGTGGGTTATTATTAGAATGAATAGCAATAATACTCAAAATGTATTTAGTAGTTGAAAATTACTGAGATTAGTGGTATTGTAGTGTTAGGGTACGGTAATTTGTACACCGGATCGCGTATTCCTTATTCCACCAATCTGAAAACAATTTTAATAAATATATAGTTTCAAAATTAAAGCTAGATTTTAACATGAAGAGATTTGAACTAGCAATACAGCTGCTAAAAATCTAGACAATCTGTGAGTTTATTGTAAACAACAATAGCCTACAGAGTAATAATCAGAGGTACCCCAGGGCCGCAACTAATACGCAGTCAAAAAGTTAGGGCCGCAACTCACCTGTCTCAGCAGGGTAATTTATTAGTTCGGCCGCAACTTATATCCTTCCGTCGATGTAGGCCTAACTAATCTAAGCTAACTTATCGTATTACAACAATTTGCTACATTGATATTAGACCCAAACTGTAAGTATCACAGTCCTATATAGAATATTTAAGAATAACAAAATTTATAGATAAAATAAAATGAGACAGGCAGGCTACAGGCTGTATGTATATTTTATTTAGGCTTATCACTTAATCAAGTGTTCGTTTCTATTTCCGAAATAAAAATAAACGAAGATAGTTTCGAGGTACAGATTTACAATAGAGGCTGTAATTTATTTCACAAAATGGAAAATGTGCTATCCTTTCTATATCCAAAACTTTCCCAGCGAATGTTTCAAAACAGAAGATGTAATTTTTTGATTGCTGTAACCTTGGTCCACGAGGAGGGATATACTCCAGTGTTGTATGCAGGCGGGCTCTCAAAGCACTAGGAGCCGATTGGTCGGGGGTAACGATGTAACATCCAACTCAATCCCAGCCAGCTGCGTGCATGGCCCCAAGGTACCCCATTCGATACCCTCTGATTATGTGGGAACATGCCTGGTATAGGTGGAGAACAACAACAGCAAAAAAAGCTTTGGTTAAGTTATTACTTTCTGTGTGGGATAGTACGGTCTTATCATTCGGGAACACACAATGATCTCCAGTAAGCTCACTTCATGCTCCTAGTCTGAAATTCGAAGAAAATAAGCAAGAGAGAAAGGAAAAAGAGAGGAAGAAAGAAATGAAAGAAGGAAGAAAAAAAGAAAGATAAAATGCTGGCCCTATTAAAAAAACTGGGAATTGTTTAACAGAAAATTCACTCATCGACAGATTCATAACACGTAGCTAGGCCTAATTGACAAGCTACTTGGGATAATTTATTTAAAAAATATATTCTCATGGTCATAATCGCGAGAAAATCTATAGTTCCCTCACATCCCGGGAATAGCTAAGTGCGCAAAGCGGTCAGAAAGAAGTTAATGACCATCTAGTGACCCTTGAATTGCGCACATGCTGTAGCCTATGTGGGGGCTACTTTAACTGCGCACAAACAACTACATCGTCAGATAGAACAACAAATTCCTGCGAGTCTTTCCATTCAAATTTTTCTAAGCTGTTCATCGCTCACATCCGCATATAGCCTAAGTTATTTATTTTCTTAAAATGCACTTAAAACTTTTCAAGTTGGCACCTACAGTTATACGAATAATTTAAAAAAAGGGAAGAGTTCTATTTAGTCTGATCAAGATCGCGTCATATCTTTGAGAGCTGAAATATATGAAATATATATTCATTAAGTAGATTGGATTGTTTAAAAAATGTTGCGCATCACTATATTAAAATTTAATTCAAATTACGTTTGACAGATTTTATTCTCAGCAACATTAATATTATTTTGGATTAGTTCTTCATCAATATTGTATTAAGTTTCCGACAGGTGTTACTCTCAACAATATTAAAAATATAATTTGCCCTGAGCTCATTTCAACGTTTCCCAGAAATAGAATCTGTGCGCATTTCGTGTGTTCCCAGATATGTTTCCTGTTTGCATTTAAAATATTTTTAAAGGTAACCTCTGACTGTGTGCGCATTTGACGTGACCCACACATCCAATGACTTTTAATTAATTCTTTTGTATTTATAATGCAACTTCTTGTCCAAGCATTCAGAAATGTCCGTCCGGAGTAAGCGTATGCTACATTTCCAATCGAATTTGTTCATTATATTGAAATTCAGCGGCGTAAGTCCAGCGGCATTGTAGGTGTAATTATTTCCGTTCAAAAGTTTTATCCCCCGAAACTGTCAAATTTAGCACAGGTTATTGGGAAATAACAGACATTGTAATAATGAACCGGTATAACCACAGAAATGTAAAAATCAGAATTATTATTTAACTTATTTTATGCCATACTGTGTGGAAGAGACAAACCACAGCTCGAAAAACGACTAGACTACTAAGTTATTAGCAATACTCTTGCAATTAAAAACCTAACCAAGATGTGATCTTCGGGCAAGCTACACAGCATACTTTACAACATGAGAGTACTCACTAGGACTAGACTATAGTCTACAAAATTAACCGACTAAGGCATCTCCACCCATAGGATGAAACCGTGACCAAAGTGCTAGAAATTATGCATAGATTGAACTGCTTAGTAAGGTCATGGAACTAAGCTACATCAAATAAAACACTAAAACATAAAATATTAACATTTTTGTTATTCTTCCAAACAAAAAGTCTAAGTTAAATACAAGAAGGAGGTAACTTAAATAAATATAAAATTGCACTTTAAGCTCCGCCCACTCGATATTCACAATTTGTTTCTCAGCGAAGCAGGGTGACAAACTATCCTTGTATATTGTCGCCGACACTCCCGACCGTACCAAATATTAAAAATGCGAGAGTGCCCCTTGTAAGTTACCAAATATTAAAACTGCGAGAGTGCCCCTTGTACCAAATATTAAAAATTCTAGAGTGCCCCTTGTACCAAATATTAAAAATGCGAGAGTAAGTAAGTGCCTTGTACCCACAGGTTTGCCTTGTACCCAACGGTTTGTCAGCCTGTTCATCCTCGAAGAATTCGCTACATCGTGGTATAAAAGGAACTGCTTCACTGGGGATAGGTTGGGAGGGATATGTCTCATGCAAAGGTGCACCTTATATTTGTTTTTTCCCAAAAATTGAATCAGAGAAATGTGAGGAAAATTTTCATTTAATCTACAGGCTATGTTGAGCCATGCAGGCTTATCCATACTAGAAATTTAGGCTAGAGGAAAGAAAAGAAGATTAGTTGTTGTCAGGCCTTAATTCACACATCTGAATTGGAGAACTAGCAGTTGTGGTATGCTTTTCTGGGATCTCTTCACCCCTGAAATCACATGTCCAAACTACAGATTTGTTTGATAGGAATAAGGAATATGACAGTAATTCAGGGGCACGTCGGCGCGCATGCGTGATACGCTAGGATCCGCCCCTTGATGTAAATACATATTATTTGCTTGGAACCTTCCCTGTGTAATACATACTTCTTACTTACTCGGCGATCGAGGGCAATGTCTTTCAGAAACAAGAATCCAGAAGAAAGCTAAATCGTGTTTGTGATTAAAAGGATAGGTAGGCCTATAGGCCTAACTCATTACAATATCTGGTCCTGTTATCCGAGTTACCTCTTATGTCTAAAGATATATTGTTTAATGTAGCCTAGAACTGTCCGATATTTGTCCCATATGAATAAGTCAGTTTAAAAAATAAAAACGGATCGAGTTCGGGTAGGCTATCCTGAATTTACTGTTGCAGCAAGAGCATAAAACTTTATTTAAGCCCAAAATATAGGCCCATTGAAAACAAAAGATCTTCGATAATTTGCACGTGAGTCTTTCAGTATTAGCAGAATGAAAAAGTATCATAACAATAGCAGTTAGGAAGTGTCCTCTGAGTAGCACTTGGAATCGAGAATTTAAATTTGAATGATTACGAAGTTCCAATATATAGGCATATATTATTAACTGTTAAAACAGTTTTAAAATTCTTCATATTATACATGTAATAAAAATAATTACAAGTAGATTTTGTGTCTTGTTACTTCTTTTTAAAAATATCTAATATAGGCATAGGACAGAAATCACAAAAAACAACGTTCTAAAGATGACCGAGTATTACATTTCATAGTAAAACATTGCATTATTAAGTGCCAGTATGGTACTTTATGAGATTGTGTGGGGGACGAAAAATGTCTGTCCGTCTGTCTGTCCGTCCGTCCGTCCGTCCGTCCGTCCGTGTGTCTGTACGCGCTCTAACTCAAATACGCTTTATCGAATTTTAATGAAACTTGGTATACGCGTTTATAATGTCCATGGGAAGAACCCTATTGAAATTGGACCAAATCGGTTCACCGGTACCGGAGTAAAACCCAATTTAGTGTATATTTTAAAGGCGCCATAACTCTCATACGCTTTATCGGATTTTCATGAAACTTGGAATACATATTTATAATGTCCATGGGAAGATGTCTGTTGATATTGGACCAAATCGGTTGGCCGGTACCGGAATAATACCCAATTTAGTGCCCTTTTATGGTATCATATAAGAAAAGGCGCGGTAACTCAAATACGCTTTATCGGATTTTCATGAAACTTCGTATACTTATTTATAACAATCATGGCAATAAGCCTATTGAATTTGGACCTAATCGGTTGTCCAGTACCGAAATAAAGAGTAATTATCAGTCAAATTTATTATAATATTTTGGTTCATTTCGAAGCATTTTGATTGGCTCGCGGCCAACCAATCAGCGGGCGAGTCCCGTAACTAAGGTAAATAAAGGGAAATTCTGGAACAAGCCTTGAATTCCTGTCGAAACCTTCTTTAGTAAAGGAGGGTAAAAAGAAGGCACCTTCTTCAAATGCAAAATCAAATTCTCGGTTCTTTCTTATAGCGTCATCAATTAATGACAGCTTATAAAGCTTCCTTCAGTTGCCATGGACAGTTTGACATCTACATGAAAAACAAATGTTCCCATATGTACGATTATAGATGAAATGCTGCTGTATAATGACTAATTATTTTGCTAAAATTGATTACAATTAGATTAAAGCATTGAATTTTACT
The DNA here is from genome assembly GCA_964059195.1 of Ectobius pallidus. Classification (NCBI taxonomy): domain Eukaryota; kingdom Metazoa; phylum Arthropoda; class Insecta; order Blattodea; family Ectobiidae; genus Ectobius; species Ectobius pallidus. Next base: position 49,939,641 of record CAXKWD010000004.1, on the reverse strand, counting down.
TCAGCCTATGTCAGATTTATAATCCCTGACCTCTTAATAAATAAAAACATTAAGCTTTGAGAATATGGTTAGGTTGGTACCTCTGCTTCAACGAGGGCCTCATCCTAATTTATCACTCAGATATCGCGAATATTATAGTACTAATTAATGAAATAATTCAACATTGTACCATAATAAATCTAGCAGGCACGATATATAGCCTAATTTCGAAATACGGTGATTTTTCTCTTCTGTGAGCAACGACGAAATAGTATTCTTTGGTATTGGACACTTAAAAGTCGCAGTGTGGTTTGGTCTTGGGGTAAGGTGCTTGTCTAGTAATCAAGAGATATCACGTTCGAGTCCACCCTGAAGCAATTTTTTTTTTTATTGTTATCAATTTTGTTAAATTGAGCCTATTCCATTCTTATGTCCTATTTTGTCAATGTGCTTAAATAAGTATTACATTTTTCTTTTTAAAAAAACTGGGAATTCATTGTCTTTCATTGACCTACATCATTCCTAAATAATAACATAAGCCTATAAATGTTATTTCACGAACAGAAACTAGCTTTAAAGTTATTGCGTTGCGTTAAAATTGCATAAGCCTATACTCAGAACAAAACTGCATACCGCTAGGTGGAACTATCCTCTTCTTACTGGCTTACTGTACTATTTCATTGTCAATGCATTTTGTAAAATGTTTACATATTTTAAGAATTAGTATATCAGTGTATACCAATATGAATTAAGGTTAAGAATCAAACTTTAGACCTTTGTTCTTCCGTAAGCCCTGCTTAATGAATGTATCTGGAGTTTAACTCGGAGATCTATTAAAAAAAAAAAAAAAAAAAAAAAACTTATTTTCTGTATATCATAACTGCAATTATTACTGATTAAAAAAGTATACTGGCACTTTGTTATATCAGTTTACCTGATTTTATTGTGAAATGAAAATATATTATGGACGCATAAATAGACATAAGCCTATGCCAATAGACTTATAAGATAGCCAGACAGATAGAAAACATGCAATCTCATACAAACTTTATTTTAGAGATGTTCTTAATCGTCTGAATTTTTTTTTATATGCATGTAGGATATTAATTGCATTTTCACAAGTCATTAGCAGTACTTTTAGCAGTATTTTCAATTAATAGAAACTTATACAATAGGCCTATAGAGAATAACGTGGGAAAATAAAGCAAATTGAAGCAGCCTATTACCTAATGAATTTTAAATAATTTGTTGGATTTAATCAAGTAATCAGTTTCTATTTTATAATGTTCAACATTTAAAATCTCATCAAAAATAAATTTTATGCAACGTTAGAAATATTCTGAGGAAACTTAAGCTGACTCGAAGCATCTAGCTCTGCCACAAACAGTACGAGCAGAAATACTGCCTGGCGAGGGTGGAATAGGTAAGGTCTCATTTAAGTATCTAATGAGATGATAATCTGGGCATAAATACTGTAAGCTATACGAGATGATCAATATCAATAAGTTTACACTGAGTTGATGTTTCACATGTGCTTAACTAAGTTACAATGTATTCTAACCGAAGGAGAAGTAATCTTCTTTCTTGTTAATAAGTTATTACAAAGCAAAATATAATTTTTAGGAGTTCTACAGATAGTGATAGATTTTTTATAAGTTAACCTAGGGGATTTTATAAGAGGAATATGAGACCCTATTCATATGATTGTTCTTATATATTAATTAGTTGAATTTCTATAGTAATATAAGCATCCATCAACTAAAATCATCTGTGGGTTATAAGTTTGAAATGAACTTAGAACATTTTAGTAGAATAGCTGGTTTCCATGAGTGACAATTTTTACACGAGGGTGATTTCAAATTTTAAAATTAAACATTAATTTACTAATTTTATACGTAGGCCTATATCTGATTTTAATACATTTTTGCAGCGACGCACATGTAAGTTACGTCATTAGCTGTGAAAAGGTTAAAGATTTGCAGGATGGTTTATTTGTGAAGATCGCAGATTGTGAAGATTATTTGTGAAAATTATCAAGTTAAGAGGTTAAACGATTCTATACCTGCAGTAGGTCAAAATATTATTATAATTTATTATAACAACAATAACAAGATCAATAATAATTATAAATGTTTTATAATAATATATTTTTCTTATTTGTATCCAAGAATACCTCATAAGCAGTACTAAAATTAATTTCTTGGGGGCCAATTCGAGATCGAAACCGATTCTTCTGTGAAAGCTTTATGGCACAGTCAATACTTTTAACTTTCCTCTTCCTCCTCTCTCACTGAACAAGAGTGAAACAGCAAATCATTTTCACTTACGAGAAGAGATTTCATGTGCAGGTATGATCTAGGCGATTTTATTTCACTTTTACAGTTCCTATACTTTAACAAAATTTGCCTTAATGATTTGTTTTAAAAAGGCTATTAAAGATTTTGTTTAATTATTTTAGAAAACCGTAGCCTGACTGTCTGTAGGTTACAATTTGTAGAATTATTTTTTTCGAGCACGTGAGTGAGAAGAAGCTATGAAAGTAATGTTACTTCCACAAAACCTTTTTCAGTTACGAATAACATATTACTGGGAGATAACTGAACGCACATTCTCGAAATTATTTAATTTGATTTATTTTTAAAATCAAGAAATAACATTACAGGTATAAGTTACATCCAATTACAATCTTCATGGCTGTTAAAAATAAATAATATAGTTACAATACAAATAAGAAATAGGTGAATAAATGCAGGACGTTAGGGTAATTACCTATGTAGAAGTAAGAAATAAAGAGAATAAGGGGAAATAAAGAGAATGAGAAAGATTGAGAAGAAAATGAAGCATGAGGAACATAAAGAAAAAATAAAAATACATAAAAGTAAAAATAAAAATGAAGTAACTTGGGATAAAACAATGAAAATTGTTAGTCAATAATATCAATTGTACATTTATGACTACAGAAAACATTATTTACACACAGATTCTTATTAATTGTCATTTTGAGAAGTTTTAACAATTGGCTTGCAATAGAATTAAATTGTAAAATATTAATTCCAATTTACGTCTATAATAAATGGGTGGATTTGATTGTACCGACTGAGAATTCTGTTCTGTAGAAATTCATATGCATGTCCAAATGCGCTATAGGCCTATCCCATTCTTATGGTAAAGAAAGTCATATAAGAGTGCATCACATCGCATTTTTTCATAGGGGAATTCCATTTAAGAATTCTTCGTTTTGGTTTTACTAAGAGCATTAAGAAGCTGTGATATTACTCCGCGTTATTATTTTATATTGACAAAAAGTATGTAATGATCACACTACTTGCTTATTTTTCAGCTAATTTTCAGTTTGAGAATGATAATGATGTTATGATAGGGACTAAGTGCTCGCTGCATTAGCAGCAGCTGGGATTCGGTAGGTATAAAAGCCATTTCGAACGATAATTGAGTAGGAACTGTCTATCAAGGCAGAGCTCCATGTTGCAATCATAAAGACGGTTAAAGCAGTAATACCACGCTACCAGCTCACCGCCAAGTGGACCGTTAAATTTTACACAGGAATCCAACATTATCCTACATTTGGATTTCTTGGCGGAAAATATGTAGGCTATGTATTCACAATAACAAAACAGGCTAAAATAAATACTGTAGATGAAACGCCCAGAACGAAACTATAATATTTAATTCCTACAAAATCGTAGGAGGTAAACATTTTTGGGAAATGAGAATATGGGAATTACTACAATCTCTGAAAGATGACAACATGCTAATTCCTATAGTTCCCCTTCACAGTATCAATCAATACCTGTGAAGCTTTCCACTCATGCTAATTTTCATAATCACCACTCTCATATAAGTTATTCAAATTTTTAGAAGTGATGAAGAGAATGCAAAAAAATAAAAACACACACACACTTACGTAAAACCACACAGTGCAGTAAATAATAGGCCTATGTTATCAGAGAAAGAAAATAAGACATTGAAAAAAGAAACAAGAAAGGCGACGAGTGAATATTTAAGTGGGCGCATCACAAGAGTTAAGTGAAGAAAGTGTCTCACAGAAATAATATATCAAGAATTTGATATTTTTTTAATAATAATTTTTATTTATTTTATAAATAAATTTTATATAACACAAGACCACCCGAATGAGCAAGCGCTCGTGCTCGGGAACAGTTCAGCTATTTACATTAGAAAATTAGTACACAAATACAAATACATAAAGAAAATAACTTATTACTAATTTTAAATCAATACCTAGAAAAATAATAACAAAGGGAACAGAAAAAAGAAAAAGAAAAAGAAAAAAGAAAAGTGGGACGAACAAAATTTGACGTCCTGAGTTATAATAAATAAAATGGTTCCTTAATTTTCTACTAATTACAGAGTGAAGTAAATTTTGAAGTATGAAATAAGATTTTTGATAAACTTATTGAATTTTTTGTATTCACATGTACTATTTCTGGATGCGACCTAATTATTGAGTTATAGAGTCTTGGACCATAATAATCCCCCAACTCAATCCCACGTGCACCCTCCCGACATTCCACCTATCTGTAGGTATTCAAACACAAACACACAGCGAGCGACGTGACGCGACACTATAAAATACGTATTATGGGGTTAAACACGCAATGAGCGACGCGACTTGGGGCGACGTGGACTGGACAAGTTCCAAGCCGCATCGCGTCCAGTCGCTCGTTAGCAACGTTGCGTGGTGGGTTGCGTGGCTGTCTGTGTTTTTGTGCCCAAAAGAGACACCTAACCGGATTACCTTACAAAAATACCAGAAATAAAATTATTTAAATTTTTTAATAAGATTGTATTGAAAATCAAATTAATACAAGTTTAGTAATGTAAGAAAATCATAATCATAAAAAATACTATAGGCGTTGTTAATGGACTACAAATTAATAGTGTGGGAAACCTCGTTACATAGGCCTACATTGAATAGAATATAGAGAAGGGAACCGCGTTTATCAAATTAAGATAGGCTAAGGTAGGTACTAAACATTAAATGGCATTCGCCTGGTTTTTGCATGAGCAAATGTCGTTAGAATTTCCATCAAGTCTATTTTTTGTGCTTCGTCGTTTTCAATGGACAAGAAGGCCAGAGAATTCAGTCTCTCCTGTGATGTAGTTGATCGTAAATATGTCTTTATAAGCAAATATTTATTTCGGGATAAGTTAACTTAGCAAATATAGGCCTAAAGTTATTGGTGTCAAATATTTATTTGTTCAATAAAAACATACAAAGCAATATTCAAAATTCAGTTATACCTAACTTTAAAAAATACGTTATGTACATCCTACTTATTTTTTCAAATTTTGTTGTGTTATTTTTGCCGTTGCCACGGCGCCCCCCTGGTCGCGGCGCCCGGGGCGATCGCCCCGCTCGCCCCGCCCACGCGACGGGCCTGATTGCTATGTTTACAGCCAGAAGAGGTGAAGTGTTTTGGTTCTAGGGTATTTATTGGTTTACTATTCTATATAGGCCTATAAGAATCCTACAAACAGCAACTTTGGAGGAATTCACCAAACCCGAATTCCATCTCTGCTATTATAAAGAGGCCTATATAAAAATGATGCACATTTATGTTATGCAGGCCTAAGTTGGAAAAGATGCAAGTAGATTAGGTTCCATCATGATAACATGAACGGGAAATATATTTAATAAGTTATTAAACTATGATATTTTTGCTTTTATTTAATATATTTGCTTGAAAGACGACTTGGAAGTCACTCCGAGGTTGTGTGTTTTTGACCTCAGATTGCGATACTGTTGTCGTGGTTATGAAAAGGCGCCTATGGACACATCACGCCGCGCCCACATTCGGCGCTGACAAGCAATTTGAATGTATACTAAGTGGGAATCAGATCTTCTGACATTCCATTATGATGCGTGGCCTACTCTGTGTATGAGTAACTGACTATGTTAACTAGGGCTGTCTTGTACTGAAGATAAATCTCAGTACTGTTTTCTCTTTTTTCTCTCCGAAACTAAATGTTCTGCTCATAAAAATGTAAACTTATGACGTAGACCGCTGTCAAAACTCGTCTACTGCAGCGTCATTTGCAGATTTAGTATATCCCCGCTTTTCTTTTCAGGGAATGTAGTAACGAAGCTTTAGTTTAGTTTGATAGGTTTGTTGGCAAAAATAAATGTCATCAGCCTCATCCCAATTCTGTGAAATGAGCTGAGAAGTTAACGTACGTTAGGCACAGTTGAGTAGGCTATGTACCCTCCGTTTGAATAGGATATTTATATTATTCATCGTTCAATATTTTCTTAAATAATTATAATAAATTCAACTGAGTAATTTATCTTAGGGCTGAGTGGTTAGATTGCTCACCTTCCCTCGCTGGGATCTGGGGTAGAATCTCGGTGGATCTATGCGGAATTTGTGGTTGACAAAATGGTGTCGGGCAGGTTTTCCCGGTGTGCTTCCGTTTCTCCTGCTCCATTCATCATAACATTTGGTTACAATAAAGGAATTATTTTATGCTAGGTTATGCAACGTTGCGCAACGTTCAAATAATATGTAAGGTATCCTGCAGGACAAGTATTGAATTACTACATAAAACTCTCGGTAAATTTGCTTAGGTCTAATGCCACATTCTGAAATGCGGTGTTAGAAGGCCCAATACCAGTCTACCTATTGTGGATGACGCAGCAGTCGGATGGTAGGCCTAGTCCCTTCAAGGATGATGTGCCACGGAGTTTAGTTTTGTTAGGTGAAAAAGACTTTTCATCAGTAGGTCTATTTCTGTATCCCAAAATGTTTCTCTGATTAGTTATGTTTATTTTCCACGTCCAGTAAAAAATTAAAACTTTACACGGTGTTTCTTATTTGGACTTTCTTTTTTCACACTGCCTTCTTTTTATACCGATGTATAATTCCAATAAAGAAGGTTTGCACTTAGAACATTCTTAAGATGGAATCTAGAAATAAAAGAGTAGCCTATACGCAAGTACCAATGACCAGAACTAAATATATACTTTTTCCATGGATTCAGAAGTAATTATCGAAAAGTTGTCTGTTATTTGGACACTATGTCTTACAAAGTGATCTTTAATGGTTTCTTTCACGAATTTTCAGTCATATCTTGTGCTGAAAACGACAGCGAATTTCACGTCGAGACCATGAATTAGATACTAATATGGTAGAGCAGCGTTTCTCAACCTATGGTCCGCGGACCACTGGTGGTCCGCGAAGTTGGTGCAGATGGTCCGCAGACATAATTAAAATATATAATAAAGCAAGTAAAGAAGTAAAAAATTTTCATATAAAATGGTTTTTAAAATCTTCGAAAATACAGGTCCTATTGCAAGTTTCCTTACTTTTGCAGTTACGAACCACAGTTTGACTCCTCTGATGCACTGACGTCTATGGTTCCCTCTTTCATTCAAAACCCTGAAAAATAAGACTTTGTCGGAATTTGTTATTAGAGGCGCTCTCTTAACAAGGGTTTTATTGTTGGAGGTGCCCGAGTGTCTGATACCAGTAAACCTGTGTTATAATTCCTAATTATATTCTGAAATTGGTAATAAATTCCTAATTATATTCTGAAATTGGTAATAAATCTGTTAAAATATAATTTTACTGTCAATAGTTTACTTCCAATTCAATAACTGTGTTTTCGTCGAATTAAAAAATATATTTAGATTTATTTCGTTACAATGACTTATAGGCCTAATTAATACCCCAAATATTAAGAATATAGGTCTACATATAGCCTACTTTTAAAAATGGGATGTAAAATTAGGGGTCCGCAACATTTTTTAGACATTTTGGAAGTCCTCGGGTTCAAAAAGGTTGAGAAACGCTGTGGTAGAGCAAGATAAAAATGGATAATGATGAAGATGAATTAGAAAAATAAGTAGGTATGAAGCAGAAGATCTAAAAGGCTATAGATCTAGAAGGCAACCAAACGAATACGATGATGAACAAAAATAAGAAACTAGATTTGCATTGGAATTGAATTGAATGTTGTGATGACGTCATCAAATTTAGGCAAGCCCGGGGCAGAACGTGACACGCAGAGTTTTCAATTCCCAGCGCCATCTCTAGCAATTACCCCTCACTTCATTATCATCAAATTCATAAAATTATTTTCTGGCGTACTGATCCCTGGGGCACGCCAGCTGATAACATAACCTCAAAAGGGCTGGACAGGTGAAGTCGGCTGAGGTGTATAAATCATCGAAAGGGCCCCCATTCTTTGACATTTATTGCTTTTCTTACTTCCAATAAAATATGGATGTAATTCCACAGAAATTACAGAAAAGCTGGAAGGAAATTTTGAATAATTACACTTTTTAATAGTAAATTGCCGTTTTTTAATTGACGCACGCTTTGGCTTACACATATACTATTAGTAGGCTAAACTATTCCTTGTTTTCATGAATTTCTCATTCAAATTGCTTGTGTTTAACTCGCTGTACCCAGAGCAGTAGACAATAGGCCTACAGGCTAATTAACGGAAATACTATAGGCTAATTAACAGAAATACTATATGCTAATTAACGGAAATACTATAGGCTAATAGACCACCGGTATTACTAAAAGGATGTAGCCTAAGATACCATCTTTAAACTTTGCATTCTTTATTTATTAATATTGCAATGGAAAACTCTCGCTGATTAAGAAGTTAGCATTCGAATTTGACTAAATGACTGCATGTTGAAGAGGGCTTTTTTCAGGCATCTGGAACATATGCCACTCTTTCTGAATAAAAGATTTTCCACACTTTAAAAAAAGTTATTTGAAAGACTGGAGCCCTGAGCGAAACTACCTAGAGTTTTAAGTTCAACTTTCCCGGCTTCTCTTATCAGAATTTCCAGTAAATAGAATCTAAAGTTTTAAATTTTCTGAAATGCAAAATGCAATACAGTAATTTATCTTTAATCAGGCTTTTCTATAATAACGATAACTATAATATTATCGTATAATTGACTTCAAATTTTCTTTTTCTAAATACAGTTGACAAGACCAGCGCATCATTATTTGAATAATGTCAAAAGAATAAAACAGATCATTAAAAATTCATTTCTTATGCTGACATTTTAATTAAAACAACTTGAAAGAAAATAGACAATTGCAGCGTTCCTAAAAATACGCCAGATGGTATGATGTACACGGCCAGAAAATTCAAACGAATTAGCCTTTTTAATTCAAACAGGGAAGCAGCATATTAAAGCCTGCAAAAGCCATAAAAAGTCTTTGAAAATACATATATCACCTGCCGTGATTTAACTGGTGAAATCGAGACTTTATTAAATAAATATGGCCTCCATTAGGTCCTATGGCTGAAAGAGCACAAGTTAAAACCTTACGAAATGAATTAAGAGAAGGAGCATTTCAATCTTGGTGTTCTGAAACAGAAAGGCAAAGGAGTTGTATTATAAAAGTAGTATACGCCGGTCAAAAAATTGCTATGAAAACCTGGCCAACTTTGTTGCAGCGAATGGCATCTGTGCTCCCTATGTTCTATACGAGGAAGATTCCAAGGGTTGATGGTTGGTGCAAGAGGTAAAATAGCTGAACCTCTTACTCCAATTTACCAAAAGGTTTGGCATAAAAAACAGCCTGTTGCTCGAAATTGCCATTGTTGATATAAAAGGTTCGATTTCAATCTAAGGATCCATTTATATGGCTCTAATACTTATTAAAAACTGAAGTAGTCTGTTTCCCAATGCTTATTGTATATTTTTGTATATATACGAAGGTTGGAACTGGCAACACGTCTATAAAATCAAGGTGAATTACAGGAAGTTCAAATAGCTTTTGTTGGGTGTTGGTTGGATATCCAGCATACTTCAGAGGAAATAGGAGCCTTCTATCACTTCAAATGCCTTCACAGTAACCTGAAGAAATTGGTCAACTGGTCTAAAATGAATTTTGGATCTTACAGAAAGCCAAAGTTTAAAAATAATTCGATACTTTAAAATTATTCTTGATCCACAATAATATTCAATAACATAATGAACTGTTTCAAGATTGGTTAAACAAATTTTACTCATTATGATGAATGACTGTAACGCATGATTGAACCTCCGCCGGAAGGAAGTGAAGAAGAAGTGACAGGCTTTGACCCACCTTGCTCCTTTTCGGTATGTACTGTAATTATTGTGAATCAAGATTAATTTTAAGGTATTGAATTTCTTTTTAAACAATGACTTTCTGTCAGATCCAAAATTCATTCTATGTTTATGAAACCAGTTTTGTAAACTGTTAAAATATTTGGAAAGTATGTTTTGTTTGTACAACAATCTCCCCTGTGGGGAAAACAGAAATATTATCTTTCAAAATAAATAATATATCCTAATGTAAACATAGCCTACTTGACAAAGGTTTAGGCCATATGAAATAGGGCTAGACTTATATTATAACTTACATTTTATTTTTACATCACACTAACGTTCAAATATAAGGTTTGGATTACATTATGGCCTATTTCACTAATAATGGTTAGAAAATATAAAATAAAATAATTTGCATTTTCTACCTGAAGTGTAATAGACTAATTAAGATGCCATTTCTAATTAAGTTAGTACCATTCTTAAGGTCTGTCACAGGCAATAACTGAGAAAGCAGAAACAAAATTGTAGAATAATGCACTGAGTATTTTGTTAATTGAACCCTTAGGAAATAGGAGACATTTTTACAAAGTATAAGATTTAATTTTTCGTCTTATACCCTCAAAAAAAAAATAATAAGATGCCAGAAACATATATAGAGTGATGTGGACAACCTTTTACAATGAAGATAAATATTTATGTTTGCTATTTTTATTGTGTAATATTTTATGTAATATTTTGTGAAAGGTTTCTATATATGTTTCTGGCATCTTATTAGGCCTATATTTTTTGAGGGTATAAGACGAAAAATTAACTCTTATACTTTGTAAAAATTCTCCCTCAAAGGCACTAAGATGAAATTTATCAATAATAGGAGGAATGTTGTGTAGGCCTAAATGGCTTTGATGGCCTTGGACAGTACGTTTCTTGTGTCAATTAATACTATTAGTTATTGGCTTAGCATACATGATAACTAGGCAATCATAATTATGGCAGTATAACATTGCATGTGTAGGATTCATACACTCGTGTTAAGTTATACGAGTTACCAAGAGATGAGCAACAATAACCATGACTTCCTAGATTCGATGTTTGATACGCCCAATGATAGCTGAGGAAAACGGAATGCAAAATCAATGAATATTGTAATGTAAAGCATTGTGTTGTTTCGCAGGTTAACGAGGCAGGCTTCATGCATAATAAAAACAGGTTGTTAAACGCAATGCTTACCAGATCTCGTTATGATATGACCACCTTCGTGACAAACGATAATTCGACAGCTTAAATTTGGTTATAACCTCCCTCTACAATTATTATTATTATTAAAACCTCAAATTATCAGTAATTATTATCGTGACAAAATATAATTTGACACGAAAATTATTCTGCCTTGGTGTAAAAATATTATACTAAAACGCAAACTTTTACCGGAAGTCAAACATTGATTACTTTCTGGTTCTTCGTGTCAAAAAACTTGGCCCGGCTTGAAATTAATGCATTTCCACTTCCGGTATTAATTTTAATAGCCTCGCTATAGATGGCAGCAGGCTACATGTCCCCATTATATATTTGGAAAATTTTCATTTCATTGTTAGGCGGATGTGATGGTATTGAATGGATTAATTTTAAATTTGAAAGACTCCTTAATAGCAGGACATTTATAAGAGGTTTGTGCTTCTATTCGTTTTGCTACGCTGTCAGAAAAGAAATAAAAATTATGTATGCACAGCTATGCAGGGAATTATTACAATAAATCACATGACATTACTGAACAGACAAGCAAAATTCTCTTAGAAATATGCAATTTTTCTTACCTCAGCAAAGTACAATCATTGTACCTAAAACATAGACTAATACAGTATCTGCAAGAAGTAATCATATTATAACCAGGGCCCGGATTCTTAGGTTTTAAACTATTTTGTTCCTTGCTAGCTAACTGTAATATGTTATCATAATTATCCGTTCCATAGTCATTGCAGTAACATAATCCATTCTTATAAAACCTAAAACAATGGCTAAATAAGACGTTAGAAACTAAAAATGGCTAAAACTGCTTTTCGAGTAAAATACGATAAAATAACAATAATAATTATAACAACTAATCTATTAAAAATTACTTTTTTAAATATCAGCCTACATTTTGTATCTTGCTCATTGTTGCTAGTGTATTATTTTGTAAAATTGTAATTGTAATACCGTTGCGTTTTGTAATTTTGTAATTTAGTACCCCATTGTTTCGGAAAAGGAAATCTTAAGTGAACTGAAATCCCGGTTTCTTTAGAAGCAAATTAAATACATTCTTTAGAAGCTTACACTAGCAGGCGCAGTGTTTGCTCCAGCAAGACGCCGAAAGTGAAGTATTCTAGTAGGCCTATTCTAAAAGTTGATTAATTGAAAAACGTTCTTGTTGAGCTTGTGGTGGAGTTAGAAATAACAGGGGTAGTTCTATAATTAAGCAAAAAGTATTCCTAAAGTTTTGTGGTTAATGGAAATAAAAATAAAAATAAAAAGAACACATTGAAAAGTGTTTATTCTACTTAATAAAGTGAAACTTTAAAAAAATTCAGAAAATGGTAAAAAAAAACTAAAACAAAACTATTTTAACGTGTTTACAAAACTAAAAGAAGTTTTATAAAAACCTAAAAATCCGGGCATTAAATAAACCCCACAGGACAAGGCAGCGCGCGCATGCGCGCGCGCACACACACACACACAACATAGACCTACATGCACAAGCGCATACATAAACTACATACACATATCAATACATTTAATGATAAACATGCAAACGAACCCTACGTAGGCTTACATTTTGATCAGGCCTCTGTTTTTTATTTCCTCTGCCCGTACCATAGGTACTATAGGTAGAGGAAGTATTGTTTTCGACCCTAAAATTCGAAGTTGAGTTTTTAGCATATATACACGTTTCAAGGCCCCCTGAATCCAAAAATACTATTTTTGGAAACATGTCTGTGTGTGTGTCTGTGTGTCTGTCTGTGTGGAAGTTTGTGAACAGGCTAGCTCCGAAACGGAGAATCGTATGAAAACAAAATTTCGTATTTGGGTCAGGTACCTTCTGAAGATGTGATTCGAAGATTGGCGACAAATTTCTCTTGTTTTTAAGGGGACTTTACATGAAGAAATTTTGGTTTTTCGCGATTTTCTCGAAAACGGCTCTAACGATTTTCTTTAAAATTTGCACATGTGTTCCTTTTACTGAGAGCTAAAACTTTTATTTGAAACTTTTTTTCGAAAAAATTCTCTGAGGGTAGTTACAAGCATAGGCGTAACCAGGCCGACCATATGGGGGGGGTTATAACATCCGCGGGGTCTGGCGAGTATGGAAGGAGAGGGGGGTCCGGGGGCCCTCCCCCGGAAAATTTTAAAAATTAAGATGAAAAATAACGAGTTTTAAGCTTCCGGGGGTTCTCCCACGGAAAATTTAAAAAATTAAGATGCAAAATAACAAGTTTTGAGCTTCCGGGGGTCCTTCCCCGGAAAATTTTAAAAATTAAGACGCAAAATAACGAGTTTTAAGCTTCCCACGCTTTATACTTGCATTAAGTAATTTATGGGCAGACTTAAAAAAATTATACAATTTTCCTTTTTTTAATCAATGGGGGGGGTTCAAACCCCCAAAACCCCCCCCTCGCTACGCCTATGGTTACAAGCCACCCAATGTTCACCCACTGTTTGTAGAAATTTTGTCATGCGTGATGAAGAACTGAATACGCGCTCTTTCACGGCCTCTTATTGTATATAAGAATGTGAAGTGAGAAAGATGTATTGTTGGCCAGGTATAGAGTAAAGAAGTATCTGAGGGAAATATTCGATAAATTTCGGAAATTATTCTTTACGGCGGAAAGTTCAATAAACGTCTGCAGTCACTTGTTCTTTTTTTTAAAGTTTGTTATATAGCCTTCGGTTTTAGTCGCATCATTGAAAGAAGAGGTATTTATAGGATTATTAGCGTAAAATTGTGTCTTACGATTCTGTAAAAGGATATGTGAATGCTGCTAACTTTTATTTGGGCAGAGGAAGTTATGTGACTTTCACATCAGATTTTTTTTTTTAACATAATCGTATCTTTCCGTCTCGTTAACAAGCTTTCATTCTCTCAAGAAATGTATAACTTATTTCAAAGACTGTGAAATCATAAGTTTTATGATTCTGTATTAAAACTAATTTGGGGTAGATCATGGTACAGTTTGCTGAGACACTACGCTACGAACCGGAAGATTCGCATTCAATTCTCGAGAGGTTATAAACTACCAAATGTTAAATTTAAAATCAATGTGGCCTCCTCTCTTATAGTCATTCATTATAGTATATTGCGATACAAGTGCCGTAAGGCACGTTTACGGGTCGAGGAAACAGATTGAAAACTCGAGGCGCAGCCGAGGGTTTTTAAGTTTTCGAGACCCGTAAATGCCTTTACGGCCCGTGTGTTGCATGCTATTTTTTGCACGATGATTATTTATATCAATTTAATTATATTAATAGTGATATTACCTGAAAATATTATGTAAATACATTCTTGAAAATAGATGTTTATTTCAGAAAGTGATTCGCATGTGTTTGTTGTTATGGGAACCGAATATTTGTCCTGGGGGCCGTGGCCATAAAGGCTTGTATTATGAAGTGTATCGTAATGAATTATGACGTAGCGCTTGGACCGTAAGTGTTTTAACCTCATCGCAACCGGCCTTAGCAACAAGACTGTGTGGGAATGTCAACTTACGATCCATGTAAACAAAGTTCGTAAGTACCACTTACTAGCTAAGGAGTGCAAAAAGTTATAAAGAAACTACTGATATGTTAATATTAACCTATTACATCATACTATCATATTCGTACGTGTGGCAAAATACAACTTAGATCAATGAATCAATTAGAAAAAAGAATACTAAAGCATTAACAGTCAACAGATCAGTTCAAGCTGTCAGCAAGGCCTACATGGTTTTAATCTAGGATAAAATTACTGATGATTTCCTCTTGGAATATGTAACTTATAAGTTGCATCTTTTTATAATGCTTTTCTGAAACAAAATTGCCTGTATTCCTATCTTAAAAGTTGTGAAAAAATTCTCAAATGTGATCTACACCGTACTAATTTTCGGGGGTATACATCGGAACAAAGTAAACTTCATGCTCGATAAAGGTGACTTAGACCTATTATACTCAATGACACGAACGGCGGCGGGCCTATAAGGAAATTTCATGATTTGCTATTTACGAAGTCCATTAAAAATTGAAATTAGATTTACGATACCAAGCACAATGCAGTTAATACAGTTAAAATATAGATTCTTAGTTTGTTTCATTTAAAAGAAAACTAGTACCTAGAGTTATTGCCAAAGACCATAGTTAGATCACGAAAATTTCGAGCAAGAAAGCTACGAACTACTCTACAAATCTCTTGGCCAACCGGTGTATAAAAAATGCATTCACTGAGAAGTATTTTTCGTTTCACGGATCCGAAGTTGCTGATGAACAAATTGCCAGACATTTTCAGCTTGATACTTTATAAAATGGCTTCAGATTTGCTGAAGATAGTTAAAATAATAAAGTATGCCTATTAATTTTTTTAAGATGAAATGCCGAGATATTATTTTGAAAGAATGTCTTTTCGTTAAAAATAAGTTAAGGAATATTTCTGCTATAAGGAAATTGAAGAAATGTCTTCCAATAGCTTTTTTAAGAAATGTGTATTTTGCATTATTTCATACTCACATTAATTATGGTATACAACTCTGGGGTCACTCTACCGAAATTATCAGTAGACCTATTCTAAAATTCCAGAAGAAGATCATTAGAATTATACTCAACAAGGTAGTAGAAATTCCTATAGACCATTATTTGAAGATTTAAAAATTATGACTATACAATTTATACATTTTAAGATTAACTTACTGTAGATCTATATAGGCTACAATAAGAGCAGAAATTCACTCCCTCAACACTATAAATAAGAATAACATGATCTTCATCGATGCAGACATACCGTAGGCCTACCTACAATTCGTGCTATTGTAATGGAGTAATTTTGTTCAACAAATTGCCTACAACAGCCATATATGTATCTATTGATAGGTATAAAACTGTTCTTTTACATTAATGAATTTCATTCGGATAGTAGAATTAGCTAAAAAATAATGAATGAAATAAAATCCGCCTTTAAACCATTATCAAAGAAATAGATCTCTAGAAATAGAGATCTATTTGTATCAGATATTGCAAGTATACTTTGAAACCAAATTAAATTGTGTTTATTGATTATACTTTTATACAAATAATTGGGGAATTTTGCAATATATATATATATATATATATATATATATATATATACATTGTTCTTTTTAGTAGGCTAGTGCCAAAACCATTTTATTCTACTGAATAATTTCTGAATCTAGATGCCAACGTTAAGTTACATTTTAAGTATTTAGGCTACGTTAATCTGTAAATATTCTTATCTTAAGTAGCAAAGACTTACTGCTCATTGGTGAATAAATAATAAGTTGTTGTTGTTATTATTATTATTATTATTATTATTATTATTACTACTACTACTACTACTACTACTACTACTACCACCATAGGCGTAACCAGGCCGACCATATGGGGGGGTTATAACATCCGCGGGGTCTGGGGGCTATGGAATACCCCCCTCCTCCCCCGGAAAATTTTAAAAATTAAGATGGAAAATAACGAGTTTTAAGCTTCCGGGGTCCTCCCCCGGAAAATTTTAAAAATTAAGACGCAAAATAACGAGTTTTAAGCTTCCCACGCTTTATACTTGTATTAAGTAGGCCCTAATTTATGGGAAGACTTAAAAAAAATTGTACAATTTTCCTTTTTTTAATCAATGGGGGGGGGGGGTTCAAACCCCCAAAACCCCCCCTCGGTACGCCTATGACTATTACTACTACCACCACCACCAACAGGCAACAACAATATCAGTTCAAAGAGAAAAGTGTCTGAGATAAGCTAGTACAAATTGAATAAGGCAAAGACTATACTAGGTTTTAAAATATAAAATATGCTGGAAACGTTTAAATTATTTCCATGTTGTAATGGCCTGCGTTTTCAGTATGAAGGCTCGGACATGTGAGAGACGTTTTAATTATTTATTGTAAGCATATAGACTTGTTAATTGAAACAATAGAGTATAGAGTTGCAGCGAACGTCTGAGCATCTGAACAGCGAGATATCGTTATGATTTACGAGAATCGCATCAGGACCACCAACCAAACAACCTGAACTATCTATCTGCATGTAAAACAGACTCATGTCTCTAACAAAACTCAATTCTATAGCTTCTATTTCACCGAACACACGAAGTCTTATAGGGATAAAGGGGACACAATAAGCACTAAAGGAAACTCGATTCACTGGAGAAATGTAAAAGATTTAAGTATTCCTTCTGGAAGACTTAAACAATAGCTTATACAGAGAAATATAGGATTAAAACCTCTCACAGTTATCCCAAACTTCAATAAAAGATTGTTAGGCCTAAGTTAAATATCGTACGAATTATGTGAGACAAAGAGAAAGTTAGGCTATGGGCCATCTATTTAAGATTTTCCAGTCACCAGACAATCGAATGCCTTCTTTTGTGCTTTCTTTTATGGAAATAAATTATAATTCTCCTAAACAGTTTAAAATATAACAAAACTAAGTTTTGACAGATATTCTTAATATTTAGCAGAAATGTGTGTCTTTCCACATTTTATAACTAAATTTAAGGCTATGAAATTTTATGTGATGCAGACTATTTTTGGTAATCAACAGATTCGGAAAATTATTTTCCTGTTATTCTAATTTAATCTTATTAACTTTGTCATATAAATATGCCTATTTAACATTGTTAAAAAAAGGAACGGCAAATGTTTATAAAACATGTTAGCCTGTGTTACTTTTTAACCCATCTCTTGTTGCATTCATTTAATTCTTAATGTTTGGTCATAATAAATTCATAACCTTTATTTATTTTACCTCATTATTCGTGAGAAATGGAATAAAAAATAATTTCAATTACTTTTCCATTCTTACTCTTCTTACCTGGATCTAAATCGCACTGAATTTAAGCCGAATACTGACTACTATTAATCTTACACAAAATATCGGGCACTCATTTGATTTAGTAAGTAGTTGTAACCCTTTAAGGAAATTTATTATGATTAATGGGGTACGCCGTAGCGTAGTGGTTGGGGCGCTGCGCTACTAACCGGAAGGTCGCGGGTACGATTCCCGATGAGGTCGTTGGAGTTTTTCAATTGACCTAATCCTTCTGGTGGCACTATGGTCTCCAACTGAAATGAGTATCAGGAGTAATCCTGGGGGTAGAGACAGCCGGTGCGTAAGGCTGACAACCTTAGCACCTTCACGTGCCGAATGTCCAAAATCTGGGAGCCTCAACATCCTGCAATCCTCTGGGCCTCCATGGCCTGTATAGGGATCACTTTACTTATTATAAATAATACTATCTATACGCCTATATCCTAAGTGTTCACCGAACTAAGCGAATGACGAGGTAGATGAGAAAAATGACATTCGGAAGGATAAGAGTTCTAATTCTATTATCAAATCCCGAGGCGTTTGTGGTTTGCCACATTCACAGAAGTGAATGCTTGATTGGAATGTACAGAAGTTTCTTCTGACTTGAGAATACATCAATGTGTATGGGAACTGATCCAAATATCCTTAACCGTTGACAGATATTTAAATAATAATAATAGTAATAATAATATAATAAATTAACATTATAATATAACTTAATAGTAATAATAATACAAATTACAATTATAACATTTTGATAACTTACTGTCCTCTTGATTAGCCTATGTCACTCGATCACTTATCGCAATTCATAGGCCTACGACAGAATAGATCTGGAATAGCAATAGAATCTAAAATGTCTGAACTGCAGTAATTACTTCCACATTAGAAATTGACCACGATAATTAAATTTTTGAAATAAAGACCAACACGAAAATTTCCACTTCAAATCGATTTAGCTAAGTTAGTCATCAGCACGAAAATGGAGGGGGCGAGCAGCAATAGACAAATGCCAGTCTTGCGTGCAAGTCTCATATTGCTAGGAGAGTAGTAAATAGCAATCATCGAATGAAGTCTACCTGGAGAATAAGAATAAGAAGAAGAGTATAACAGCTTGGAGCCGGCCAGCCAATCGCCTCATAGTGAGGCGGTACACTCATTTCCACCGCAAACTAGAACCTCTCTGACATGATAATTTAAATCCCAGTCAATTGCGGTGACTTCACTCATACAACAAGTAATCCCGTATTTAGGCCTACACCAAAATCCATTACTTTCGTTTTTAACACGTAGTAGGCCTACATTTTGTGACAGGAATAAGATTTGCCCGTTGTTCATAAGTCTTGAGTGATGTTTTCGGAGCGTGTAAGGGGTCAACGTGTGAAGTAGCATACGTCATTTCTATTTGTCCTTTATCGCGTTGACCCTAAAGCACAACGAAATAATGAGAGAAGATAGAATGTTATTAATTGAAATAGAGAACTGTGATTGCCAGAAGATAACACATCGTATTTTACAGACCATAAGACGCACTTTTTTATCTTGAAAACAGAGCCTTGAAAGCTGGGTGCGTCTAATGGTCCGAAGTACACTGAACAATTCAAATTATGGTAAATATTGCCGGAATACCATATTATAAACAAGGTGTTGTAAACGATAAAATATTTACTAATTTTGGCACAGATTGTACATCAGTGAACTTATCACAATCGTAAATTGAGGGTAGTTGCAAGCCAGGTATACAATGTGAAAAGAAAGGAATATTGAGTTCTTTTATACGAAAGGAGTTGTCTCCACCGGATGGTTTAAATTAAGGAAATTACCTCTAAACAGCCTTGTCCCTTTACTTATCGTATACTGAATTGAGGGTTATAGGGTGTAAAAGTATTTTCAGAGGGTGAAGTATTATAAGAAATCATTTCAGTTAAAATTTATGTGATGCCACCTGTACAGAAGAGATTTTCGTACAACGCAGGTTTTAAGTTGGAAGTTTGATACGAAGAAATGAAAGTGATTTACACTGATTCCATTGTACAAGGTTATTATTCCTTTAAAAGATTCCGTTTAGAATCACATTAAATTTCTTTTCCTTTAAATTTCCATTCCAAAATCAAGGTGCGTTATGGTCCGGAGCGTCTTATAGTCCGTAAAATACGGTAATTGATAAGCTTACAAGTTATTGGTTAAAATTTAAAAAAAGCACTGTCATTTGTATGAAATGATCAAACAATGTTGGGCCTATAGTAAAATATTAAAAATGACGGGTTAAACCCAGGTCGAAAGTGATTTCTGAGCATTTCGGGAAGAATTCTGGTTCCATAGTTTGAGAATTCAGGCGAAAGGTTAGCAGCAGACTCAAGATTCCCGATTCAAAAGTAATTGAGGGCATTGATTTTGGGACGTAACAACAGCAGCATGCCTTTCCTGTGAAATAATCGTAAAGCTATTGATCCTTGTCGAATATTTACGGCACTTTAAATAACTTGAGAGTTCTATCTTCAAATATGTTATTTTGGGGATGTACAAATATTAAAAGGCGTAGACAAAATATAATAAAACACAAAATGAGCCAAATATCACGTATTTTAATTTTAAGTTAAAGGTCTACAAGAATTTACACCACTGTAAAAACAAAATTTTATTGTTCAATGTACGTTTCTATTATTATTAGTAGACAATTGTGAATTTTAAATACAATATGAGGCTGAAGTATTAGCAAATAAGTTTTATAACATCATATTACTGATAATCTGGATGTTATATATTACACATCAAGTAGGCAACATAATTATTAGCATTATAGGCAGAAAATTCATCAACACAACACGTAGGCCTAGCCTATTGAAGTTGATTTGAACTGACCATCCAAACGTACTTTTACAAGAAAATAACTACTAAAGCAGAGGCAAACCTGAACAAAAATAACAAACTTATACAAAGTAAATACATGTGGGGTATACTAAGTTGAAATCAAACCCTGCAACATGAAGAGATGGTTCGCATGAGTTTGCTGTGAAATCTAACCTCATGGAGCAGCCATTACGCCTCGAACTCTGTTATTTGTACCAAGGCCGTGCGGTAATTTTGGAGGAAATCATTCGTGCATTCCCTCGCGATCCTGACCTGTTTGAAGTTTCAATTATTTTTATGACATCCGAATTACAGACATTTAGATGATTGCTTCTTAAACAGATCTGTCTCCCGCCTGTCAAGATTACGGAAACACTGACCCAAGCAGATGTTTGTTAAACAGCTTTGTTTATACTGTTATATTTTTCATTACCCGTTCTATCTTGTATCTGTAGTACTTTAATTTTCAATGGTGTAGCATTACTAATTCTATTTCAAGAACTGCTCTTCTATGAATTATGACGTCAGAATAAAGGTTTAAGCTATTGCGTTAATTTTTTTTCTTTGTTGCAAATATTTCATCAGATCCATTACCTGAATAACTAAGACAGGTTACGATATAAATAACAAATAAAGAAACTAATATAATTAACCTTTATAAAAACGTTACTCTTTCACAAATATTGTTATTAAAAAGTTAAAATTATTAGGCCTATAGAAAAAATAACTTCCAGGTGGCCCAAATGCATCAATAGGCTTATACATACACATATTTATGAAATCTACATGCTTAATACCAATTATCCGTTTATGCTATTTGACCAATCGACAAGTTATCGACTTGTCATTTAAGTTAGGCTATGTGTAGCGCCGAATACATCGAAGAAGCATTGAGTTTGAAGTAAAAGTTGCTATTGGCATTTGTCCACAAGAGTTATTTGTCCATAATAGTTTATATGGACCAAGAGCAATAGTTTATATAGAAGGCAAAAGAGTACATTTTTCCTAATATCATGTAATTCTGAGTACTTGTATAGTGAAAAGTATGTTGGTGCTTTGAATATATTAAAATACATTTAATAAGGAGCTCAGGTTGCGCCCTGTAAAGCCCGGGCGGCTTGGCTCGCTTGAATCCTAAAAGGGAGAGGTAAACCTAAGATAAAGAAAAAGAAAGAATAAGGAGCAACTTGTAAGTTAAATGTTATTAGCAAATTTTCTCATTTAGGATATCGTTCATCCACACATATATTATGAGGGTATAAGATAGAAGAAACTTATAGGTCTAGGCCTACTAATACTAAATATCCCCCAATTGTCAAAATGAAATTTATTAACATAGATAATATTCCCTTAGCTTGCTTAGGAATTATCTTTTCCATTGAGTAAGTAACTAGTTTTGAAATGAAGTATCCCATTGTGCAGTCGGTTGAGGCAATTCGCCACAAGATCACGGGTAGTGATAATGGCAATAGTACCAACAGCAATAGTAACAAACGGAATTATGATGACTCTTGATGACAATAATACCAATAAATCCAGTGTTATTGAATGTCAATAGCGTTTAAGGTCAAGTTCTTAAATTTGAAAAGGATAAGATCAAAAAGGTAAAATTCCTGGAAGAATTTTAACATGAAAATTCCAACCGAAAATGTTAAACAGTTATCTCACAGCAATCAGCTAACTGACGTTTCCCAGTCCGTGGTGTTGATGGAGCCATGAGAATCTACACTTCCCATCACAACCCTTTTATTTTTAAAGCAAAATTACTTTTTTCCTCGCCTAAAGAGCAATTATTATCGTATCCATAATAGAAACCTCAATGCTGGGATAATAATCTGAGCGGGACCGCCATCTCGGTGACCCCCCAAGGGCCCGGCCCCCCATCACATACAGAAAATTACAAGCTAGCTCCACCTACAGTCTTCCTCAAACAGGAATTTTACTCCGACCCTACAAGCCGTTATACCAAAGCAGACTTCGTGTACCAATGCTATTAACTTCTATCATGAGATAATACAATATATGAGACGTAGCCTATGTACCTGTAACTTAACCTTTACTTTTCAGAGCATTGGCTTAATTAATTTATAAGCAATCATCACATGAAATCATCAGTGGGCTATAATTTTGATATCGTGAGGAAAATTTTAGCAAATTTAATGGTAAGTCAATGAGCATCGCACTTTTTGTTTAATCTTTTGTTGGTTGGCTGAAACGCTTTGTGCTTGCGCCACGTCGACATACTTTTATTTGTCTCCGCTTGTGGAATGTTTGACCGTTATGACTCCTTTGAGTGTTGCGCTATTGCACATTAAACATTAACTAGTCTTCAAAGCTCGGTACAGCTGAGGTCCTTTACGATATATGCCTTACATGGATTTCTTGGTTCATAAAGCACACACGTCTATTTATTACAAGAAAGCCTATTCAAAGAACCGGCGTGGTTAAGTATGTTTGTGAAAATGAGGGTGGTGTTTAGTGGTAGACAGCAGCTTGCAGTAATGAATGCTTTTGCTGATATGTGATGAAATGACCGCACCCTCCTCATGCAGGGGTGGTATCGATTCATGTTAATTCATTACCCTAGTAGCTCAATGATTTACACGACTGGTGGGGAAAAACCGCATGTTCATTCTCGCGTTTCACACGTTCGTTTCACTCAAAAAGGATACTCAATGTCGCAATCAAAGCCGAGGTTTTCAGAACATGGTGACTTTCAATTCAATTATTTTTATTTACAATTTGAGCTTTGAGACGTTTTTAGGTTTTCCGAGTAAGGGCGCGCGAGCTAGTTGCGCGATTTCGCAGTGTGCATATCCGAAGTTTCTTAATAACGTTTTATGCCTGTTTTCGACCAAGAGCTAAGCTTAGTTAGTTTAGTTTAGCTCACATACGGTGCGGGATTTCATATGTACTTGTGCCGACAAAACTACATAAGAAATCAGGCACAGCTATAGCCTATATGAAATCCCGGATTTCTTATGTAGTTTTGTCGGCACAACTATAGGCTATATGAAATCCCGGATTTCTTATGTAGTTTTGTCGGCACAACTACATATGAAATCCCGCACTGTATGTGAGCTAAGCTAAGCTAAGTTAACTTAGCTCTTGGTCGACAACCAGCATTACTCCTCATGACGAGATAACTCGACTCCGACCTTGCAAAGCTGTTGGGCCTCCTCAGCTGAATTAATGTAGTGCCATCAAGAAATGCTCATTTGGAGTTCCTATGCTGTGGGTGGGGACCAGCAAAGTAGTTTTAATATTTGAATTCAAGTTAGTTGTTTTTCATTTGTATTCAATTTTATATGATTAAATAGTTTTAATTAATTTTTAAATTGAAAGAATCATGTATTATACAGTACAGTTATTTATTTTTGGTCATAAATTCCATTCGAACATCCTATTCATCTAATATTTAATTTAAAAACTGGAGTAAGTACTTGGGACGGACCTTGTAATATGACTTATTTATTATTATTCTAATTTAACTTAGTCTCCTGTATTATGTCCAACTAGTTCATGTTCGTAGTTCTGGGTACATGTGCTAATTGTCTCCTGCGATGTAGGCAGTAGAGAATATCGGAGATTTTGCTGTATGATGAGTCCTGGCTAACGCGAACCAAACATTACTTGCCAAATATTATATGAAAGACCAATGTAAAGAAGTTAACTTATTAAAATTTGTTCTCTGAATACACTGCTTTTATAATAGCCTATGTGTGTGGGTAATGCAACCTTATAGGCCTACTCGTTCACTCAGCCAGCCTTACAGGTGATCTATCGGACCTCTGGGGTCTCACAGTACACAGACCTTCCAGTGTACGTACCTGAAACAAAGAGAAACAAGTTGTAATATTCCGCAGTCCAGATTAATTACGAGGCGCGTGCATAAAGTAAGTTTCCCTGAGGCAGTTTATAGAAACAAAACAAAATTTATTGTAATATTCATTGCAACAGACAGACCTACAGCAAGTATTCAGCTATTTTCCAACATAGGTCTATTCGCCACCGGAATTGAAACATTTGTCTTACCGTAGCACCAACTTTTGAATACCTGTGTTGCAGAAGTGTGCCGCCTGGGATTTGAACCACCGTGTGACAACCCCCTTCGTCTCTTTGTCATTCTCTATCATTTCGTGAGGTGTAGGAAAAGATAGAAATCACTGGGAGCGAGGTCCGGGCTTTAGGGTGAATGTTTAAACACTTCCCAGCCGAACTTCTGCAGGAGACTTGCTAGGAGGGGTTTAAACATCCAATCAGGGATTTTGCCGAACTTCTGCAGGAGACTTGCTAGGTGGGGTTTAAAGATCCACCCTACAGCCCGGACTTCGCTCCCAGTGATTCCCATCTTTTCTACAGCTCACGAAATGACAAAGAATGATAGGGAATGACAGAGAGGCGAAGGTGGTTGTCACACGGTGGTTCAAATCCCAGGCGGCACACTTCTACGACACAGGTATTCAAAAGTTGGTGCCACGGTAAGAAAAATGTTTCAATTTCGGTGGCGATATGTTGAAAAATAGCTGTATCTGTTGCAATGAATATTTCCAAGAATTTTTTGTTTTTGTAAACGACTCCAGGGAAACTTACTTTATGGACGCGCCTCGTACATGTCATGAAATATGGTGTCAGTTTCAGGTACCATATTCAATATCTATGACTTAAATATAAGTGAAGTATCTTACAGTAAGTTTTTAATAATATAGGCCTAGTATTATTTATACAAATATAAATAATCAAATAGGACATCACAGTAAAACATTGGGGTACGCCGTAGCGTAGTGGTTGAGGCGCTGCGCTACAAACCGGAAGGTCGCGGGTTCGATCCCCGATGAGGTCGTTGGAGTTTTTCAATTGGCCTAATCCTTCTGGTGGCACTGTGGCCCTGGGGTCGACTCAGCCTCTAACAGAAATGAGTACCAGGAGCAATCCTGGGGGTAAAGGCGGCCGGTGCGTAAGGCTGACAACCTTACCACCTTCATGTTCCGATGTCTAAAAAATCTGGGAGCCTCAACCTCCTGGAACCCTCTGGGCCTCCATGGCCTGTATAGGGAACACTTTACTTTACTTTACTTTAGTAAAACATTGCAGTCTTATACAAAGGCTGTACAACTTTTAGTAACAAAACAATATTATTTTAACCGAGCGAGATGGCCGAGACGATAGCATCTTGGACTCGGATTCGGTATATCGCGGGTTCTTATCGTAAAGGCAGATGATGAATTGGATATATATTTGCTTACCATGGCTAGTCGCCGCTATTTCATCCTGTAACCGTAATCAGTAAATGAATATCATTTGGAATTAACAGATCCATAACTCATCAACAATAGAAAACAGATGCACACCAATAGTTACATGGCCTGGTACACACACAGAATCTCTCTCGATGTACCACCTAGCAAGTCTCCTGCAGAAGTTCGGCTGGGAGGTGTTTAAATATTCACCCTAAAGCCCGGACCTCGCTCCCAATGATTCCCATCTTTTCCTACACCTCACGAATGACAAAGAAAGACAGAGAATGACAAGAGAGGCGAAGTCGGTTGTCAAACGGTGGTTCAAATCCCAGGCGGCAGACTTCTACGATACAGGTATTCAAAAGTTGGTGCCACGTCAAGACAAATGTTTCAATTTCGGTGGCGAATATGTTGAAAAATAGCTGAACACTGACTGTGTCTGTTGCAATAAATATTTCCTTGAAATTTTGTTTTGTTTCTGTAAACGGCTTCAGGGAAACTTACTCTATGGATGCGCCTCGTATATCATTATTAAAACAATTTATAAAGCAACATTCTTTCATTTTTAGATTAATTTTAGCAAGCTTGTATAGCCTATTGGCTACATGGCGGCTCTTGATTTTAAATTTCATGGGAAAATAATGAAAATGCATCACAAGGAACATTTTTCAGAAAACGTTATTTATTTTAAAAAGAACTCAGAAACAGCTGAGACAGTTTAGCGGTTTACCCTATCCATTTTCTCCCTTGTATTTACCGTACCGTAGACTATCAAATTATGCTGGCAAAAACTGTCGCGTTATTCCATTTACTTTTTGGTCAGGTGGCATTACAGTATAACCTCGCCTTATCAGAAAATATGCTATTGCAAAAACTCTCTATTGTTGAATCCTAGATGCGTTCTTGTTTGGAGGAAGAATGGATGAACCCGATAAGCAAAAGAAAAAAAAAATAACTGAGATGTTATTAATTAAAATGGGTAGTTGGGATATCTGTTACACCCCACCCGGCCAGGGAAGTGTTAATAAAAACGCCTGGTCGCCCTAAAGTATAACGTAATTCAAATTTTTAAGTAATTAAATATTTGAAAGTTGCGTTTCAAGTTAATAATCAGTAGACTTCAGAATTTCAGGTAAATGCTTATTTAGTTCCTTTAGGAAAATGTGCAAAATAATTGTAGATGTTTGCCATTTATAGAAAATTATACTCATTCGGAACAGTTTTATAGGTACCTAAAACGAGATTCAGTGCCTATTTCTTCCTTTTTGTACTTAAACCAGTCATTTTAAGAAGTTTTAAGATTCAATATTATAGTTTATTTAAGAATTATTTATTTTAAAATTTGTATCACGCACGCAATGACACACTATCATGCGAAGACTACAGGTGAACATGTGTAAACGGTGAAAAGCTTACAATGGGCAATACCAAATACATTCTAATTACAGTGGAAGACAGCTTAGTCCCGTGATGACGTTTGTGAAGGAAGTGCACGGCAAGTCACTGTGTGTGTGTCAGGCAAGAGCGCTCCCCTGCCGCAATAATATTGCTATTCTCATCCTCCCCTGTTCAATGGTGCTTACATTTCAAAAAAATCTTACCGAGTGAAGGAACATCAGACTGCAATGATGTCACAAAGAAACCATCTGTCCTCCCCTGCTCGAATAGAATACATTACACTCTTGCTGGGGTCATCGTTGTCGGCGGGGAACGGAACATTAACGCCGTCTCTTAGCAAGTGTGCAAAGATTTCAACTTTCTAGGACAAGTAGTAGGCCTATAGAAAAACACTCTCAACACCTGGATCATCCGTTAAGTTTCCTCCTATAACTTCCGTATCAGTGGAAAGATCATTTTCAGGCTTCAGAACGATTTTAACAAAACAAAACAAAACAAACAAAAACAAACAAACAAACAAAAAAACAACAACAACAACAAAAGACATAGCCTAACCGTTGAAAATGTTGGGAAAATCTTGATAGTAGGCTATATTATGCTACTAGAGATGAAAATTAATAATATAATGATGTTTATAGTCATACACATAGCCTAAAAATATCAAAATGTTTGCTTTCAAGCATAATTAACCATTTTGTGGCCCACTTTATATAACATAATAATTTTTCTTACCTAAAATTAGAGAATAATGCCTAATTACATCAATTTGTAACCTAATTTGAGTGCCTAAAATGTCAACTTTTCTTGCCAAAAATTCCGAGCTTTGAATCAAGACAAGCTTCGATGTGCGTACCATGGAACTTCTTGACAATCCATTCCCCTTGGTAGATGCCTAATTTAGAGTTCTCTCCTAAAATTGAGCAGTTACCCTCGTAAGAAGAATGGAAACATACGCTAATGAGACTCACAAAAAAAACCAACATAACCACTTTAGATGGGTATGTAATCTGGTGCATAACAAAGATGCAGCTTGTTGAGATGAAGATGGTTGCGCAGATGTGTGGAATAAGATGTCTGTTGGGAAGGAATTGATGGCTTCATGCGAGTCAGTCGAATTGAGTTCAATTGGTTGCGGCCATCTCGACTGGTTCCAGATGACATGTGTATTGTAATGAAGCAGGGCTTGCTGCCGTTACAATGATAACCCGAGCTTCAGTTATTGAATTGAAATACCAGTTATACACGCGCCACTGCGTTAGACTACGCTATCAATAGACCTCTGGATATCAAACATCATAATATAATCAAATTTGGAATTATGAAAATAAGCATGAAAAGTTACAAAAAAGGCAAACAAGTGCTAATACAATGAACGCCGCTTAATGTAATCGCGGATAATGCTATCAATCGGTAATGTTATCACTTTTATGAAGTCCCATACGGATTAATATTGAGACATAGTAAAAATGTTGTTTATTGTGATCAAAGATTCGGTTTATTTTATCATATTTTCCTTTCTGCTGCTTTATTTCCAAGTACTGTACTTTGGCTTTTAAGGGTTTCGTTTCTAATTCAACTATATTGTGTTGAATTGGAGGTAGCAATTCCGTTCCCAGCTCACAGGATGACCAGTTCGAGGGGGTGGTATTACATAGCTTTCTCTTTTAAGCAATAAAACTTGTTTCACCCCACAGTTAAGCTGCAGCTTTTGATTTGTGAAGATAACAGTGTTGACATACAGTGATGGCTAGTGTAAAATGAAAAGACTTGAACAGACAGGCGTTAGATGTTTTGCTACACGGTGTTCACCACAGATCAGTATAGACTTACATAAATACTCGTAACTGAAAATGGAGTATTAGTTAATAGACTCCTAAAGGAAAGTAAAATAAATTAAAAACTTTGTTATTCGTTGAAAAAATAGTTGTTTGCAGTCTATTAATGCAGCTATGAGCGTTTCAATGATACGCAGATACGTATTATTTTATGAATAAATATTTTTAATTCTGATTTGTAGAGTAGGCTATTATCATATTATGAATAAATAACCTTTATTTAATTCCTTCGGCTACTGTAATCAAGCTGTTAATATTATCAGATTAGCTGCGTCCCGAAATGATCACAATAAGCGGCGTGCACTGATAACATTTACTTTGAAACGAACGTCAGGGAGTCAGCTGCTGCAAGCAGTGATACATTACTGTCTTCGGTTCGATTCTCATACGTGAACAAGGAACATCTTACAATGGCTTGTTTATCAAAGAACGTTATTTAAAAAAAAACATACTAATGATGCCTCTTCGCGATTAATGACTGATATGGTATGATGATAAATAATGATTTAAATTCATATGGTGAAGAATGCTTGAATATGAAATTACAAGTCGGCATAACAGAAAAGTCCCCTTTTGTTTGCGAAATCACAATATGCCTATGCAGAAGGGGTCTTGGAGTCCCTGGTCCCTGCTCTGGGTGTATATGTCCTGTATATGAGGAATGGGGCAACTTTTTTATTTTTTAGAAAAGTGGGATCGTTTTGAAATTTCGAAACATAAAAAAAGAAACGGCATTGTGAGGAATCTATATGATGTAGATTATGGGTATCGGTACTAGATGTAGAATAAGGTAGGGATGATACACACATAAGCATGCATACAAGACGTCATCGCGCCATTCTGGCCTACTATATTGCAATAGTTTGAAGCACACATAACCCAATTTATGAGACTCTCGAAGTTCGGTTTGGAAGGTCCGTATTCCCAAAACTTCCATCAGTTCCCCGTGGTATTCTCTGCCATTTTCGCTCAAAGAAAAAACTGTTCTGATGTAAGAATGCTGTTCATACCTTGTCACATCCATTCTGCACGGCGGTTGATTCACAAGTTAATCCCTCTGTGTGTATAAAAATGTCATCAAATTACCTGGTAAATTATGGGTGTCCGCTCCCTACTCTATCCTACATCTAGTACTCATAATCTGCAATATACATACATTCCATACCCTGCCTTTTCATAAGGTGTTATGAAGGAAGAATAAGAAGAGAAAGGAGAAGTAGAAAAAGAAAAAGGAGGATGAAATGAAGTGTAATTAAGTATTATAAATTGTCTTGGTCAGGTTTATTTTTTGAAGAGCATATACAAGACAAGAAAAAGAAGAAGAAAATGAAGGATCGGTATCAAGAAGTTCTTTTTAAATAATGTTATCTTGATTTACGAAGTTTTAAGAGGAAATAAGATAGGATGGTAGCAAATGGGTCATAGCCTATTATTCTTTTTGTGCCAAAAATTTGGGCCCTGTGAACAAAGTTTTAGCAAAGTAAAATACAGACTGATTATGCCAGATGAATACTATAGCTGTGGATTTTTAAAACGGTTACTTCTCTATTTGGACCAATACACTACTTTCAGCACTTGTCCTGCCATCTAGACGACACATCGAGAAATACTAGTCCAGTGGTTGTTATAACAGCGCCCTTCCTGGCCTACAATTTATCTCATGTCTACGGTTTGAAAATGTAGTTTATCGGTTGCATTTGCGACGAAAAGTTATGGAATCACGAATTCAAAGAAATGGGTTCGATTTATCTCCTGGAAACATTTATAGTCGATTTTGGATGCTATGACATTCAGTCATAAGGTTAACAAGTGAACTTCAGGAAAAGGCAAGAAAGAGTATGGTTCGAATATTTAAGCCCTGAAATGTTAAAAATTTGGAAGGAAATATGCCATCAATAAAAATATATAGGGCTACATATTTATTCAAATTATAGCATGACTATACAGATTGCCTTAACGACAACGATTACTTGGATGTTAAATGAAGTCATTACATTTTCATGGAGGCTAAGTTTTCATTTCTGTGTAAAGGTTCAAATAAGCATATTAGCCTAGGCCTATATAAAGCCAAGTAAAGAATTACCATGCTGTGTTACGTTTGGTTTTTAACAACACTGTGGTTAAATCTATTCTGAAGTTTGTAAACCTATATTGATTTTTATATTCAATTTTAGCATAGCAAGGAATTTTGAATTGATTTTGATTGTTTCTATTCAAGTTAAAAAAAATACGATGTGATACATTCACATAACTATCTTTACCCTAAACTTGCGAAATGAAACTTCTTCAAAATGTGACATATAATTAAGGTCATAATCCTATTGCAGAGAGTGCGTAGGCCTATTCAGAGTTGTGTCGTCTCATGAAGTGGAGCAAGTAATTGTTTACCATTCCTGCGTATACAGAAGGAAAGGCAGATTTTTTGCTAAAAAAGTTTCAGATAAAATTACTGTTTTCTTTACACAACCTTAAACCATTTTACATAAAATACTGCCTTAAATAAAATTCACACATTCCTTTAGATTATATAAACCTTATTAGCTATTACATTATATTATACACTTTCGGTTTACAGTCAGTAATAAAGATTGTGTTGAAGTAGGCCTATACTATGTCAGGAAATAAAAAACTGAAATATAGCTTATTGCGTTAACGAAACAGTTAAAAGTATAAAATTGCTGGTCCTTATGTTGACTTGCGGGAGTGCATTTCGGCACATGTTATGCCATCTTCAGATCATAAAATGTTATTTACATAGATGCTCTTAACAAGAATTGAAAGTTTAATGTATCAGATATAAATGTAGGCTAATTGTATTTTATGAATCATAATCTTATCTAATAGAATTCGATCTCATGGATTTAATTGCCACAAAATTCGGATATGGTCATGGTAATAGCCTAATTACGAAAATTAACTTATAGCCCATAATGAACTAAATATGAAATACGTCCAATCGATATAATCGTTCAGTTTAGTGAGCAGTTGAAATGAAGGAGTAAAGATGGTAGATGAGGTTTTTATGTGGCCGCAATATTGCGAGGGACACAGATGCTGCGAATAATGTGAAGATTTGTGTTTTACCCTGCTAGAACGTGAGATTCGAAACGACGTCGCCGTCCAATAAGCAGGAGACAGATGTGGCTGATGGCTTCCGTGCGAACCAATAAGATGCTGGTACAAAGCAAAAACGGCATAGCCTACGTACGAGCAAATAATTTTTTGTTCAATTTGTGGTCAATTGAATACTTGATTACACTGCAAAAAGGTAGGTCTAGGCTATATAAACTGTTAAAAAAAGTGGAAAGCAGATTAATTACCTAGACACAAATAATTAACAGTTAATACAGATTAGCTATCTCCTATGAGTAAAACCCTATTCTTTATAGAATTATATTTCTATATGGGATTCAGTTTTGGATACATTAGACTCCCTGTTTATTTCACTAGTGGATTGGTGAAAAGAAGAAATTTGAGGTGCTCGAAGGAAACCTCTCTGGTTGCCTTTGTCCATCTCCCGCATAGATCGATGCAACAGAGACATTCTCGATGTATTTGTATAAATTATATAATGAAAATTAACCTCTGGCTAGCTGGTAGTCAAGTTGGCAGACAGTAAAAAATCTATGAAACATTCAACATACATATTAGTATATTACATTAAATGTTGAATGTAACATTAATTTTCTAGTTGAAGGAAATTTCAATTTTTATAGGCCTATACTTCGTTCTTCCATTGAAGGTAAAGATACATCATTTTCTACGAATCCTGAAAATGGAGGTCTCGTAAAATCTCCTAGCCTAATAACACGTAGCCTATGCAGTTTTTGTTTATTGTTTCCTAACATTCCATGTAAGGTCCCTAGTTGTGGATCGGGCACTAGTTGAGGATCAAACTGGCTGTACTCTTAGTTTCTCAAGTTAGCGACAGGTGACTCTCACTGTATGTTCGGTAGCCATCGGAGCGTTCTTTCTTGGTCGTTGTGATTGAAAGAAGCCATACGTTACCACGCAGCTGTGTTTGTTCCATTATCAACAGGAATTTGAAGAGAAAAATAAGGAAAGCCAACTTAAAAATCTGTACATATTTCTGTAGATAGTTTAGAGCCTCTATTACCAGCCAAAAAGAAGTCGTATCTTTATAGTTTCAATAAAAAAATATAAGATTTCAATTAAAGGTCTCCTTCTTGCCTTGCGGGTAATTTTTCACAACTCTTGCAGCGGGACTGCTCACTAGTTGGAGCGCGCGCCAAGTTTAAAATGCACTTTAGTTTTAAATAGCTTCATACGAATATTTTACGTACTAAATGTAATGCAAATACAAAATATGATTTCAATAACATTTGGATTATATTTTTGCCATATAATATTACTAACTCTAATATATTGCTATCCATCATTAGTAATAGTGCTACTGCTTCTAGACGGGCATGCATCTCATTTGTCGAGAGAAACCTTACTATTGGCGAGAGAAAATGAAGTTCACTTTCTCATGTTTCCTCCACACACAACTCACATATTCCAGCCCTTGGACGTTGGTGTCTTTGGTCCCCTCAAGAAAAGTTTCTCAGAAGTATGCACGAAACTTATGCGCAAGAACAAGAGAAAATACCTAAACAGGTACGACTTCTGCAAGGTACTTACTCTGGCATGGCAGAAGGCAATTACTCCAGCCAACATACTGGGTGGATTTCGAGGAAGTGGTGTTTGGCCTTTGGATCCATCTGCAGTACATGCTCACCGTTTGATTGAAAGGAATGTCTCTACTCCTCTGCCTGCTAGGCAAGATGACGAACCTGGGCCTTCATCAAACGTGAGAGAAACCTGTCATAACTCGCCAGTGGTTCAGGTGATCAAAGAGCTTCTGGCAACACAAGAGGATAGTGCTAAATGTTCTAGAAGAATCATAAACACCAGGTGTGTAACATCAGCTGAGTTTTTGAGGGAACTCGAGGAAAAATACAAAAACCAGTCAAGAGAAGGAGAATTGAAACTAGCAGTGAAAGCTCTGAGAGTGTTGGTGATGGTGATGAAAACGACAACACAGCATGTGGTGAATGTGCCGGGGCATTTCAAAATGAGTGTAGGGGAGAAATCTGGATTCAGTGCATTAAGTGCAAATTATGGTATCACCAAACTTGCCAGAATTTGTCAAATAAAGCTTGGCCAAAGAGGTTCCTGTGCACCAAATGTAAACCATAAAGTATTTGAAAATGGCTGCCCAGTTTTATAATGACACTCTGAAGTCATGTAAGTTACTCTTAATAGCATGTACTTTTCATTTCTGCATAAAAACGTTTATTTCCGATGGTGCGTGTTAATCATTTCCACTGTTTTGAATTTTGATCCTCAACTAGTCCCAGTCACTAATTATGGATCATATTGATTTTTTCATGTATGGAGTGTTATTATCACATGCGCCATATATTTTTATGATTCTTAAGCTATTTTCTATTAAAACATAGAAGCACAATGTTATTCGCCAAATGATCCACAACTAGTTCCTGGGGACTAATTGTGGATCAAATGCCACTTTTTGCCTTTCCAAGAAAAATAGATATTGATTTAAAGGTTTTAAAAATGCGATTGGTGTTAAAATATAGTAGAGGGATCAATTAATAAGTGGTGGGTAAAATTCGTTATTTTTCATCATTCACATATCAATAAAAATCATTTATGCTTAGGTAGATCCAGAACTAGTGCCCTTACCTATAGGCTTATGAAATATCATATGGAGTGTTAACTTACTAGAAGGATGAAAGGATGAAGAGGCCTTTCAATAGTCTACATCTGTACACGTCAACATTTAGACTGAAATCATTTACACATTCATGCTGATGCTGTTCGAACATTCGAAGTTTAATTCGTAGGTTACAGCATTTTATTTTAGAGATTCGATTAACTTTGTTGCAGTTTTCCTGTAAATAGTCATCTGAAAATAAATGAACACAATACTGTATTAAGCTGTTCACGAAAAAGTACATACAAACTTTTCCATTGGAAGCTACATTATATACCAGTAATTAAGCTATTACGGTAGCTTATCTACAAGGTGTAAAAGTCGCTAACGCGGCCACGAGGATTTCATACAGCAGCCAAATGAAACTATTCCAAGATAAGTTACGAACCACTAAACCATGCCGGTTTTTGCTTCAGTTAAGTTCATATCAGAAATCCATATTTGAGGTTCCCTAGAACAAGAATATCGTTATCATAAAAAAGATACCTGTGTCTGTGAATATCTTATCTTAGCTTTAAGAAACATTATAGGCCTATTAGAAAGAATCTTCCCAAATAATCTCTGAAAAAGTGACAGGGAGCACCTCTGTGACTATCTTCACTTGAAAATATCTTCATTTTTTACATTTAAAAAAATTCCCTTTAAACTATTAATATTAATTTAATGTCTTCCGAAAAATGCAAGCTTCAAGTCCCTCTTCACAAACAACACTATCAAAGTTCTTTGCTCCATTCGCTTTGAGCAAAGAAAATGCCCGCCTTTGCTTCAAGGAGTTGAGAAACAAACCGTATTGGATGATTCTTTGAAGATTGTCTGCATGTTGTTACATTGGATCAAAGATTTCCCGGCGTTCACGGCAACGGGTCTAAATGGCAACACATCAACTGTTTTGAACAAGGTTTTGAGAAGTGAACGGCGCCAAAATAGTTGGCATAGGTCTAATTGATACAGTTGAAATGCCGGAGAAAATGCAGTGGCATGTTGCTGGAGTCAAACTCCTAATAGAATTGTATTGCATATTATTATGAAAAGGCTTTACAAGCTAACCTAAACGCGTGTCACCACCAACAAAATCTTGAATTTAAAGAAAGTAACGATTCGGCCTAATCTCCTCGTCACTTAGAAATTTCTCCAATACTGCAACAACAAAATTTATATAAAACTAATAAACTAATGCTATTACATCGAACTTTTCACGATTTCCCTTCGAAACTTAAGCGTTCCATTTAGCCTTCTGTAAGTTCTAGAAAATGGGTTTTGGTCCAAGGTCTTGGGTGTATTGTAATATCGCATATTTGATCTTTTGATCTTGTTCAACTTCTAGATGAAGTTTTTGTACAATGATTGTGATTGAGGAATACGAATTCAAGCTTTCTATACAGAAAACGGGTTTTGGTTAAAGGTCTTAGATGAATTATAATATCGCATATTTGTTTCAAATATTGTATTTTAACCTTGTTCAAATTCTTGTACAATGATTGTGATAGTGGAATACCGGCCTTAGACTTGTTGATTCTTAAGGGATAGGTAAGTCAGTGTTTCCAGAATATATTTTTGTCTAACAACTGAGATAGATAAAAACCAATTAGCGTAATCAAACTTATTTTCTTAATAACACAAGATACAAACAGCAATACTTTCGCTCATAAAATCTTTCTCCAACAAAATGAAACAACAATAACGGCCGTGCTGATATCTACAATTAGAAAAAGAGCGAAGAAATAAAATTAGCTGGATGTTCCATGTGCTGACACTGCGGGGAAGCGCCTCCTGCGTTTTATTACCACTTCCAACCATATGTCGGCTCATTGTCACAAAATTGCTGCTTCTTCAATTCTTTCTCCCCAGATCTCGGATCTTCCTCGCAAATATGAGAAGGGGAAAGAGCAATTTCGTAGAAACTTCAGGGGGCCTGCTAGGCATAAACAGATTCTTTTTTTTTTTAATTCAAATTAATTTTCTTATAACGGCACACTTCAGAAGTTTCTATCTCATGAAAGTTGGATAATTTTCGGGAATTACGCGGGATGGCTCAGCTGCTACGCTAAGAAGTTCTCATTCGAGAGGTCACGAATTCAAACTCCATGGCCCTCATGGCGTCAATTTGACTTCCGTTTTTCTTGGTTATGTAACATTTTAAAGGGGGTACACCGTAGCGTAGTGGTTGAGGCGCTGCGCTACAAACCGGAAGGTCGCGGGTAAGATCCCCGATGAGGTCGTTGGAGTTTTTCAATTGGCCTAATCCTTCTGGTAGCCTTCTGGGTCGGCTCAGCCTCTAACAGAAATGAGTACCAGGAAAAATCCTGGGGGTAAAGGTGGCCTGTGCATAAGGCTGACAACCTTACCACTTTCATGTGCCGAATGTCTAAAGTCTGGGAGCCTCAACTTCCTGGAACCCTCTGGGCTCCATGGCCTGTATAGGGATCAATTTACCTTTATATAACATTTTAAAGAATAATTATAAGCTCCTATTAACAGCTCTTCCTCTTTTTTTACTAAAATCCTGCTTGTACTAAATATATTTAAATGTAAAATAAAATTATTTCCCTGGTCCTAAGATCGCAAATATAAACATAATAAGACATTTCTACGGTATTAAAAATGTATCTGAATTTTACAAGAAATAAGAATGCTGCAGTATGAGTACTAGGATCTCCTGACTTGTGATCTTTATGGAGTTAAGTAAAACGAGATCAAGATCTCTTTCGAAGAGGATAAATGTTGCACCAGCTAATTAGAATATTCACGCGTCGAATAAATTCGAGTAGGCCTATACAAGGGTAAAATATTTGTGCTTGAAGACAAACACAAACAGGTAGGTCCGTTTGTCATTCACCCATTGGTTTCATGTTCTGTACGCGGAAGCATCAAGCAGTCTACCTTAATCTGTGTTCAATTAAACTAAACTTTCCGTCACTTTTTCATGGTTTTTTCCATAAATTTAAAAATGCAATGCTTATTTTTACGAAGGAATTATTAATTTAGATGGTTTATGCAAAGTTTATAATAATAACCTACGCTATGTTACAAAATTATCGTTCTTTCCCTTTCAGAAACTATTCACATGAATTTTCTTTAGCCTACATGTTACTTTTCTTAGATTGTTACGTTTGCTATAAGGTCTATACTTAATATATTATAATATTTTAGAAATTTGTAATATATATTTTAGAAAACGAAAATATAAGTAAAAAAAAAAAAAATAGTGCGTGGAACGCCACGCGACAGAAGTAAAACTTTATTTTATTTTTTCAATTTTTGATTATTGGATTTTTTCAATTTTGCATTATTGGACCTTTTAATAGT
Organism: Ectobius pallidus; assembly: GCA_964059195.1. Lineage (NCBI taxonomy): Eukaryota > Metazoa > Arthropoda > Insecta > Blattodea > Ectobiidae > Ectobius > Ectobius pallidus. The sequence continues at coordinate 49,901,151 of CAXKWD010000004.1, read as the reverse complement.
GGGTTTTTGGACTTTTTAAATTTTGGATTTTGGACTTTTTCATTTTGGATCTTTGAATTTTGAATTTTGGATTTTTTTAAATTTTCGATCTTTAAATTGTTTATTTTTTTATTTTTTAAGTTTTTTATTTTTAATTTTTTTATTTTATTATATATTAAATTTTGGATTTTTGGATGTTAATTTTTAATTTTGTTTTTTTAAATTTTGGGAATTTGCATTTTTTAATTTTGTATTTTAGTTTTTTAATTTTGGATTTTTAGATTTTTTCAGTTTTGGTATTTTGTATTTTTTAATTTTTAATTTTTTAGTTTTTAAATTTTGGAATTTATTATTTACTAAATTTTGGATTTTTGGATGTTATAATTTTTAATTTTGTTTTTTTTAATTTTGGAAATTTGTATTTTTTTAATTTTGGATTTGCGCGGTAATGAACCTCCGGGTTCCATAAAATAGATAATATACCTTTAGATTGCTTAGGAATTGTCTATTGCCATTGAGGAAGTAAGGTCTGAAAAATTTCCTTTGATTACTCCTAATCATTGAGTTGATTGTTTTCTGTGCAGTCCGCACCGAAACAAGTAAGAGTGTGACTGATTTCGTGACTGATTGTGACTGATTTCGTGACGGTTTTAGTGTGACTGATTTTCCAGATTTACCCTCTACCGCCACTAAAGAAGTTTTACTTCAAAAAAGTAATATTTCAAATTTGGATTGTTTAAAAACTCCATTTTTATAAAGTTCTCTTATGTCTTCTTGAAACATAGGAGCGACTAAAAATGGCAATGATTGTAATATGTTAAGAGTGGATGGAATTTTACAAAAGATTTGCAATTCTCCCGACCGACGTTACTAACGTAACACCTCATGGATCATCATTCATTACTTCCTTTAGGTCCAGGGTCCCTTGATCAAAGCACGTAGTTTGAGGCACATACTGTATATCCAGGGTCTATGAAGAAGAAGAAGAAAAACAACATTTATTAACTCATGAATTGAATTGGGAACGCTGCATTCTGGAAATAAATCGGTACAAAGGACTTGTGGTACTCGATAATACTCGATTAGTCTTATCAAATTGATCATCTTGTAGTTACATTATAAATACCTTACTAAGTTACTATAAAATTTACATGTTGTAGGGTTGAGATTAGATGTAATGATCTCAGTTTATCTATCAAAGAATACTGTACAAAATTGCGCAACGCATTATTTTACTTAATAATAAATTATGGTTTACAGTATCTTACAACTGATATGCTAACTGTACATTTTGTCTAGCTATTATTTATTCTTCTATATTTTCATAAATTTACTTCTGAATTTATTTCTGCAATGGACGAGGTAATAATATGATACTAAATAGTAACATTCTATTACTCTGCTACTGTTATCATTATTACTACTACTAATTCTACTATCAATAATAATAAGAATAAGAATTACAACATTCAAGTTACGAGAAAAGTAATGTGAATCGTGCCGCCATCTCTTATAAAGTTCCTGAACTATTACTTCGGAAAAACTTGTTACGCTGTATCACTCACTCAGCAACAGACTTCTTTAACGCCTTGTAAAATGGGAGATGGTAACCCGCCGAACATTAATAACAAGATTTATTCTGTTAATCTGTTTGCACTTCAAAAGGGGTTTTATTTGAGCGAAAATAGTATTGGGAGCTAATATCAACCTTGTTCTAACAAGGCTGAAGATCACAAGGGCATAGTAAATGCTGTTCGCCCCCAGAAGTTCTGTTATATGTTGCAATTTTAATATGTAACATAAATTTACCTTCAAAAGCGATGTTAAATTTTCATGGGATTTTTTTTAAGGACATATTTTTCTCGAAGTACAATATATTACCTCATGATGTGTGCATTAAAAGATATTCAAACAGGTGCAACGGCTCTTGCTTTATCCGATTTTGTTCGTACCATAATTTGTTTGGAGTATTCTATCAGATCTCAGATAGACAGCGAACAAAGTATGAGGTTAACTGATATTACGATGAAACGTTTAGGATAGGCATATTATGCAGATAACTTGCAATTAAGTAGAATAAGCTCTTCTCCAGACTTGCAATAAAATCATTGGCTAATGAGCGAAAGAAAAAAATAGGCCTATAATATCATCTTAAGAAGTGAAGGCTGGACCAGAATTTAAGGACAAAACTCTGATAACGATACTAAATTCAAACATCTTTATACCATTTTAGTAAACATTATATTAATATGAAACTAAAAGTATTTTATATTAAATGAAAATTTGATATTATTAGGGCCCGGAAGTTATGAAAAATCTTCTTTTTAATAATGCACTTTATTACAGGCAAGCGTCAAAATTAATGTAACATATGAAAGGAATAGAACAATAATAGATTATTTAATATCGTACATTGTTGCATATTTTGTTAGTTTTGCTGCAATGTATCATTTTTGCTTGATATTAAAATAAGTGCGCATATTTTATTGATTTGTCAAATTTTTTACGACATAATTCCGACAGATTTTAAATATTGTGAATATCTCTGTTAATTCAAACATTTATACAATGTTTGGCTAAGTGAATGTTTTGAGAACTGACCGTACAATAATTTCCAGTAGGCCTACATAGTCTAATGTTTTCTGAATTGATTGTATAATATTAAAAGGACGTTTCATTTATTAATTTTAAATTTACTAAAATTTGTTGCATTGACCTTTTTTTTAAACATTTTGTAATGTAATTTATAACCTAAAATTTTTGTAATTTATAATGCAATTTATCAACTTAAGAACGTAAGTATTAAAATTATGATAGAATTAACTTCATTGGTTCGGGAGCATATTTTAAAAATTTTAAAGCATATTTGCACGCATATTTTGTCTTCTGATAGAGCATTAACTTCCGGGCCTTAGTTATTAAGTTCTAAATCAGTGTTTTTCAAATCACATTCTTCAGTGCTAGCAGACGAGTTCAATGCCGTCACATTTACCATTTGGCATGGTAGAGTAAAGTAAAACATTTCTTATTAACATATGAATTTCGGCTGTCCTATTAGGAAAAGAATATTATTTTCTGTTTTAGTAGACAGCAAAAGTAATGAGTTATAACAATGCGTACATTTTCTGCAATTTAAATATTTTTGGACATATAATGTAAATTAAGAAGGAAAAAAATATTTAAATATTTAAAAAATCAAAGTACACAAACCATTCCTTCAAACCAAAAAGAAAACAGAATATACATTACAATTAACATAGCCTATTCAAATGCGAAGTTTTAAATTAATTTATGCGAATAAGTTGATATTGAAAATTCAACAGGCAAAGCGAGACGGCTCGAAATCAGATGGGAAATGGCGATTTCCAGAAGAACGCCAATAGGGAACAGAATACATCAGATTATTACTAGCCTGTCCTTTTATCAGTGCTGCTCATTCGAGAACTAAGTTAATATACGGATGTCGGATTCCAATGTTACAAATTGTCGATTATCATTCAGTCTCGATAAATATCCATGTAATGTTCAGTCCACTGATACTGAATATCCGTCTCAGCAAAAGTAATGCACAAGACCACAATAAAGATTAGAGGCGAACGCAGAAATTTTGCCAAGGAGGGGAAAATAAACAAATTACTACACTACCACCATCACTATGCTATAATTACTGCAACCACATTCATATTGTTATTATTGTTGTTATTATTATTATTGTTATTATTATTATCATTATTATTATTACAATCCACATCCTTGATTTACTTGTATCCTATGACTATGGATACAAAGAAAAAATCTGATGTAGTACACTCACATTGACTTTTCCTCCCCCTATAAATTCACAGTTACTTAGGCGAATTATTTACTTAATCAATGGCAAAAACAATTCCTAAGCAAGCTATAGAAATGTTATTTATTTTATGGAACCCAGTGCCGCGCCTACATGAGCCCGCCATTCAGAGGTACTATTTAGACTATATAAAATGCCGAGTATAAAATAATTCCACCTATTCCCTCGTATAAAATGTTTTGGTTAAAATATCAGCTCATAGCTTTGTCAAGTCTAAAATTTACACTTGTCAGTAATATAAAACATAATTAAAAATTATAGCTGTCAATTTTAGTATTTTTTTTTTTTTTACAATATATTTCGGCTATTCAGCCATCTTCAGGTCCTTTTTCTTTCTCTAGGTGATCCTATTCTGCTCGTTAATCCATTATTACTCAATGGATTAACGAGCAGAATAGAGAAAGAAAAAGGACCTGAAGATGGCTGAATAGCCGAAATATATTGTCAAAAAAGAAAGAAAGAAAAAAAACGAAAATTTACAGCTATAATTTGTAATTATGTTTTATAATACTGACAAGTGTAAATTTTAGATTTGATAAAGCTATGAGCTGATATTTTAACCAACACATTTTATACGAGGGAATAGGTGGAATTATTTTATACACGACATACAAATCCCTCGTAGGAGAATACAGCATGAAATTTATAAACACATATATAAAATGCGATAGGCCTACTTCCATTGCCATGCCTTAAGTAAAATAAAATATTTGGCCAGGAATGATTTCAAGTTTAGTGGAAGTAATTATTCCTACATGCTCTTATCTAAGGTAGTAAGGTATTCCAACTCTTTTTTTTTTCAAATAACTCTAACTATAGTATGTGGAAACTTAAGCCTTTCTTCACATTAGTTGGCTACAGTAATTTATTTTCGAGATTTATGTGTAAACAAAATTTCCAGGGAGGGAACGGCCCTACACTGTCTCCCCTTCCGGATACCCAAGGATCAGATTAACCTAGAAAAATTAAATTGACAATCAGCGCATATCAATAATTGATTTATGCTTTTCTAGAAGTAATAAGTTACTAACTGTCATAAGTAGGCCTATTACGGATCTATATAATTATCACAAGAATCATACAACATTAATTTTTTGCTCTACCATACTATAATACGCTTAGCCTATTACATGTGACGTAAAGGTATAAGAATTCCATTACGATACAGATCTTCGTTATAACACTGGTATGGTATCGATTGTTATCGAACACAGAACGATCTTGAAACCTTGAGAGCAGCAACTGGAACTGCATTATAACAACTTGTAGGGCAAACATGCCTAATTTCGCAGTACCCCTAATTTCGCAGTATGTTTTTATTTTATTTACTGCAAAATCAGGAACAGTAATGGAAAAATAAAAAAAATGAATAAAATAGAAGAGAAGATGTCCTCTTTGATGAATAAGATGAAATATTTCCACTTCTGTTCCCAATTTTGCAATAAATAAAATAAAAATATACTGCGAAATTAGGGGTACTGCGAAATTAGGCATGTTTGCTATATTTAAAATAAAATCAATTCTGTTCGTGTTATTTTCAATATTATACTAAACTGAATTCATTTCCTGTTGGAAAATTTTATTGGTTTCAAGAAAACGACCAAGAATAAGCTTATATATATATATATATATATATATATATACACATATATATATATATATATATACATATATATATATATATATATATATATATATATATATATATACATTTTTGCCTCTTAACCAGAAGGCAGTAGTGTCGGACTATTGTCCCTGACTACGACATTTTTACAAGAGACATAACGTTATAAAGAAAACCAATATTATAACCTTCCTGATGTATCAGGAGAGGTACTTATCCATGTCAAGTTACATTATTATTATAAGGCATGTTTTGGAGTCCTGTATCTAATATATTGTTCAACACTGTAATTGCCCAGATCTGGCACGAGTTGGTTCGGACTAAGTTGAAGACGGAGAAAGAATTTCTTTCTTTGCTCTTTGATTTCTTGGTAGATGTATTTCTCTTCAAGGTCTTCATGAATTTGAGTTGTGGTGGTGTACCAGTCGCTGCCATGGAATAATCCCAATGCTTTATTTTGAGCAACTTGTATTGGCTGGAATCCATGCCATATCCCCATGCAGGTGGAGCCCTATATTATAATTGGCAAAATTAGGGTTTTAAAAAGCTGTATCTTTTTCCTCTCGGGGATTCCTTCAGCTTTTAACAGAGGGTATAAATGCAGAATTCTACCTATGGATTTTCCTTTAGTTTGTTGGATATGCTTATGCCACAGTAACTTCAACTTACGCCATCAGCTGCCGTCTGTCGCAGAAGAAAAGAACTAAGAGAACTGCGAAGGGTAGCCGTCTCCGTTTGACTGAGTGAATCTAAAATCTTAAAACTTAAATATTTAATTACTGTCGAACAAAAAGAGTCGTAAGCAACTTGGCTATAATGGTAATTAAACGATAAGTTTACTCGTATGAAAATTATGAAATTCGCTTTGCTCGTTTCCTAATAAATGTTATTATAGGTTCATTGCATGATACACTACAGTTGACGTTAATCTTATTTATGGCAGGAGTATTCGCTTGGAATACCTCATGGAGTCTATTTTACGACTACAAGAAACAGTATTTCATTTATTTGGTAAAAATGAGTGACATCCATATGTGGTAAAGTATTATCTCGTACAAGTTATTGACATACCTCCAACTAACTGCATGCACGAATTTATGACAGAAGTATTACACAAAAGAGCTTACTTCCACATAAGTCGTTAGAACATCATGAGCATTTCCAGAGAAAAAGATGGCAAGGGTGAGTTCACATTAGATATCAAACTTATTAGTAGGACAGATATACTGTTAGCAGATGAGATGAATGCAAGCAGCAGGAATGCAGCGAGCTCCCCATTTCTCTACCTGCTTGTCCTAATCTTACCTATTTCAATCGCTGAGCGGGCGTGCCAGTTCCGAGTCATCAGATTCCTGCCCTTCATTGGTGTCATCATCTATAAACAATATAGCTTCAGTACTATTTATAATGATATAACTAAAAACAATATAGTCTAAATACGATTTTTAACTATATACGGTAACGATAACAATTCACAAAGACAATCACAGCGCGCCAGAACAAACTACTACTAAACACGTGTCGTTCTAGATTGTTGCTATGACATCACTACCTCCCTTCCTCTTCACCCCGAACTTGCATTCATCTCATCTGTTGACAGTACAGACTAAACTTAATTCCATGTTGTGAGCATGCATTTATATTTGTTTTTAATGCCGGAGCAAGGCATGGCGGTATGGTGGTTTACGCTTTGGTGAAATAAATCGGTTAGTTACTAAGAAAGTAATCCACCTTCTAATGCATCTTTAGGGTATCCTTGTGGTCTGGTTCCTACATATAAGAGTAAGTAAATATTTTGTTTTTATAATGTGATCTATTTATGTCCTTTAAAACTACATTTTAAAATAATATGATGTGAAACACATAACTTCCTCTACCCATATAAAGTTTTAGCTCCTAGTGTCGTATATTATAATACACACTATTCTATGTTATATATTATATAGGCGACACCTGCCATCGCCACGTCATTTCGAATCGCATCCCCGAAGGACACACAATCCAAATGAAGTCGGATGTAATGCACTCACGGAACTTTCTTTGTCATAAGCATGAGTAATTCACCTTCCTCACTTCACATTCTGGTATGGAATGACAGACCGCATTGCAAGGAGTGCGTAATCAGTTGTTTAATTCTAATGCAAAGAGTTATTGTTCACCAGGAAATACTAAGTTTCTGGATTATAACTAGGCCTACCTACTGAGAATTTTTGTGAAAAAATTTCAAATAAAGGTTTTAGCTTTTACTATAAGCAGCATATGTAGGCCTACACAGTTTAAACAAAATCGCTAAAGCCTGTTTTCGGGAAAATCATGATAATTAAATTTTCTCCAAGCAAAGTAGCATTAACATTAATAGAAAGTCATCGCCAATTTTCCTGTCTCATCCCCAGAAGGTACTTATAAATATAAAATTTCGTGTTTATATCATTTTCTATTGATCAGCTAGTTCGTTCAGACACACAGACACACACAGACATGTTTCTGAAATCGTACTTTTGGATTCAGTCGGGTCGAAGATAGTAGAAGTAAGAATAAATATGGGTAACTTCAAGTAAGCTTCCTTCAATTGAGCCTTTTGATTGTTCTCCGAAGTTCCAATTCCTATCTGATCTCTCCATCAGAATCAAACTTTTTACTTCCTCTGCCCATACCATTGGTACTATAGGCAGAGTAAGCATTATATTCAACCCCAAAATTGTAAGCTAAGTTTTTAACATAAATACCCGTTTTGAGGTCTCTTGAATCCAAAAATACTATTTTCAGAAACATGTCTCTGTGTGTGTGTGTGTGTGTGTGTGTGTATCTGTGAACAGCTTAGCTCCAGAACCAAAAATAGTATAAAAACAACATTTTGTATTTGGGTTAGATATTCAAGGTATGTGCCACGAAGATTGGCGACAACTTTTGCTCACTTTTAATGTCACTTTACATGAAGGAAATTTTAATTTCCAACCCACCTTTTGCAGAAACCCAGTCTTGCCTGGTGAACGATAGAGCTTTGCATCAGGTTGACACAACTGAATACGCGTTCTTTGCAATACGGCATCTTATTCTACAAGTATATCAGAATATGAAGTGAGAAAGGCGAATTTCCCATGTTTAGGGCAAAGGAAATTACATGAGTGCATTCATAAGAATTTATTTGGGTTGTGCATTCTTCGGGGATGCGATGCAATGTCTTCACTTTTACAACCAACTTTTATAAAGAGAATTTCATACATAATATAGTAGGAGAATCGGCATTATCGCCATGAAACCAGGTGATAGTAAAGGATACATCTTGGATCCTACTATAAGATTTGAGACCCATATCGACTAACCTCATGAGATGCACTTCGAGAAACAGGCAATATATGAACCAACAGTGCCCTTTTATAAGGAAAATTAACAGTAATTTGTGCAGTAATAAGAAATAGGACATTTAACGTAGTAAAGTCTGAAGCAAATTCGAAAATGTTTGGAACAATGTCGGCGCAAGTACTTCTAATATGAATTATGTGTGAAAATGTTGATGTTGATTAAGCATTTTTCAATCAGTCTAGAGTGTGATTTCCAATTTAAAATTAAGAATGGACAAGTTATATGTGTAAGCGTACATACTAAATTTATTTGAACGTTATCTGTGAATATCTAATTAATAGTGATTGTGTGTATAGGCACATTTTAATAATATTTGAAAAATATTTTACATTTGAATACTTTATTAAAATTTTTATTGATTTAATTGATATTCTCAATATTCATATATTTTCAAATTAAATTGCACTATCAGATATTGCCTGGAACCTCCGTTCATTATGCTGCCCTTTAGCTTTCCGGAGTTCTATAAGAAATAAAAATAAAATAAAAATAATAAATTTATTAACACATGTTTGATTCTCTTTGAGAATGAGATGTAACTGTGTTAGAGCCATTCAGTAATCTTCTAGTTAAGAAGGAAATTATCATAACGACAAAATCTACGTAGTATTGTGTTTGCAGATTCTGGTACGAAGAGCCCAAAATCAGGTGCAACTCTTGAAGAGGCTATTGCGAACACAAGTAAGTAACAAGAATTACTTTGTTATGTCCTTTATATAAAAAGTAATCTGAAATGTTCTAAAAAGGAATGCAATGAGTCAAACTAAATGTATAAGTAGTATTTATAATTCTATGTAATAGTCTATGGCTTGTCTTTCACAATAAAATTTCAGTACTTACAGTACGATTTGGTATTGAGGTAGTAGACGTTCAACTATTTTGTGACCATACTTACTAGGGGAAAGTAAAGAATGATTACTTCTTAAAATAGGAGGCCTAACCACACAGGGGAACAATTCCCATTGACTTGTATATCTAACATTTCTTAATCAAGTTGACTTAACCAAGAGGCAGAAAAGAAAGGTATAATTATTATTTCAAAAGAAGCATCAGAGTGAAAAAGAAGTTACCATGAACTTAAGATGGAATTTTGCAGAAAGCCAATCACAACTTATAAATATACGATAGTAAAACACTTTTAACATTAAATATTAGGCATAAATCAGTAGATATGAAATCTTTCAATAAAACGGTAATTTAAAATGTGATGATTCCACCTTGTTAATCTTATACATAAGGTAATAAACTGGCTCGCAAAGCGTTAGATACAGGCAGGCATTATTCTCAAACTCTGGAAGAACGTTAGGCGCAATAAAAAAACTAAATACGGCTACTTCCCCGTGATGTAAGGCTAAAAAGAGTGCAAAGTACTTTTTCACGCGTACGAAGGACGGTTACTAGCTAGCACACAATGAAAGTTGTAAATTATTGACTGGTGACTTATGTTGACTTGTGGTCAACTTCAGTGAAAAATTAAAATCATAGCAGCGTCAGTCCAACCTAGAAATTAATTTTAGATAGTCACAAGATAACATTATGATGTAAGCCTATGTTATTTACGTGATATGTGGGAAAGTAACATCTTACAAGATGTGCGGTAAATAAATGTCAATATTGTTTAGTAAGATTCATAGGCTACTTGTAAAACAATATTAGTAGGCCTACACGCTGCAGATCTGTTGATCTTACACAATAATAATGTTACTACCGTTATTTGCAGAAAGCGGCAAGTTTCACACGTGGCTGCTACTTTCATGTGGATGTTGTATGATAGCCATGGTTGGAGAAACTTTCGGTTCAGCTTTTGTATCCCCTGCAGCACAGTGCGAATTCAAAATGGGATCCACAGCGAAGGGGCTTCTCAACGCAATCAGTTACATAGGCAAGTTACTGTCTTCATTTATAAATTGAAATAGTTAAATACAACAAAGTTGGTTACAAAGGAAAGTATTACAAAGCCCTTTGCTTTGTCTTCAAAAACGCATCATAAAAATTTGTTTATCTAAGCCTCCTGATTATTCTTCCAAATTATTATTTTCTGAATTTAACGTTTTCACCATAGACAAAATTTACAAGTACGTCATACTGAATTATTTTCATAAACATCGTGACAATTACAAGTCAGAATCTCACGTATATAACACGCGAAGGAATCAATTTAATTTATTACTTGAACCAAAAAATGTTACAACTGCTGGAGCTAAGCACTGTTTAAGTTTCGGCCCAAGACTATTCAATTCATTTATTACCAACCATCCTGATCTAAATAGTTTAAACAACAAACAATTTAGGTCTAAAATTAGAAAATTTATATAATTATTACTTTTGTTTTCTACTCTTACTGTTATAGCATTTTTCATATTACACTTTAAAATTTGGATAGAACTTAATTTCTTTGTTATTATTATTGTATTACCTCGTACCTTTGTATTGTAAATATAACATGTTCTAACCTTTTATACATAATATTTTGTCATACTTCTCCAAATTATGTATTGTTTTAAGTAATTATTTAGTATAAGTTTTTCTAATATATTGAACTGAACCACCCCCGAACACAAGCTCTGCTTCTTCGGGTGGTGTATCAACTTTTGTATGTATTTTTCGTGTAATTTGGAACAATAAATTGTAATTGTAATTGTAATTGTAATACATAAAATGTTTGATAGTTTATTTTTTAGACAGTTGAAGGAAAAATAAGCACTTTTAACGATAGATGGTATTAATTAAGAGGAAACAAATTATGGCAATAAGTGGTATAAAGTTATAACACTCCACGGTAACCAACTTTGATTGCTTAACATTGCAAATAATCTTTTAGTTAAAAATATTTGCATATGATTATTAAGTAGACTCATTTTGATAGGATTTTTTTTTTTAAATTCACTACGCCTTTTTAAATGTGACGTTTCTCACGGTGATTGCAAAAATCGTCATACAGTACTTGGTGGGTGAAACGCGTCGTCCTAAGTTAGCAGCCCTGTGCCAGAAAATAAAAAATAGCAGTCTGTGCGATCCAAAATGGCTGACTCCACGGTGCGTAATTCAATGCAATAAATGTATCATTTATTGTTATTTCAAAGATTTTAACGACTGTCAAAAAATAGTGTATGATACACGTAGTAAAATGATTTTATTTTTCTCGTAAGATGATATAACCTACTCGCAAAATGAAATCTCGTTTTTAACAATTGGATCATTAATAACTATTTGTTAAATTACATGTCATCACATAATGTAATGTCAACTGATGCAATGGTCCGTGAAAACCTTACACATATATGCAGTATTTTAAAACTTCTGTAGACATAAACCAGGCCTGGGAAGCACGAAACTGGAAGTGCGAAATGCTCTACCCCTACATTCGTCCCCCCTTTTTTTATTATTATTATTATTTATTTATTATTATTATTTTTTTTTTACCTACCAAGCGACTAGTCTCAGAATCAATCTGTTTAGTTGTCTCTACCTGGGTAGAGAGTTGAAAGAGAGTAGTGGCGACAAGAAGAAGGGGAACTTGGTACTTCCAGTTTCTTCCTTCCCGGGCCTGACATAGATCATTGTAAAGTATAATAATATGACATGTTCTTTATATGTTTAGGTATGATTTCAAGCTCGCATCTTTGGGGATACCTTGCAGATACGAAGGGGCGGAGGAAAATCCTAATCATCTCTTTGCTGCTGGATGTTATTTGTTCAGTGTTGTCCAGCTTCGCACCTGTCTACTGGATCTTCTTGATACTTCGCTTCTTCAATGGATTTTTGTACGCTCACGTAAAGTTCACTGAACAGTCCTTATGAATATGTGTTTAAATCTGACAAACAAATATTGATGTTGAAAAATAGTAGTAAATAACAGTACAATAGTCTGATAGTGATAATCAAGTACCCGCAGTAAAATCAGATTTGCCTACATAAACGTCCGAGGATTCAATCAAAGCAAAGTTGTCGGCCATAGATGTTGTCAACTCAAATTTATATTTTTAAAACAAATTTTACTATTGAATTATTTCGTAATTTATCTTTACACATTTTTCAAACTAAAAATTAAAATATAACTACACTTAGCATTTAATTAATTCTATTTTGTTTGGTTTATTTGACGGTCGAGATATTTTAATAGTAATTTTTGTTCCCAAGTTAACCTTAATCGCTACCTTTTATAACCCATTTCGTTTTCTTGTCCATTGAATGAATCACCTATGGAAGTTTGGATAGAGATATGGAAAAGAAACATTATGTTAGAATTCAAAATATAACATTTTAATTAAATGTTTTACCCAACATACTTAAATAAATATCAAGGTATGCAAATTAGTTAACTGCAGTAAAAAAAATGATTTACACCTCACTCGTACGCATTGACCGGTTATTCGCTTTGAAAAGCATTAAGTGACAAAAGAAATAACATAGGCCTACATAATTATATACCCCTGAAATTGTCCCCGGGTAGTGGTAGTGAAATGCGTTGGAAGTCTAAATAGTGCAATAATCGCTATGTCTGTATTGCTTTGATTCTGTATAGGCCTACTCCATTTTATAAAGCGCCTGAATAAATTCATTTAAACCTGTAATTTATACTTTGCAGTATGTGTGCTCCATCTGCAGTGAACTATGCTTATCTGGGCGAATTCTACTCTGTGGAAAATAGAACGAGACCAGTTTTATTTATGTCAGTTTTTCTCTCAATTGGAGGCCTATATCAGAAAGGTAATGACTAACGATTTATACATTTCCAATGTAAATTAAATGAAGATAAATCAGCAGAGAACAGTTCCTACTCAAAGTTTAATTACAATCAATTCGTATCAATTGATTTGATTTGTAATGTTATTAGATTTTTTCTCACAATAAATTAATTACTATGAAACTCAACGACATGCATAAATGCCCTTAACAGAGGGTTGCCAATAGACAAAATTTAACAAAAGGTTTAAATGTACAAATAATCCACATAAGGGATGGAATACATAGACTAACACTTTTAAAACATTAAAAGTAATTGTTTTCGATATGTAAAAATATTACTATCTAAAGAAATAATTACGAAAATGACGTTTGACACATGCAAATTAAAAAACAAAACCGTTAACTTTACATATTCAGGACAAGCCTACAAGTAGCCAATAAATTAACAGAAAAATCGACAGCAATTTGAAAGGCTTTCTCTTAGATATTTTTTTATAGAATATTGTTTACTCATTTTACAGGTTTTTTGCAGTTCTTGACTTTACTACAGAAATAAATTATGCAAAATATGCTGCACAAACTTTATCACATAATATAAGTTATACGTGTTATAGAGTTTTAAGGTGAACAGAATATGTTATGTATCTTACACAACAGTTACCATCATTAACATTTAACAAATTATTAATAATCGTAGCTTTCTATTTACTATTGAGGTACGGTAATAAAGAAAGGAACAGTGTTATTGAAATGTTTATGTTTTTGTAATGTCTTCTGAAATCGTTCGTAGTAAATCATACTTCTTTCAATTCAAACTCAATATCTGTTGTAAAAGCTACCCTAAGTCATTTTTAAATAAAAAACTAATATAGATAATTTTATTAAGCGAAGTTAGAAGTTACTTAATTTTAATTCTCATCAGAATCGTGATGTAATTTTCTTTTTAATCAAAATTTGGGAAAAAATTAATAAACAATTTTCCTTAGTATTTTATTAACAAAATTAATATTAACAGAATACCCTAGAAATGGCAATAAGATTCTACCAAGGTCGGTATTAAGAAAAATAAAGTAAAATGCACAATTTATCCGCAATGGGATTCACATACAGGCATGCACATAGGTAGACAGACAGACAGACAGACAGACAGACAGACGCCGGTCAGACACACATTACCCCGGAAAAAAAACGTTTGAAAGAAGCCAGTGTCGATAGTGATTCGTCCGTCGGGTGGGGTTGTTAAGCCGGCGGTCCTCTTGGTGTCTTTCAACAAAAGTGGGCTACTGCCGGAACCAGGTTTCCCCTTCATCCTTCCTCATCTCACCATCAATCCTCATACTCCACACAACACTACACAAACACCATTACACGCATGCATCTCTTCACACCTTACACTTCTACCAGTTACACATCATCATGTAATGTGGCTCGCCTAAGTTGTGTATCTCGAAAATGGGTCACATTATCGTCATCTATCCCCCTCAGGGTGGACCTCAAATGCATCAGAGCAACGGGGTTGACATTCGATTCATACACACACGTTATAAGAAATATTCCCACTTTTTCCTTGCTCCTTATAAAATCCTCATTAACTACGATTTAAAAATTATATCCTAAAAATTCCTCGGGAGTGTACAAACTCGCAATCATTTTTCGTGTAGCCGTTTGTGTATGACTGAGACCAAGACAATAAAGACAGAAAACGAACACGAAAGCTGAACATATGATGAACATTCAATCCAAAATGGTTTTTAAAACTTTTTAAATATTTTGAAGTAAGAGAAGAGCGAACCATTAATAAAATGCTATACTTATTAATAATGTAGGCCTAATTCAACATATTTTATTCCTTGTTTTGTTATTGTATTTCAGCCATAGCTTGGTTGATAATACCTCAAAATTGGACCCTGCAAGTCCCTTGGATCGGCATAAACTACAGTTCTTGGAGAGTGTTTGTCATCACTGGAGCCATTCCTAGTTTTATAGCAATGGTTTTGATCTATTTTCTCCCGGAGTCTCCTAAATACCTCTTCTCCATGGGAAAGAATGAAGAGGCTTTGAAAGTGCTTCAGTATGTGTATTCGGTCAACACTGGCCGCAAACCTGAAGAATATCCGGTACGTATTAGATGTTAAATCCTACCATCCATGAATTAAACCCATTCGGGGTATTCATTAATTAGTGAATTAAGTAATTAATTCAATCAGTCAGTCACCCATCTGTTATTTAATCCATTCATCGTAACATCCATCCTTTGTCCATCCAGTCAACAGTCATTTATTAGCCTGGATAACAGGATAGGCCAGGAGTAGCCTAGACTACGCAAGTGCCATTTTTATGAACTCCTACATCTTGAAATAATTTAATATTAATCTTGACCGAAAATGGTTCTACTTTAATAACATCTATTTACTAATAATACAGAATTGGGTAATCATTAAAGAAGTAAGCCTATTATACTCTTAAAAACTAGGCTACCTATAACGAAGTATATTGTCCACAACATTTACAATCAACATCGAACAACTCTGGCTCTTATTCTCAGCGATAATTTTGGATATATTTTATTATTCGCCAGTTCCTCAATACTAAGATTTATACGTTATGTTAGAACCTACAAGAATTTTAGATCCTGATCATTTAGTAAATCATCATTTAGAATTGTACTTATTTTAGACCAAGTCTGTAACAGATTTTTTCACATAAGTATGTCAACCCGAACTTACAGAAATATCACAGTATCATTCTGGAAGGGCAAGTAACCAGGAGGAAGACACTTTCAAAAGGGGAACTTCCCTACTGGCTGGATCTACAGCAACCTTCTTGAACTGAAGCTTGAAAATACTATATATTGTATTGTATAGACTACTAGAAAAGTAGCAAGTGATATCTTAAATAGGTATGGTGAAGGAGTTTGCTAAAACAAAACTGAAAATTAGTTTCACGTAATTTTACAATGACGTTTGGGCTTCCCATCCATTAGGTTTGCTAATGATTCGTGGTTTTATTTCAGGTGTCTCATGTTATACTTGATGATAAGGAGTTAGAAATTGCAGGAAAAGCGAAACCCACGTCAACGAAAGAAGTGCTGGGCAATATTTGGTCACAAACGAAGCCTCTCTTTCAAAAATCGTATCTGCGAATAACAATTCTAGGATTCATAATGCAGTTTACATTCTTTTGTTGGTAAGCATTATACTACATTTCTGTCTGGCTGAAACTCAAGGAAGATTTATAAGTTACTAAAAATGTTAGGGCAATCAAAGAATATTTGAACGAGTGGTTAGCAAAGGGTTTGTTGGAATTGAGTTGCATTAACGAAATCCTTAATGAAAGTATGATAGGCTAATATAGAGCTAAAATATCAAGAGATCATTACTTATAATTATTGTGGCAAGCAAGCATTTTTGTCTCCACATAAATTTTACATTAAATTCGGTCACAATTTAACAAGGGTTATATTGTTATACTGGCTCCTGTCTTTGTTCTTAATAGTTAATTACGTAACCATAAGATTAGTGGTTCATCATTATAATAGCCCAATCATATAACGATAGTGTCAGTTTTGTTATTAAAGAAAACGAAATCATAATTTCAGTAGTTTAAATAATTTCAGTATTTCTTCCAACATAATGCGGCTGCAGAGCACGAAGAATCGTCAGGAATTTCCCTTAGCCGTATAGGAAAACAAATATTTAATTCTGAAAATGATACAGAGAGGATAAGGGGTGGACAACAGGCTTGCCGCCCCTATGATACGCCTACATGCTATTCTAAGCTGCAGCCTACTGAAGTATTTATTGCCCAGAAAAGTATCGTCAATTGCATAGCAGGTGTTGACAAAAGAACTTCATGTAGGGAATATTTTATGCAATAAATTACAACTTGTTAACGGTATATGCTCTATATGTTTTGAAACTTTAGGGACTTGTTCATTTAAACTAATCTGAATTTCATAAAAATAGCTGCTATCATGATACAAGATATAAAAAATAATCTGTGTGTACCATCTCACCATTTATCTACAACTAGCAAAACTCGTATGGTTTTTGGTTTACAATTATATAATAGTTTAACTGTAAATATCAAGACGCTAAATATATTACTATTTTAAAAACCTGTTAAATCTTTCTTAATGGAAATACGTATGTCCCTATAGTTTGGAGGATGCACGCGTAGGCCTTTTAAATCATATAACTTTTAAGCAATAGGTCTACAACTAATTTAAAATTTTTATCAATAATTTATATTATATATATATATATATATATACACACACACACATTGGTATTAGAGGAAACTTTGACACTGTCAATACATTTATTATGCCTTCGACAATAAAGATTATTATTATTATTATTATTATTATTATTATTATTATTATTATTATTATTATTATTATTATTATTATTATTATTATTATTACTACTACTACTACTACTACTACACAGTTCCCAGAGAAAGTAACTGGTTGATATTTGTTCCTGTTTTCCACAGTTTCAATGGTTTCGCACTATGGCTCCCTGATCTGTATAATCGGCTTGCTCAGTACAGAGAAAGGCATCCTGGAAGAAGCCTTACTATTTGCCAAATTATGGAAGCGCTCAAGCCCATTTCCAGTTCGGTTCCAGTCATCCAGATGCTGAAAAACAACAGTTCCTTCGATCGTTCACTGTCTAGTCACAGCGTTGTTAACCTGAACAACTTTACGAGCTACAAAGAACAAATAAACCATTCTCAGTCAATTGTTAGAAATGGGACATACTTACATAACACATGCACCTCAGAAGTGAAGTCGGCAGTATTCAGAAACATAATAGTGATAAGAATAGTGTGTATTGTTGTATACTCATTTGCGGGCCTCATTGTCAAATATGTGAAGAAGAAACCATTTATGGGTAAGTTTTCTTACAGTACAAATTATCACTTCTAATAGGCCTACATATACTAATTCAAGCTTTCGTGAGTTAAGGGGATATTCCTGTGAAACTTAATAAAAAGCTATATTTTTTCATAGGATTTTCTTAATTTTTAGCTGATTCTTAAAGTATTTACCACAAGAAATCCTAAAATTTTCTGAGCTATAAAGGTATTACATTTTATAAAATAAAATACTTTGCCAAAAGGTTTTTTTTGCGGAGCGTTCATCAAATTTTCGGGACCGAATTGTAGATTTCATTCTAGACACTTCAGAGAGAAAAATGAGTGAAGTGAAAATATACCAGGTCAGAAATAAATCCATGTACTAAATAAACATTTTGTGGAGCTAGTGGAGTCGACTAAAGAAAGGTAAAGAAGTAAGTCTCAGAGAGTGGTTTCAACCAACAGGATATCAGGAGCCTATAAGAGGTGTCACTGCAAAACCAAATGTAGAAGCAGAAAGTGTAAGGCCGTGCACTCAACGTTCTATGTAATTCAAAGTGTCATTTAAGCATGTGTTGTGAAAACAAGTAAGAGTAAGTTAGTGTCCAGTATACTATTTTTCATAAGTGTTTTGGAGGTTTGTTTTGTGAAAAAAGTATTAAAATGTTCTGTTTAACAGAAAAGGAAATAACTAGTATATTTTGAGAGAAATATGTGCTATTTTCTATATTTATAAACATTGCACAATTATAACTGGCCATTCACGTCATTGTCCGGGCAATTGTGATAATGTTTGTTTCATATGAAGTATACAAGAAGCCCTAAGCTCTTTGGCCTGTTACGTAAATTCCAGGATTTGACGTTATTTGCTATAAATAAACAGTAGTGTTGGGAAATTATGTAAATGCCCGAACAATAACGTTATTTCCTAATTTACTTCATTGTCCGTAACATACACAATGGAAATAGCACATATATTATTATATATTTCTTTCACGGAAACTACCATTTCCTGAAGTTACGTAGAAATCTCGTGAATATTTTTTGTAAAATCATAACCCATGCTTCATAAAGTAATGTCATGTGGGCATGTTTCAGCGGTGTGTCTTCTCTTGGCGGGATCGGCTGGAGGAGGACTTTTCTTTGCCCCAACAGAATGGTTAATTGTGGCACTCTGTGCCACCTTCATCTCCATGTCCGGCAGCTGTGTCAACTTGTTCAACAGCATCGTCATCGACTCCATCCCTACTCATCTCAGGTGAAAAATAATAGAGACACGTATACCGGCAACAAGCGATCTAATCTTGACGAACCTGGACCTCCTTTAATTAAATCAGATGCCCCTTACTCTCTTCGGACTTCGTCGATTGGCATTTGGTTTCAGAACAGAATCTACATTATTTATTATAATTTCTCCTTTCAACATTAAAAGCCTTTACTACCATCTCCTGATAGAATACTTAGGCCTATCTTCCAAATCGCTTAACTGGAAGATGTTTTGTACTACCACCTCCGATCTCGGGAAGAGTGCAGTAAAATGTCGTAACTTGGATAGTAGAAACGTGAGCCTCGATGTGCGTTTCTTCTAGTTTGAGCGGCGTCCGCTAGGTACGACAACTCGGGAGTAGTGTACTTTTCAATTTGTACAGTAAAATTACACCAGAAAATATAATTTCAAGTAGGGATACAGTAATTAATTGTTATAAATCTATATCATTCAAATCTGAGCGTCACTCGACCTCACTGCACGAGTTAATCCTTCCAGCATCAATTCTGAAATTCATGTGGCTACGAAGTTCTATCCGACAGTTGGTGGTTTATCGACCACTTCATTCTCCCGATAACTTAATTGGAAATTGACTTTCTGAATAGTTTTTATCAGGAGTTGCTGCATGCAATTTTTAGTCAACTTCCAGATTATTAGCTGGTAGACACATATTTTATCGGAAGGTGGTAGTGTACAGACCCTCAGGATCAGGTAGCACATTTCACCATAATTCGCGACGTCTTATTATCATCCAGGATCATATTCAAATACACAGACGGCAGATTTGTCTGGTTCCTTTAATGCCATTCAGTTAATTCTGAGTATTTTCATTGTCCGGAAGTGGTGTGAATTACAAAAGGATACCATTAGCAAAATAATTATTTAAAATGCTACTTTTATGATTAAGAATATAAGAATATTAAGATTTCAGAGCATTTTCAATACTCCTAATCTTACAATATCCGGTAGATTTGGATATTACATATAGATATGGATATATGACTTGTGTTGGATATAGATGCCACTCATCTATCTTCTTATTTAGATTAGGCCTACATTGACTATGCTATAATATTTTCTTATAGTGCCATTAGCATCCATATAAATAATGTGGTTAGGCCTATCTCCTAGCGTTTTATAAACTTAATTGAAAAGAATAAAACTATCTTGCAAATTCTATTACTATTTTTCATAAGCAAACATTGAAGAAGCATATTTTATTTTTCCAGAGCAATGGCCGTTTCCTTGTCAATGATGTGCGGAAGATTCGGCGTTATGACTTGCAGTTTGGTGATGGGGGCTTTGTTAGAAAGAAACTGTGAAGCCGTGTTTGGGATGCTTACTGGTATAGTCCTCTGTAAGTATTCCACTATCTTACTATAGAATCTGCTGTGTCATTAATAAAAAGCCTAGTTTGCTGCGCAGGAGTTTGTATAAACGATGGCTGCGTAGGATATAACTACCCTTTAGATAACCTTTTTACGAAAAATGTTTCAAATAAAGGTTTCAGCTCTTAGTATCCTATAAACACCTTATGTACAAATTTTAAACAAAATCGTTAGACCATTTTTCTCGTTCTCGCGGCATGCTGTTCATAGACAGACACATGAACAAGTTTCTGAAATCTGTATTTTTAGATTCAGAGGACCTCACAATATACAAAGTGTTTCAGAAAAATGTATACACACTTTGAACTGTTATAGAACATTTATTTCCCGTTCTACAAGGTTCAATTTCTGGGAGAAAGTAATGTTATATTTCTTCAACAGATTGCAGCAGAATAGATTCAACAATCGTCCAACAAACGTGCCATAATCATCCAACAATGAAAAGTACCAAACAATGCTTGCTCATTCCAAATTCCCTGCCATTCGTGCATTGTACGGTTTTATTACCAACAAGATGGCGCTCCGCCACACTGTCAAAGGACGTACGAGCATACCTGAACCGAAATTTTCCAAGGCAGTGGATAGGACGCAGGGAGCCAATCGAGTTTCCTATATGCTCTCCAGACCTAACGCCGCTGGATTTCTTCTTAAGGGGCACAGTAAAAGATGTGTACAAACGTAACAACGTAACTTAGACACACTTTGGAATGAGATTCAAGCGGTGTGCTAAGAAATCTCATTGGACACTTTGGTACGATGTACGGAATCAGTGGTGACTCGTACTCAGAAATGTATTGATGCTGAAGGCCACCATTTTGAACATTTAAACAATCACATTTTCATCAGAAAGTAATGTATTTTTCAAATTGGACTTTAAGCTTTCCATTTCCAGAAATTTAACCTCGTAGAACGGAAAATAGATTTTCTATGAAACTTCAAAGTGTGTATACATTTGTCTGAAGCACTCTGTATATATATAGGCTATATTGTATACATTGAATTTCAGGGTCGAAAAAATACGGTACGGGTTAAGAAAGTAAAAATAACCATTAAGGATCTACTTATGAAAATGCATTGCCAAAGCTCTGATCATAGCGGAATAGCCTATTGGCTGAATATTTGTCTAAAAAATCTGATTTTTTCAACACTACTTCCTTATACTCGTGTGATATCGTTAAGACAGTGCGTTCAGAAGGTCGCTGTGGAGTTACAACATATGGTGGAAATATCCTTGTGCGGATATACAAATCTACCCGCTTAATTTGATGTTTTCACTTTTTTGACGATCTCATACAGTTATTTTGTGACATGCTTCCAGGAGTCGCATAGTCAGCTGTGTGCGCCATCTTGGTTCGAACTTCCAAAGTATTCCGTAGTCTAGCGACTTTCCGAATACACATGATAAGAAAAAGAATAGGCCTAACGATGAAAATCTCACAAAACAGAGATCTTCTTGTTTGATAAGGATGAGCTCGTTTCCACACTCGTCAGGGGGTTAATTTTGATAGTAGATATAGATTAACTGAATCTTCTACTTGTTAGATAAATCAGACACTCCTGCACAAAATGTAATTTAGGAACTCATTGAAGAAAATTTTATAGCATTGATTACATAATAATAATGTTCTATTTCTTATTGTGTTGCAGTGTGTTCCATGCTTACTTTGGTGGTGCCACAGCCTAAAAAGGGTTGATGTGATAACACAGGGCGATATCTTTTTTTAATACTTTGAAGTTCCACTACGTTATGGGGCTTACAGTGTCTGAGTATGGCATCAGTTTTGCAGCATATGTGATATTTTATTTTATTGTACAATTTTAGCACACCGAGTGGATTCACACTATTCTGCAATGCGACTAATTGCTATGTTGCTATTACAAATAAAGTGTCGAAAAAGCGTGAAGAAATAAATTGAAACAAAGAGAAATGATATAGCGTTATTTGGAAAACGTTATCTAAGTTATGATAAACTACGTATACTTTTACTTCATAATTTGCTACCATGGAATCAAAAAATTTTTGAACTAAACACGGATTATTACCCTGACACAAAACCATAGACTACGTGGGGTCACAAAAAAAGGAAAAAAATTATAATAAAGCATTCCAACACGTTGAAACATGACATTGTTAAACCTGTGAAAGTACAGCTCCATCATAACTGCCATCTTATTAAAATAGCCACTTACATCTCACAATCGAAAGATAACTTACGTAATGTAGCTAATGCTTTTGAGATCAGCGATAAATGGCCGACGTATGCAGACTTGAGAACATTTAATAAAAGAAGTTCAAAAGTGCAATGTGCATAGGCTATATGATTACTATTTCACGAATAATATGAAAGTTTATAAAGATGGAACACCTTACACAAATAAAATACTATGTAGAAAATGTTACTTATATTATACTTTAATTTCTTTACAATTTATGAATTTATTTCATGTGAAGTTTTCTGTAAGAACAACCGACTGTGCTGATGGAAAAAAGATATGTTGACAACTGAATAAAAAAATCTCATCCCGTCAGTAATAAATTTACTCACCATCTCTAACAGCTGTTTGTATGTATTATTAGACAGGTAAGCATTTGTGCGGATTATTCACTATCATAGAAAGAATAGTATGCTAAAATCATGGATTAAGTGCACTGGATAATCTCGGAAATTTAACCTCACTACTACCAACTTATCTTTGTGGCACTGAGTACCACTGGATTCATAAAGACCCCAAGTAATTTACATGGGATTTATCGACAGTATTGCAATTTGTTATAAACTGGCGTAAATACATATATTTTTGCTTTGAAAACGTGACTATGTATATAACTTAAGAATTTTACATAATAGTAAGTTACATGCAAAGAAAAAAGGCAATTTTAATGGGGTGATGTTGATCCCAAAGGTACTCAGTGCTAAAACAATGAATACATTTCAATGTTTTGAAAATATAAAATTTAATAAAACGTCAATGGGTACAGTTGACTTAGAGGGATAAGTAATCAACTTTGAAAATTATACTTTTAAAACCAGCGGAGGTATTTACCTCAAAAATCTTTAGGGGTCATATTGACCCAGTTTACTAGGAACGTTAAAGAGATTAGCCTTCTGCTCCTCTTTTCAAACACTTCCTAGATTCTCCAATGCTGCACTGACCACAGTTGTCTGGAAATGTACTATTTCCTTATCTAAAACACATTTTTGCTTAATCAATTGAAAGACAGTGTTGTATATTTTTAATAAATCGTTCTCTTTTGCCAATATTATTACCGAGTTATATGAAAATAATGTACGATTTTATGTGTGATGAAGCATTACAAATCTCGTATAGTACTACTCCTATGAAGATTTTCAGCATTCTGTCCTTGTGAATTTACATAAAACGATTATTGCACGTAGATGTGGTTAAATGAAAGTGATAAAAATAAAACGATAAAATTATGACGATAGGACTTCAGATTGGTTGAATTTCCACATTTTCTTATTCTGGATTCGTCACTGATTCAAGAGCTAAGCAGTCAAACACCCATATTTTCAATACAGAACAGATCTTGAAAATATTTAGCTACTACATCCACCAGTGTCCCTGCTTTTATAAGTATATTAAATAAAATGTTACCATCTCTAAATCCAGTAATTACACAACGAAGCATAATTATTAAGAATGCTTCGTTGTGTAATTGCCGAAATTAAAATATATCCAGATTAAAAGAAAACATTATGTGAAGTTCACTAAGCTTTGCGGAAATGAGCAGATTGTCATAATATGCACCCAAAAATTATAGTCAGTTTGCTTTATCTCACAGAATTAATCGGGGAGAAAAATTCACGTATCTCTTTCATATTCAATTTATTTTAAGGTTACTTACGGCGAGGCTGTGAACATTGCAATATTTCCTATACTTGAACTTTAAAAAGTTTTAGGCACAGTAGACTTAACTATGAATAAGATTCGCTTCTTCACTATAACATGATTAAAAACAAAAAATCATCTTTCTTATAAAGCCATCTTCAGTTAGTCACAAGGAGAATTCGTTATAACGTTGGTGATAAAACTGTGTTAACAAATATGAGAAAGATTGTTGTTACTTAAGGCAACAAACAATATATGTTAGTTAACATAGCCTACAATTGAAATATGGGGCACTAAAATTCAGCCCACCAGTTCTTAAAGCGTTTTTTTTTTTGTATAATCTAATCATAGAACTACTTTCTCCTAATCTATTGACCTGTGCTTCCACAGCTCAAAATCGACTCAGCCAAAAATATAGATTAGGAATATTTAGATAAGGTTTATGTAAAAGTTGTATTGAAGGTTGCGATTACTAATATCGCATTCAAACTTCGTACCATGAAAGTGCACACAAAGTCACAGTATGGAAAAAAGTAGTTTTCAACATTGATAAACTCGTCACTTCTTGAAATACCCGTTAGGTTAGTATGCAAGCTTCAATATGTATTTACTCGCGGTATCAATTTTAACACTGTGAGATACAATGTGCATACCTGTGAATGAAGAATGGCTTATATTATTGGTTAAAGCAAGAATTGTTTTATTTATGAAGATCTAACTGGGACAAAAATGGGTACCTCAAGACATACAGGTAAAATCACATTAGTTTTCGATAAATTGGAGGTTTGATAGTAGTGTGTTAGAAAGACGGGGCTATGTTTTTTATAAATTAAGCAGGAACAAAACTGTTTAGTTATTTATGTTTAAGTCACAGCAAGCATGCAATTAAGATTTGAATTATCCTGTGATAAATGGTTAAGTAACGAATTTTTAGTAAATAAGGTAGAAAATGTTTTATCAGTTCCTACTTTGCTGTAGTACAATGTACAGAAATAGGAGCATAAAATACTATGAAGTGTTGCTGCATACAAAGGAATGATAGTGAAGACTTTTAAAAAATTGAACTTAATGCCGCGAAAAGTTTTCCCGAGATCGCCCATGTTAGCATTTTTGTTTTTTACGTGTTTTTATCCATATATACAAGTTAAAAAAATAAAATCTTCTACACCACCTTTTGCAAGATACACCCCTGTTTCGATTCTGTACTGACTGGCCTATAAGCGACATTCTACAAAACTGATCATTCCGACCAATGTCAAATTGTTGCCTAATTATTATTATTATTATTATTATTATTATTATTATTATTATTATATCTTCCAAGAAGAAAAAAATTGTTTATATCTCATTTGAATCACATTCCTAATTCTTAATATTGCTAGCATGTATGGTGGGGGGGATAAAGGCCTAGATGACTGCAAAATATAGGATTTACTACTCGCTGGATTCCTAAGCAGTGCTCGTATGTAGGCCTAATCTGTTATCGTTACAATATTATAAAAATATAAATAGGTTAATAACAATAATAATAAGTATATCTTCCACAAAAAATATTTTTATATCTCATTTGAATCACATTTCTAATTCCTAATATTGCTGGCGTGTATGGGGGGGATAAAGGGCTATCCATATTACTGCAAAAGATAGGCTTTACTACTCACTGGATTCCTAAACAGTGGTCTATGTAATCCGTCATCGTTTTTGCACACGTCTGATTAACAAACGGGTCTGGCAAACAGCTTTTCTCGTCAGGAAGAGTTTCCGCTTCTATCCTATCCCAAGTTGTAGCATGCATTAACCTCGTCTATATAGGCCTATACGTTTTGATAGTTTAAAAAATGATTTAAATGGGAGTTGTAGCCTGTAGAATTTGATTTTTAAAACGTACTTACTTCGAAATTAATTTTTAAGTACTGTTACAATGTAGAAGATTTTCGTCTATATTTATTATAATACAAACAAATAGTCTGTAACTATCAAACTATTGCTATTAGAGTTGACTGTCAAATGTTCATCAACACGGAAAAATTATTATGAATGCCATCGTAAACAGTTTAAATAAAAATTCCAGTTATAAATTGAAAGCATTCCTTATTATTCTGAACTCCATAGGCTGCTATATTTACAGATATCGGCACGATCTCTGAAACCACTAAAAAGGCTACAGCGCTTGAAGAAGCTATTGAACTCACAAGTAAGTAATTTTTTTCACTTTGAAGAACAATCCGAAAAAAATGAACAAATTTCATATATAAAACGAACATAATTATGTAATGATAACAAGTGAATGAATGAATGAATTATTAAATACAATTTGATTTCCATCCGGTGGGAATTACATAGCCAAAGCTTATTAACTAAGCACCAAATACTACTTTTAAATCTAATATTAACCTACCTTAATACTATTTAAATCTAAATATTTACACAATGCTTACGTAACATGTTTACAACCTAACCGTCTGTTTCACTGTCACTATACGTCACTTTCGTATCGCTGCCTCATGACGCAACCAATCTTCTGATTTTTAAGAGCTTATTTCTTAATCCTTTCCCCGGGAAAGAATCTACAGGTGGAAAATTGAGTGCTTAGATCCCGAATCAAGACATTTTAACACTATTACACTATTAACAACACTATTATAATTATAATTAATTTTATAACTATGATTTCCTTAAATTTTGAAAAACTTACACTCAAAACTTGCTTCCATCAAATTATCCTACAATACTTCAGTTGCGAGTATATTTTTAGAATAGAAAACGTATAAGATAAGATTAAAAAGGAAACTATCTTTTTATACCAAGGATTCGATAAAATATTATTATTATTAGGCTAATTAAGTTCTAAATTGTACAGTACAAAGAATTTCATTACACATCCTATAATAAATTATCTCAATACGTAAATCTACAAATAGCTTATTTAAAATTTTAAGTTAAAGCTTAACTTACCTAGGTACATTAAGTGTTATAGAGAATTATTTACTTCAGTAATAGGTAAATATTATTGTATAAGTATTCGTCTCAAATAAGCCCATAGGGGTCTACGAAAAGTAAAGTGGCGGTTGTTTGTTTTCCTTTGTGCCCAAATTATTTTCACTCTTTCGTTGTGAACTTATTGTCTTTACAGTTCAAATTGTTCCGGTGTTTTCCTTCAGTTTTTCCTCAAGGTTAATTCGCACAGATGTTCATCTTTTGGAAGTTATTTTGTGTGATATTTGCCAGTTTCAAATCATTTTTTATTTTCACCTTTCCATTTAATGGAGTCTGCTATCGGTTTATTCCTATTTCAAAGAATTCTACCATTTGTTTTGAGTACATGTCTATATCAGAGCTTAGTCTCTTAATATGCTCGTAAAATTTTAATCTACGTTTACAAAACCACTCTGATTTTATATTGTTTTACTGTTTACTTCTAAGTATGTATGTAGGTATGTGTATATATGTATGAATGTATGAATGTATGTATGTATCTATGTATTATGTATGTGTGTATGTATGTATGTATTTTTTATACACTTTATTCATCAGCGTGCCCCATTACAGTGCGTAATATTACATGCTATACATTATCTTCGTACAAAATTATGTTTATAATATTATTTAGATGCTGTAATTTATCAATGTTTGAGCCCTATATATCTTAACTATAACATTGTCGATTGTAGAGTGTCCAGATCAATTGATGTTACGTATTTAATCAAACTCTTAGTGTCTTTTCATTAGTTCACATTTGTTATCGGCTATTTACCACTACGTTTAATCACTTCACTACGTAATACCTGTCTTTTAGCACTTAGTTGTTCACATTCCCAAATAAGATGATCAACTGTCTGTACATTTTTGTTACATGAACAATAGGGATTATTAGTGATTTTGAACCTATGTAAGAACTCTTTCAGTTTGCCATGTCCAGTGAGGAAAGTTGTTAAGGTACCTGTTAATTGCAAGTTTAGAGATAGTCTATGTTGAACATTGTATGTATGTATGTATGTATGTATGTATGTATGTATGTATGTATGTACCGGTATGTATGTATGTATGTATGTATGTATTTTTTTTTTATATTTATTTCCTGCATGTCCCATAACATTCGCAATACTACATGCAATGTCTAAACATATTTACATTCTACATTATATTAAATCTAGAGTTATAATCTGAATCATTTAACAAATGAAGGCATTATAGTGATTTCATGCATATATGTACATTTTACTTATAGTTTGTCAAATGGTATGGAGTTCGTGAATTTTAAGAATTTCTTAAGGTATTTGTTTATAAACTCGTGTTTCTCTATTGGCCAGTTTTCACTTTTTAACACAGCTGCTATTAATAAGTCTCTTTCCCTTTTCAAAATTTAGCACTGAAATAACAAATGTATGTATGTATATATGTATGTATGTATATATGTATGTATGTATGTATGTATTATTATTATTATTATTATTATTATTATTATTATTATTATTATGTATTCTTTTATTTTTTATAGCAGGTAGTGGAAAGTTTCACATATGGCTGCTATTTTCATGTGGGTGTTGTATGATAGCTATGGTGGGAGAAGCTTTCGGTATGGCATTTGTATCTCCAGCAGCGCAATGTGAGTTTGATATGGGGGCCACCGAGAAAGGAGTTTTGAACGGTGCTGGTTATGGAGGCAAGTTAAATACATCGTTTAAACTATAGACCAACATGTGACTTCCGCCAAAATAAATCTCTTTAACGTTTGTCATGCAAAAACTCTGATCAAATAAGTGTCATGTAAGTGACTGACTTTTCAGACGTATTCGTCATGAAGGAACGCTGGAAATGACTCGGGCACATTATAAACTACTTCCATGAGGAGAATTATAAACAATAACATCAAACTGTCAAACTAAAATTATCTTAGGCTAAAAATGATATTCTTCTATTCCACAAATAATGCCTCTATGATTAACTTTAATCAGTTAGAGCTCTTATGTGGCTGGTAGATGTAACTTAGTTTAAATTTGAGAATTAACTGGTGATGCCACAAGTTTAAAAAATATAAGGCAGTGATTCCCAAAGTGGGGTCCGCGATGGTGTTTCAGGAGGTTTGCAGGTGGTTCAAGAAGAAATAGGATATCCCGTAATTTCCTCAAATTACATATCTTCTAAAGCAGCTTCACTGTTCACATTAAGGAGTAAACTCTGTTTGTTATCACTGATAGTGTTATTTTGTCTATTGAATTAAATACATTTGAATCAAAGTATTTATTTAGTTTTTTTTTTTTTTCAAAACCCAGAGGGGGTCCGCGAAATATTAATTTTTTCAAGGGTTCCGCGGACTGAAAAGTTTGGGAACCACTGATATAAGGTATTTTAAAAGTTATATTTATTGACAAAGCGCAATTCCGTATTTTATTATGAATACTCTTGTGTGTTTAGGTATGATATTCAGCTCGCATCTTTGGGGATACCTCGCAGATACGAAGGGCCGAAGGAAAATCCTCATCATTGCATTGTTGTTGGATGTTATTTGCTCCGTGATATCCAGCTTCGCACCTGTATATTGGCTCTTCTTGACGCTTCGCTTCTTGAACGGAGTTTTGTATGTCGCGTGAAGTTCATTACACAAAGTTCAGACTATCCATAGGCTATTCGTTCAAATCAATCGTCTTCTTTCAGGCTACATAGAATGTAATACAGTAGGCTTATTCTGAACCCAAAGTAATAATACATAATAATAAGTAATACGTAGAGAACGGATTTTTGTATAAACAACATTTTTTTACTTAAAACTCTGAAACTATGAAAAACTCTAAAACCAGAAACGATAATTTGTTAACGAATTACGTGTCACATAAAAATATACATTTTTACGTAAATATAGGTTTTAAATAATTTTGCTATAAATACGTAAATTGTTAATTTTTATTTGATTATTTTTTTTTAATTCAATCCATAAGCTCGTGCCTACTATATATATTAATATACTACATGATATGGCTAATCTGACATTAACCTCGTGCTACCTGTCAAAAAATTCGAGCTATCACTAACCTCGAGCTATATGTCACTAACGCAAAGTTACATAAGTAGTGACAGGTAGGTCACTAACTTTGCGTTACCTGTCACAAATTTCGAGACGTCACTAACCTCGAGCTACGTGTCAAGAACCTCGACCTACCTATCACTACCTCGAGATACCTGTTTACATACCTCGAGCTTCAGCTATCTCTCACTACGTGCTATTTTGTATAGAGTTGGCAGAGTTGGAAATGAGTCAACGGTCCTACAATTCTACATAAGCCTCACATGTTCCGCCTTGTTTCTGTACTAGGCATAATGAATGAACCGAGTACAAAATTCTGCAATTTCTTTCTTCATTTTCTCACATCCGCAATGCTAATTTTGAAATGTAAAAATAATCCCAAACTCGGAGTGTCAATTTGTAAACCATAAGCGAAGTTGCTATAAAAATTATTCCTATATAAATTAGTTTAAGAAACGAACATTTTTAATTAAAATAAAACAAATCGGGTTTAATAAAAATGTCTACATTTTAGGGGGTCATTTACAACGTATTCGTTGAAGATTTTTACACCCGACATACCTGAAGAAATACATACAGTATTTAAAATGAAATTTGCACATTTATGATACACAACTGACAATTCTCCTTTAATTAGTTGTAGCCTATGTCAGTTTTAAATTTACTAGCATGTCTTTTCTATAAAAGCTACCTAAAAATTAGTACAAACACAAGCTATATTTATTTATTTATTTATTATAATTTATTATTTATTTATTTATACTGGTAAAGTTAAGGCCATAAGGCCTTCTCTTCCACTTCGCCAGTAAAACTGTAGGCTACGTAATACAAATAAGTTAATACAAGATTTGACAAATATCTCAAATTAAAAACTAAACTTGCTATAGTCAATAAAAGTTACAAGGATTTAATTAAAAAGTTTATAAACTAAAATAAAACTAAATGTAACTAATATGTAATTTATGTATGTTTATTTAGTAAATTTATTGCTCTTTCCAGCATCTGTGCTCCATCTTCAGTAGTTTACGCTTATTTAGGGGAATTCTACCCTGCAACAGACAGAACTAAAGCCATTTTATATATGTCAATTTTTATGTCATTTGGCGGCCTATATCAAAAAGGTGAGTTCTAGCATATTTTAATTTTAGTTTATATAATTAACCATTCATTAATTATCCTTGGTTCTTGAGAAATTCCTTAAATTAAGCGAACATAACCTACGTTATTTGGTCAAGAACCATTCTTTCATGGGTAAGATCGCTGAGAAGTAGATCTATGGTATATATGTATATAACTGGGCTAATTGATATTATTTGATAATATAATCTTCAAAATGTACACTTTATATATATATATATATATTAAGAAAACCCGTTTTTAGTACAGCTTCTGAATAAACTTGCTACTTTATTTTAAAAACACACACAGTTTCTCCCTTGGATTAGTTATAATTTTGCTTGTTTATAATGCCTCAATGCCTACGATTTGTTATTGTACATTATGATTTACACCACGAATATTTCAGGTATAGCTTGGTTGATAATACCTCAAGTTTGGAACACGGAGGTGCCTTGGATCGGCATAAACTACGGTTCGTGGCGAGTGTTTGTCATCACTGGAGCCATTCCAGCTTTCGTAGCAATGATTCTGCTTTGTTTTCTCCCAGAATCTCCTAAGTATCTGTTCTCTGTGGGAAAGAATGAAGAAGCTTTAAAGGTGCTGCGTTTCGTGTATTCAGTCAACACTAGCCACAAACCAGAAGAATATCCGGTACGTAGTACAAGTGGAGGATTACCTATATTTCTAACGCTTGTGGAGGTGTATTCACTAAGTTGCTACAGCCTCACAGACATAACTTTGATATTAGGCTATATTAACCAAAAAGCCTGTTCTTCGGACGGGCCACAGTGATATGCAAACGTAAGAAAGATACACCGGTATGTACCATTTACCAAAAAAGAATGACGAAATTTTTTCTCGTATTAGGCTAAATGAAAGATAATATAATACCATTATATATTTAGCTCGTAGTTAATTAAAAGTTGCACTACATTAAATATTACTATACGCCTACTTGATCCAAGATGTGTACAGAGAAAAAGTAAACATCTGAATGTGCAAGTACAAAGCACAGTTCACAAGAGTTAGTTTTTTAGACTGATTAGTTGATTACATACGAGTCAAGTCAATTTGTGTCAATTTTTTTCGTTTAAGTCTTGTGATTTAGTGGTTAATATTGCTAGATACACCCCTAATATGTTGATTTCTTATAGTTAGGGACATCAGAGTCATCATTAACACTCACAAGCATTTTTTTTACAGTTGGTATATCATTATTGAAATAAAATGTATGCACCTTTCTTCTGATAGCACATTAAATGTAGTCTTCTGTGTCATTCACTATTGTCTTTGATTTTGGTTTAATGTTAACCTGTGACTTGACACCTCCTGTAGATCTGTATTCTTACGGACTTTGAAAACCGTCTTTGAATCTACCCCCATAGATGACGCCACTTTCCCTCCTACATCTCGCACAGTTACTTCAGGGTTTGCTTTTAATGTTTTGTATGCGGCATATACAACCTGTATCTTCTCGCCGCTGGACAATAAACATCTGAGAAGAAAAGGAAGAAGAAGACATTTTAGTGTTGTGGGAAATGTTTTTCGAACTTTGTGAAACTCCTGAGAAGTAGATGAAGAAGAAGCTATTTTAGTACTGATGAGAATATTTTTTGTACCATGTGATATGTCTGTGAAGAAGAAGTAAGTTGTGAAACATCTGAGAAGAAGAGGAAGAAGAAGCTATTTTACTATTGTTATTAATGTTACTAATGTTTTTGGTACTTTGTGATACATCTGTGACGAAGAGGAAAAAGAAGCTATTTTAGTATTGGTGAGAGTATTTTTTTTACTATCGGTATTACTATGATCTGAAGAAGAGGAAGAAGATATTTTACTTTTTGTATTACTTTGGTGTCTAGTTAAAGGTTTGAGATGGTGTATAGGCCTATTACATATTGGAATTGGTGTTGAGGTGTTGATGGGTCAGTCAGTGAATTGTAACATTCCGCCCACTCATCCGGGTCATACCGGCCTTATATAGCAAATTTCAGCCAATCACGGCTCATCTTACTTCAACCAATCAAATTGCGAATATCTACGCTTTGAGCAAATCACAGAGAAGCTTGCATTTCATTTTTGATAACCTATCAAATCTTTCCTTTTAGCGTACAATTAGATTTCACGATTATTAGAGACAGGACACAGTTAAGTCAAGGCACGGCAAGTCTGTTGTTTACATTTGCTCCGAACACAACGTGGATCAAGTGTAGTCTTGAAATACAATTCATACATATATGCAGCATTAATAAAATATGATTGTGAACAAACTCGAAATGGAAATGACACTAGAAAGAAGTTTCTTTACCCACATCTATTTTCTTTCTACAAAGCTTAGTGTAACGGATTGTATTGTATGCGTATTTATTGTAATTATTTCCCGCTTACAGTGCATCATACTTTAAAATTCACGCCGGTCCGCATGAACCGTATGCGCTTCCACGACAAAAGAAAAGAACAAGGGACAAAAAATATATTGTCTACAGCTCTACACAAACACAATAAGCCTATCACTTATAGTGTAAAACATATTAATACATATATGGGATATTATACATACCCAAACTCCCTCTCTTTGAATTGCTTACTTCCGTCAATCATCATCCCTTTAATGGAAATTTTAATGGATAGTTCCCTACTCTCTTTGCCTGCCAGTAACGCCAAACATATCCAATTCTCGGTATTCAACGCCATGAAGGACTGAGGTAGATATTTCTTCGGGGGTTTCTTTATGAGAAATTACCAAATTTCGCGTTTTCTTGTTCATCTTGGGGTTTACTTCATTAGTTTCCAATTTACTAAAATCTGTTTCATTGACCTTGCTTTTATTAGTTGAAATGTAATTTATACAACTTATACTCTTTTTATTGTAATTTTCAATGTAATTCAGCCAACAAGAGGACGTAAGGCGATAAAATTACTCAAATGATAGAAAATATTTCATTGGTTGAGATCATATTTGCATGCATATTTCGTCCTGTAATAGAACATTAACTCCGGGTCCTAGTGATAATGAAACTCAATCTGTGCAAAATATATAAGCTTATTTGATAGAAAAAACTAGCGTTTCGGCAAAGTTTTGGGGAAATTAGCCAGATCTTTATTAGCACACCCAACCGCAGGGTTTGCCTGAAATAAAAAGATCTTAGGCCTAATGGACTGCAATGGATTTTTAACAGTGGCTGTACTAAGATAATATTAAATTTTCGTTTCAGGTATCACACGTTAGGCTTAGTGACAAGGAGCAAGAAGTCGCTTTGAAAGGCCCACCAACAACAGTGAAAGAAGTATTGGACAGTATCTGGTCCCAGACGAAGCCTCTCTTCCAAAAGGAGTACCTTCTAATAACTATGTTAGGATTCATCATGCAGTTTTCCTTCCAAGCTTCGTAAGTCTGTTACACTTTCATCTTTACAGCCTAATCCTAGGATTCTGATAACTTACACAAAGCTATTGATGCTTTTTCTGGAATTAAAGTTTGGGCAAAACGATTGAGTAGGCACGATATTAGGCCCAATACTATAGTCAATGCGCGCCGTCACGGTGGCTCATGCTTAGCGCGTGGGCCTGGCATGCTAGCGGTCCCGAGTTCAAATCTCGGGGCTGGCGGGCGTGTCATTTGTGGTGGACAAAGCCGTGACCTTTGGGGGTTTTTCTCGGGGATCCTCCCGTTTCCCCCTTCATTCATTCCACCAACACTCTCCACTTCAACTTCCTTTCCCCCCTCATTATCATCCCGTTCCCCTTTACTGGTTTTCGGGCCAGCTCCTGCTGCAGACTCTGCTGCGGGCCTCCCCCGTCCTGCCCCGCTGCTTGTGGTCAAGAGTTGCTGGTGGTGTACCGTGCCTTTGGGGCTCTCAGAGGGACCCTGGGTTAGCGGCGCTTGTCTGGTTGTGCCGCGCCTAGGGGGCTCTTGTACGAGGGACCCTGGGTACGGTGCACGTGGAGTGGTACCAGGTTCTTGTTGGATGTAGGGGAGCTCCGTGGGGGCTTGTGGTGGAGTCTGTTGACTGGGGGGCCTTAGGGCATGCACATCATTCGTTTCCTAGGGGGTGGGCAATGGGCCCGCCTATGTGGCCTCCGTCCGCGAGTCCGTTAGGGCTCAGCCCCTGCACTATACCTATAGTCAATGCGCATGCTGAAGGAATAAAGGTTTAAAAAGATACGAAGTGGACTATGGGATCAAATAGACCTTGTTTAAATCTAACTTATCATAATAATTCATAATCCATAAATACTTATTTTACATCAGAAAATCAATTGCGACATGAATCTGCCCTTTTCTGGAGAATAACCCCAATATTCTTCTTCCATTGTAATCGATTATTCAGACTGTCAACTAAACTCTCCTTTATCCATTCATTGGATAGCAATACATAATTTTACATATTACATTTATATAAATATCTAATTGCTCATTTCTGTCTGTTCCAGTTTGTTGCAAGAACTACTAACCTGATATAACTGAAATTATCCATGAACATAGTTCTTATACTCTGAAAGGTTATAGGACCATAGTTGTTCCCTATGACGCCTAACATTACAATAATTAAAACTTAATATCAATTTACATGAATATTCGCCATGATAATGTAACAGTATAATCAGATGAAAACCAGTATCTCAGGTCATACTGGTAAACAAACAAAAGATACTGTTTTCCTGTTTTGTATCATTTCAAAAACTAAATTATGTTTTAACCAGTTATCTTTAGGTGTGTAAATATTAGCAGTTAGCAGTGCGGTAAATTTTTTTT
Organism: Ectobius pallidus; assembly: GCA_964059195.1. Classification (NCBI taxonomy): domain Eukaryota; kingdom Metazoa; phylum Arthropoda; class Insecta; order Blattodea; family Ectobiidae; genus Ectobius; species Ectobius pallidus. Next base: position 49,864,379 of record CAXKWD010000004.1, on the reverse strand, counting down.
CATAAACAGATATTAACACTTTCTAATTTCCTACACTTCTTTTAGCATTTAGCTGTGTTGTGTGATTCCAAGATCATGGTGGCATAAACCAAATACAATAATTATATCTTTCGAATTAAATGGCTTCCCTGTTTAAACTGAATCCATAGTTATAGATTAGGCTATATTGTATGAAAATATGATGGCCAGGAAAGAACAGATAATCTTAAATTATATTATTTGATTCTTTTCAGCTTTTATTACGAAACATTTGAAGAAGAAAACATCGGAAAAATGAGTGCTTATATTGTAGCAAATCTAGGTATAGTTACTTTTACGATAAAGATTACAGTTATGTCTGGGATACTATTTGGTGAAATATAAAGGAATGGTCTATGTCAGCGTTTCTCAACCTTTCTGAATTCGAGGACCTCTAAAATGTCTAAAAAAACATTACGGACCCCTAATTTTACGTCCCATTTTTAAAAGAAGGCCTATATTCTTAATATTTAGGGTATTAATTATAGGTCATTATAACGAAATATGTGAAATAAATTTTACTTCTTTACTTTCCACTTGCTTTATGATATTTTTTAAAATTATGTCTGACCCTCTGCACCATCTTCGGAGACGACCAGTGGTCCGCGGACCATAGGATGAGAAACGCTGGTCTATGTTACTCGACAATATATCTGCTTTTAGGTCCCCATGCATTTTGGCTGCGCTTTGATACGATGCCCCAGGGACTAACTAACATAAGGCAGTTGCAATTGCTGATTTAGTATTATAGCCCTATATTCCTGAAAGAGTTGCTCTCTAGAAATGCTTCAGTGGCAATAAATGAATGGTTGAACTTTTAAGGTTGGGTGGAACTTTTCATTAGGCTATATTCACAAGTTACTTTCATCAAATGATGATGTCCTCTGTCTCTGAATATCTTGGATGCTCTCCATCAATTCAATTTCAATATTAGGCTATATTTAATTAAATATAGACTTTACTGGAAATACACTTTAAGTATGAATTTCCCCTACTTTTTTTCAAACTCACTAGTGCGTTGGGCAAAGTGACTTCCAGCATCTAAGTCTAATCTCAATTTCCACACTTAATCAGACCCATTTTCTAGCACAGACAACATTACTGTGACTTTTGATCAAATATTTGATAATAGCATACACACATAGGCCATATTGAAACTATACTTAAAAAATAATACAAATAAACTGATTCAAACTCCGCAAAAACGTCAGGTACACCAAAAAACGAAGTTCGGTTACATCCTCTTGGTGTTCCTCCGGTAAGGCTAAAAACCGTGCAAAATACTTTCACCTGTACGAAGGACGGGTAGCCATCTAATACTTATATAAAAATGTAATGGTTCATCTATGCCTGTTCCAATTTGCCGCAAAAACTACTAAGTGATATAATCTTGGTTCTTACAGTGGACACTACGACAGATATTACAGCACACAAACATAATTTTACCAGCAATCCTAAGGGAGAATACATGTCAAATCAATATTTCTTAAAGTGATATATTTTAAATCTCACATTATTATTAATATAATTATTGTAAAATTATATTTATTATTATTAATATTATTATAATTATTATTATCTTCATGGTGTAGCCTTTAACTATCATATTGACATACGTAAATAGGTTTTTCTGTTAATGTCTATGGGGCCTACTAGTTTACAATTTCTTGGAACTCAATGGTACGGCAAGGCTGATTGATGCGCTGCAACCGTGTTCTGCAGTTCAGGAAATATTTTATTTTCAACCTATGCTGTTCACAGGATAGACAGCCACACACAAAGACGTATGTCTGAACACTGGGAAACTCAAAATACGTATTAATGCTGAAAACTTGACATCAAATTCGACGGTCTCAAACAGTAGGCCTATTTCTACCTGTAATACATTATGGGTTAGTTCAAATGGTACGGGTAATGAAGGTAAAAAGATCTTAAAAATTGAATGAATAATAACGTTTAAGGGACAGACTTGCCCGATAGTATAGCCTATTAGAGGTCGAAAGATTGAAAATAGCTTTAGTTAATTGAGAATGCATACTGTACATACCACAGATGTTGCCATGCCTACGACATTTTGCTTCTCTCTTGTCTATTCGACACGTTTCTTAGTAACGAAACATGTTTTCACTTAGATAAACACACAAATAACTGATTTTCACTTGTTTCTACACGACACTAACCTGCACGTCTAATTGCAGAGCGTTTTTTTAGACCCGAACTTCCAATTGAATCATCACAACCGCCATATTAAAAACCATTGCAGCTGATTCGCGCGCTTCATTTGAGTTCCATATCGATATAATACTACAATCGTTGGGTTCGATCTATCATTCATTCTGATTCATTGCTCATGTAAATTTATCGACTCATAATGTCCGCTGCCCTATCTGGAAATAGAGATGGCAGCACATGTTTAGGGCTATAAGGAAGAATCGAGAATGCCTGTGCAATTGCAGTTGTGATAGCAGAATTGCACGTCCTAAATAGAAACTCATTATTTTTATCCACATTTATGTAAAGGCATAAAACACTTGTGTTTTGAAACTTTAATCAATAAATTGAAGTAGGCCTATGTGAAAAAAAAAAGAATCGAAACTACAAAATACAGTATACTTCATTATTTTCCCCACATTAGTCTATGTAAAAGCATAAAACTCTTGTATTTTGAAACGTTAATAAATAAAATGAAGCACCTGAAGAAAAAGCGAGGGAATTTCTTAGTTACAATTCGTTCACCAGCCATCGTGAAAGTATTTTTACTTCCTCTACCCCTATCATGGGTCCTATAGATAGCAGAAATAGCACCCTGGAATTCCATGTCGAGTTTACAACACAAATACACGTTTTGAGTTCCCTGCATCCAAAAAAATGGAATTTTCAGAAAGATTTATGTATGTGTGTGTCTACTTTTCTGTGAACGGCATAGCTTAAGATTCAAAAATCTTATAAAGCAAAATGTTATATTTGGGTTAATATCTTCTGGGGATATGACAAGAAGACGACTAACACTTATTTTTATTACCACTTTACATGAAACAAATTTTATTTCTCTTTATTAAGTGCCAGTATGGTACTTTATGAGATTGTGTGGGGGACGGGAAAATGTCTGTCCGTCTGTCTGTCCATCCGTGTCTGTACGAGCGATAACTCAAATACGCTTTATCGGAGTATCATGTAACTAGGTATACGCATTTATAACGTCCATGGGAAGAACCCTATTGATATTGGACCAAATCGGTTGACCGGTACCGGAGTAATGCCCAATTTAGTGCCTATTTTCATGGTAATATATCAGAAAGGCTTATAACTCAAATAAGCTTTACCGGATTTTCATGGAACTTGGTATAAACATTTATAACGTTCATGGCGAGAAGATTATTCATTTTGGATTAAATCGGTTGACCGGAACCGGAGTAAAGCCCAATTTAGTGCCTATTTTAATACACGTAGTAATGTATTAGAAAGACGCGCTTTATCGGATTTTCATGAAAATTGGTATAGGCCTACGAATTTATAACGTCCATGGGAAGAAGCCTATTGATACTTGACCAAATCAGGTTGAGACAACTGAATGCCTACTACTGCAATATAATCGTGTAAGTTATTGTCTAATGGAATATACTCGTAGCCGGGCTAAAGAGATTTCAATTATAGTGTAGATACAATGCATGCTCACCAGCATCATTCTTAAACTTCGAAAGAACATCAGTCACAGCAAAAACGAGGTACGATTATTTTCTTGTGATGTTTCTCGGGTAAGGCTAAAACCGTTCAAAATATTTTTCATCCGTACGAAGAACGATTAACCGGCTAGTAATTGAACAAAATGTCATCACCTGTACTTTTTTCTGGTTAACGGTTATACCCATTCTGCTAATAAAAATAATAGTTATTTAACAATTATTTGCTCCAGTTAACCAATTAACTTTTATATGAATTTCTGGATAATCCCAGTTCTAGCTCTAGCTCAAACAATGCTGTTAATTTAGTGTAATCCTATAAGAAATATTGTTGAAGGAAACAGTAAATTGATAAGGAATTTGTTTCTATTTTCGACAGTTTCAATGGTTTCGCACTGTGGTTGCCTGACCTCTTTAACAGGCTTGCTGAATTCAGGGAAGGGCATCCTGAAAGCAGTTTCACCATCTGCCAGACTATGGAAGAGCTCAAGGAAACTTCCACTTCCAATCCAGTAATACAGCTGCTGAAGAGCAACAGTTCCTTCGACTCATCATCACAGTCTACTCTGAATGAAGCTTATAACGTGAACAATTTTATTCAATACAAAGGATTCTCAAACTATTCAGAGCTCCAAGCTGAAAACTTGACCGACTTACATACTACATGCACATCCGAAGTCAAAACGGAAGTGTTCAGAGATATAATGGTGATAAGAATTACATGCATGTTGTTGTTCTTTTTTGCCGGAAGAGTCGTCAGATATGTTGGGAGAAAGCCGTTAATGGGTAAGAGTATATTATTTTGGTGACAGTAAATTGATAAGTAGTAGTAGTAATAATTGTTAAAAATTAAGCATTTTGGAATGAAAACCACTGCTGAGATTTTTTACTTTTTTTTTCTGTCTGTGTCGCTGACTTAATCAAGCCTAAAAGCTGTCCGTAAATTAAAGAAAAAAACCGTTATCTACAAGTTTTTCTGGCCACCAATCCCATGATCAGTCATACAACGCCTAATAATCCTCCACGCGGCAAAGTAAATATAACCTCTGTAAGTGGAAGAAGAAAGTATTTTTGGAAACACTGATTTTCAAAACGTGTAAACTCCAGAGCGAATATCAGAGTCAAACACAATACTATTTACTTTTGGTACCTAACATATGGTCAGAGACTCATAGGCGTAACCAGGCCGACCATATGGGGGGTATAACATTTGGAGGGGGGGTTCCGGGGTCCTCCCCCCGGAAAATTTTAAAAATTAAGGTGCACAATAACGAGTTTTAAGCTTCCCACGCTTTAAACTCATTAAGTAATTTATAAGCAGCAGTAATTTATAAGCAGCCCCCCCTCGTTACGCCTATGGTCAGAGTTCCGAAAATTTTGCGAATCACAAAATAACGAAAAAGCCTCAAAAATAGAATCGCGAAATTGCATGCTTAGTTTCTTAATGTGAATTTACTGATTTATAATCTTTATATAAATATTATTCATAAAGGTTGCATCTTTATATTTGATATATATAGAGTGTAAAAAAATTACGTACACAAACTTGGAGGGTTTGTAGAGGAGATAAAAAGAAACTCGTTTTTTATGTGACTAACGTCTGACAGGTTCTCCGTTACCCCGCTAGGAGTCCTTAAAGGGTTTGTCAGTGGATAGTGTGACTGTATTCAACCAGCCGTGTGATGAATTTTTACAAATTTTGTTGAAAATGTCGTCCGTTTATAATAATGCACAGCTGGCGTCTTCGTGCAAATGATTGTCTCACACGTTCGAAACAACCAGGTGTCTCAAGAATAATTGCTGCAGCTTCAGCCACACGGGCAACCAGCTCTTCTGGAGTATCTATTGGTGTTTCGTACACCAAACGCTTCATCACCCCCCACAAAAAGAAATCCATAGGACTGAGATCAGGAGAACGTGGTGGTCACTGTACTGGCCCACACCTCCCAACGGAAACTAATAGAAATAAACATAACCCTCAAGGAATATGCAATGTATCAATAATAAAGTAAGCTGGTTACATTTGGTAGTTAAGTTAGCTATGGTATAACACCTTTGGCTGAAGAAATGTCTTTTTAACTCAAGAATGTATAACATAATAAAAATCCAAGAAGTTAAGGAACGTTTATTAAAAAAAAACTACCGGGTCGCTAATAATGGTGACTATTTTATGACTGCGCTTTCATTTTAGTGTTTTGTTACAGTAACTGTTAATCTCCTGGCCGGCGCAGCTTATGCAGCTCTATTATTCGCCCAAAGTGAATGGTTGGTAGTGGCGTTGTGTGCTACTGTTGTCGCCATGACTGCGGTCTGTGTCAACATGCTCAACAGTATCGTCATCGATACCATTCCTACTCATCTTAGGTAACATGTGAAGGATTATTATGAACGTTTAAGAATTCTCTTGAAATAAGCTATTATTATTTTTTATTTATTTTGTTGAGAATATAACAGGCTCATTGCCCAATATTAGGCCTACAACATTCACTTCTACTAATTACACTAGTTTTACAACACTAATATTATATTTTAAATCTAATACTAAGGATATTTAAACTAACACTACAACTAAACAAAATAGAAAAAAAAACAAGAAATAGGCCTACATATATGAAAATTACACAATGAAGGGAACCGAACAAAACATAAGTAATATAGGCCTTATAGTTTTGGAGGAAACGGAAGACTTAAATAAAGAAAATGACATGGAGCATATTTTAACTATCACTTTTTAATTATTACTATTTTTAAGTTTTCAAATTTTTATCACAGATATTTTTAAACCGCTTATTGTTAGTATTTAATATATCTATATTACCCATTTTGTGCAATTGATTGTATAGACAGAGCACATTATAAAGAGGATTGTTTTTATGGGAGTCAGTCTTTGCTTTTAGAATGGAAAAAAAATTATACAACTTATAAGATCTATAACGTGGAACATAGTGCTCTGCCTCAATAGCCTAACATGCATATGGAAGTAAGTCCAAAAGCGTTTGAGAGACATTAACAAGCAAATAACTAGCGGAATATAGGAATAAGGCCACTTTGGCTATCCAATTGTTAACCAAGACAAACTGGGGAACCGAGCCTTACTCTCATGGGGTGATTAAAGGCAGGCAGACTTGTTGGTGTGTTTGAAAATGTTGTGTGTGTTTCTTAGTTTATGAAGGTAGGTCCTATGGTAAAGATGGGCCATGGTCGCATCCAGTGTCTCCAATTTGATCTTTATTATTATATAGGCATTTTAGCCACATGACCTCAATTCTGCCATCTAACAATGAAGTTGAAAAGTAAAGACTGATGACGCAGTGATAGGATTGGCTAGTCTTTTATGAATTAAACTGAGTTTAGCTTCAATTTTTAAACAAAGTACGTTATTTCACTGTAAAATATTATCATTTTGACCTTATCAAGAATCATTTAAAATACTGTACAATTATTTGATCTTTTATACCGTATCTTCTAAAATAATATTTGAGCTCGTGTTCCCGTGTACATCCAATGCCACCTAATAATAAGACAGTATTTAATTGTGAAATTAAAGTAAGGACCTTGCTCGGTTTGCTATAGCAAACGGAAAAAAGAGCATCGTTGAAATAGTTTTATTTTTTGCAATATAATACATAAATTTGCCTATCGCTTTATACTTACAGTTAGCCTACAGGACAGCTATAAACACCTAATTTTGCACGTATATGACAGTTGGATGTGCCAATGTTCCTGCAAAATTTTCGATTCTACCTGTTCTATTTGTGTCAACAAATTATATAATGTAATGAAAATATACAAAATTTACTTAAAATAAAAAATCGAACGAACTTTAAAGTCGCGTTTATAAACGCACGGACATGCAGACGGACGGGACGACAGACATTTAAAAACAAAGAACTAAGAGACAAAAATTAAGAGTTACAGATGCTGTATAATACGGTTTTTTAATCAATGGGTCATACAAACTACCTAACTACCTAGTTATAAATGAGATCACTGAACTGTAACATATTTTGTGTTTCAGAGCAATGGCAGTTTGCCTAGACATGATGTTTGGAAGACTTGGTGTCTTGACCAGCGGGATGGTGGTCGGAATTCTGTTGGAAATCAACTGCGCATCGGTGTTTGAAATGCTTGCTAGTATAATTTTACGTAAGTGTCCATCCTTCCAATACGGTAGGCCTACTCTTGCAAACAAACTGATCGATTTTTTTTTAAATCTTACTAAGGAGAATGGCAAAGGATTGGAGAGAGGGAAATACCTTTTAGCAAAGTGGTAACCTGTGCCTACTGTACTAAACCCCTATTTTTGGGATAGGATGGCATGAAAATATTCTACAGTGTCACGCGGACAACCTCTCCTGGTACGCCTAATCCATATTATAGCTATAACTTTTTAACTAACCCTGTATGCGTTAACGCAAGCATTTTCTAGATGTCAAAGTCATAAAACAAAAATATGACTTTCGTTCGATCATATTATTATAGGCTTATTATATGTGACGTAACAGTATCTTAATGAAAGTACAATTTTCATCATAACACTGGTGTGGAATCGATTAATATCGAACAAGAACATCTTTGAACCTTGAGAGCAGAAATGAAACTGCATAATAAACAACGTGTATTTAACATAAAATCAAATCAATTCTTTTCGTGTCCGTGAAATTGAGTTCGTTTCGTCTTTACTCCGCCTTCAGTCCTTTGTTAACTTATTAAATTATTATAATTAAAATTATTAATATTATTATTATTATTATTATTATTATTATTACTTAATAATCGTCTATATGCCAATTTTCCTCAAACATTTTCCCTTGTTTTCCGTTTTGTTCACACTGTTTTTATCTTTTACTTGTGACACACAAACAACCAAGGACGAGGCGGGACTCGAACCCGCAGCCTCCTTCAGCACGGCTCTAAGGCTAAGAAGACCGGCATCAAATTGGCAGGCACAGGGTTTAAACCCGAGACCTCAAGAATGCGAATCCAAGACGCTACCATCTCGGTCATCTCACTCGGTGACGTTAAAAGCCAAGAACATATTCGAATTTCCCGTACCCAACCATCTGCCATCTGTCGTAGAAGACGAGAACTACAAGATTTTACTAACAGCTGACCGCCGAGGTCCACCGACTCGATTGTTTTGATGAATCTGAATACTCTCAAAATTTAAACATTTAATTTTGGTCGAACAAAAACAGTCGCTTCGCTCGCTTCATAAATACTCAAGTCTTAATAAGTTACGTCATTATAGGCTCGTTACGTAATGTACTATTACGATTTGGAGGCAAACCAAGACTTGTAGTAAATAATATATTTTTTTAAATAAACAGGAATATACATTGAGAAATATCTGTGTCGATATTCTACAAAGTATGAAGCTTGTCAGAAATATTATTCTAAGAAATTGTTGTCATATTTCTATCATTCTTCAATAAAATCTTTATTAGGCAAGGAATAAGAGGATTAACATAAATCTGGTTTATTGGTTAAGTAATCAGAAGCTATGTGTTTGTCTAAATTTGCTTAATAGTGAAGTAATGTTTATGGAGTGTGGAATACCTTAATATTATATCTTAAGTTCATTCCTCTTCACTGTACATGTAAACGACTTAACGAAAACTGGTTTTATAATTATACTGATTACACAAAATATTTTCTGCACTGGACAAACGAAAACTGACAGTAGACCAAATGAAACCTACCGTTAATGAATTCATAAATGATTAATGAATAAATAAGTAAATAAACCATGAATGAAGATGAAACTAAAATATTTCACAAGCGATCATAATATCAATCTAATATAAACTTTTAAAAAATTAGTGGTAAGAGTGATTTTATTTTATTTTTATGATTAACCCTTTCAGAGCAGAGTATATATTTTAGGCCTAATATAAGCACGAATCAACTAAAGTCATTAGCGAGTTATGAATTTGAAATCAATTAGGAACATTGTAATGGATTAGCTAGTTTTCATGGATGACAATACTTTTTAATACATGGATTAATATCCTAATATTTTAAGAGAAAGCATACATGTATTATGCTTAATTCTCGACCTTTATGCAGTTTTTACGGTGATGCATACGGCTGTCAACAGCAGTGAAAAGACTTGACAATATTTTTATGGGAAACTCGGATTATTAAAATCAAGAAACAAAAATCCCTTTAGGCAGGCCTACAGGCTGACGTATATTTCGAAGTGCTTTTGGTTTAATTTATTATCGCTGCGCAGCACTCTTCTTTTTTAGCCTTGGCATGACAAACCTGCAGTAAAGAGGAAGAGCCTACAATCATTTGTTTTAACAAGAAGAATAGGATATAATATTCTGGGAGGCCGTGCGCATGATCAGCAATGAATAAAATTAGCAAAGCCGCTAAACAAGACAAAATTATGATATTATAATAATTCTTTTAAGTGTTATTATTTTCAAACATTAAAATCTCGCGTCATATGAGAGCTATCAAGAAACTATTTATTGATTTGTAGAGTACTCATTAAGAGCTTTTCAACGATACCCCACAAGACGTGGTTTCAAAAGTTTCGAATTTTCATCCCCCACCCCCACCCCCACCCTCACTCGAACCCCCGAATCGTTGGTGTCACTGTGAACTCCATAGGGAGTACTCTCATTTATTCAAACAAAGTTTCCCTCTATACTTCATAGGGGCCGAGATATAATTTTTTTTAAATTTCAACCCCCTCCCCCGACCACCCCCTTGGGCCAATTTTGCTCATTAACGAACTTGTCCGAACTATTGGGCCTAGAAACAACATATTAAAATTTGATTCAAATATCTTTAAAATTACGGCCGCTATCGTGTAAAGATATAAATATATATATATATATATAAATATCACAATTTTTTTTTTTTTTTTTGAACGGGCGGTGGTTTCGTACTTAGGGGAGCATGAAACGTAAAGATATGAAAGAATTTTTCGAAAATCATGAAGTGGTATCCATTGCAATAGGTAGATTTTTCTTCGAAATCTACCTAAAAAATACTCACAACAGTCTTCATAATCCATTCAGGGTAGAATAATAGTATATTTATCGCTAATACAAGTCATCATAATACACTATAATTTTAATTATATAAATATACGAATATCATTATGGATTGTACGAGGTACTTACTACTTCAGATATATTAAGTTATACGGAATATCGCAATAAAAGTGTGTTCATTACTCCGTCCACGCTAAACATTTATTTATAATTCCTGGATTTCAATAATTATCTGTTCTATGCAGCTGTTGTCATTACTTCATACTCTATCAGAATAAAACTTACTTATTTACTTACTCAATGGCAATAGACAATTCCCCAGCAAAAGAAAGGAATATTATCTATTTTATGGAACCCGAAGGTTCATTGCCGCGCTTACCTGAGCCATCCATTCAACCCTATTCTGTGCTAACTCCATCCAATCATCCTTCGCAAATCCTACTTCCCTTGGGAAGGGAAGTAGGATTTGCTATCTATCCTAATATTGTCCTCTCACCTGCGTCTAGGTCTTCCAGGTGGTCTTTTCTCTTCGAGTCTCCCAGTCAATACTTTTGAGATATGTATTTCCTCCCCCATGCGCGCAACATGTCCAGTCCATTTCATCGTCCGTGATTTAATTACCCTTACTATATCTGGTGAAGAGTACAGGTCATGAAGCTCGTCATTATGCAGTTTTCTCCAGTCCCCATTTTCATCTCTCTTAGGCACAAATATTTTCCTAAGCACCCTGTTTTCGAACACTATCAGATTATGTTCTTTCCGAAAAGTAAGCGGCCATGTCTCACATCTATATAATAAAACCGGCAGGATAATAGTCTTATAAATCTTTATTTTTAGATTTCTGAACAGAAGACGAGAAGATAAGAGTTTCTGAACAGCATAAAAACAAGCATTTCCTAATTTGAGTCTTCAAGTAACTTTTGCCTTAATGTTATATTTGTGCCTGTAATTATTGCTTCCAGATATTTGAATTTTTCCACTTGTTCGAACGATTTACCGGATATTCTAATATTTTGTAGAGCATTATTTTGACTTTCCATGACCATATACTTAGTTTTTTTTTTCTGTATTAATTTCCAATCCAACATTCCTGGAGGCATCGAATAGATTTTCTGCATTTCTCTCGATTGTGTTTATCAGAATAAAACTAATTAATTTAATTAGACCCAATTAGAGATAATCATCTCAAGACAAGTCAATCAATTATCTGATTCTACTACATTTGGGGGAAAGAAATATAATGCTTTATTAGGCTAGATTATAAACGCGATACAAGAAGTGTAATCATCGAAAATTTAAGAAATTTTAAATCAAAGGCTCTGTCATATAATTATTTTTAAGAATGTTCCGTCAGTGAATAGTCTGCTGCAAACATATAAAATGTAAAATTTGTAAAATATACGTTTATATAATTAAATATACGTACTATATACAGTACACATTATGTGCACAATATACAATGCATACTATAAACAAATCACTCGCTCGCTGAGGGCTCTGTCTCCAAACCCCCACTAAGGTTTTCGGGAAAGGATTCTTTTATGAACTGACACCGTATCGGCACTTCAGTGCACAAAATTTGGCTACCATTTTGTAATGATAATTACCAATAACTGTAATAGTTAAATTAATTATGAAAATAGTATGCAATTGTAGAACAAGTCTATATAGAGAATGCCAGATTACAAGACTACAGAACAATTCATTGCTGAGAAAAAATTCATGAACTTCGCCTATTTTTCAGCATCGAAAGGTGTATGTCCCCATTGAGATTCTTATTAGGTAAAAATAGCCTATAGGAAGAAAAATCATATTTTTCTTAAAATGCTTGCCAAGTTCCTTGTGATTCACTAAATACGCATCTCGCTAATCTTGTTTATTCACTAAACGCATTGAGACATCAGTTTCAAAAGCTAGGACAAGCTACAAATGCCTAAATTTATCATCATGAATCTCCATTGTATTTTTTAGAATCATAAAAAAAGGTCATTATATTATTTGCCACATTAGAGATCGTTTTGTGTAAATTCGCACAAGCAACATAACTACAGGCCGATTTGGAAAGTAACAGAGATTAATAATAAAATTACAATACTTTTCTTGTGTTGCAGTTTGTTCTGTACTTTCGTTGGTGGTGCCGCTGCCTAAGAAGAATTGAATATTCTTGAGTGATAATTTTGAAACCAAGAAATCTTACAGAGACTCTAATGCCCTGCTTATTGATTTAACCTTTTCAGAGCTGCATGTATCTAATTAACTTATATAAGCAATCATGGAGTGAACTCAGTGAACTTAGTTTAAATGGATGAGGAAAATTTCAGTAAAATAACAGGTTTCCATGAATTAAATTCTAACACACGATAAAAATCTTTACTTTTTGCATCAAGATTTTTCATTTTTAATCTTAATTTAACTGCTTTTTTTGTATTGTATTGTATTGTATTGTATATATATTTCATTTCTGCAATTGGGCAATGCCCGGTGGCAGAAAAAAATTACAGTAAGCAATTACAAAGTATGACTTACAATTAGGATTACAAATAACTTACAGTTAGGATTACAATTTACAGTTAGGATTACACTAACAGTTAGGATTACAAATAGCTTAAGAACGAGAGAAAGAAAGATCATAGAGAGGGAGAAGAAAACAAACAACAACAAAAGAAAAAGATCACTATCCCTATGCTTAACCCTATCGTAGCTCATTACTGAGTAGTTCCTACATTCTTCTAAATTATAATCTACTTGCTAATTAAATATTTAATAACTTGTTTTTAAAGGTTTTCACTCGTAGAGGACTGTCTTGAAAAACTTCTGCAGGTAGGTTATTCCAATCTGTAATTGTGCGATTAACAAAAGAAAAAAACTTTTGAAGCGACGAATTTATACGTTAGTAGCAGTGAAAAGGTTAACGCAGCATTACTTTTTATTACGAGAGACAGCAAGATTAAGAATGCTGGAATAGAAAATGGGATTAATTGGAACGAGTTCGGAAGCAAAAGGCCTAGAGAAAAACTTGTGTTAAGCATAATAAAATAAGTTAGGCCTATACAGTATTATTATTTATTATCCAAATTTTAACCTTATTTTACCCGAAGGTATATTAAGGTTATAGTTATTAACAATCACTTAACATATTTAAATAATAAAGTAATATATGTACAAGAGTATTGAGTAATGAGATGGTTAACAATTTAACATGAGATGATTAACACTATTTGGTTAAAGTCTAGTTTTAACAAATATATAAATTTAGAAATAGTGTATGAAATGGCTAACAACATACACTAATAGTTAACTTAGTTGCTGATACAATAGCTGATATACGTTTCTAACTATAGAAAAGTTATACAGTATATGCCTACTTCTTTGTGAATATTTACATCCCTTTAGGCCATGTCTGCATTTTCCAATTGTGTTTAGGCTGTGTGCTTATTCAATGCTCTATCTCAAGAGTTCGCAGTGGAAACAATTTCCTTTGGGCATATGACCATGCTAAAGCTAAAAAAGTTTAGTATCTTTATGCTTTTCCATACACAAACTTCGACATTCATTTTTGTCAGAAGGTAGATTTAAACAAAACCTTTCCCATACTTAATACGGTATTATTTTCGTATCTCTTTCATATCCGTCTGTGTGTTCCTTGTTTCTTGTATTTATTTTTAAGTAAAACAATAAAAGGGAATGCACACCAGATGTTTACACCAAAATCCGACAACTTGGAACCTAGCACAGAACGCGTTCTGTTCATTTTCCAAGTGGGAATTCATGTCCTGAAAAAATAACAGACAGTACAGGATGAGTTGCTGCTTCTATGGTTTTCTGTTTTTCCAAGTGGGAATTTCCGATGTGTTGAAGTAGGCCTAATAATAGGTCGTAGTTATTATTAAAAACTGATTTGATCTTAATGTTATTTCCTCACATTAATTATCTCTCGTCAAGCCATCCCGAACACAGAGCACTGAGAGCAATGTTCTCTCCTACATTATTTACACATCATAGACGACGAGCTTTGTGTGACAGCCTGTGTCATCATGCTGATTTTATTGCTATAACCACCCAAGCCTGCAAACCAAAGCAGGCCTATTTAGCCTATTTCTGGGTTATATTTATTAATTTGGGTGCGATTAATTAAAGTGCATTTCATTTTTGGGTAGCATGCCTCACAGTTTGGCGACATAGCATAATGTTACGAGGAAATGAAAACATCTGTGCAAATTTTAAAAATATGTTACAGATCATAGGAAGCTTTTAAAATTAGAAGTGAGAAAAATGTAATTTATTTGGTCTAAAAAATAAACTCCATGACACTACATTGTTCTCAAGCTCCCGATATCCTGGAGTATTCACTGGTAGGTTCATGGCGTGAAACTAATGTATCTACTATTATCTTCGCAGAGTTACATCCGAATACCTATAATAACTTTGTTCTACATATCTTAGATCCTGATTAAAATCTCCCCTATCACGTGGCTGGAAGTCTCTAAATTCGAATGGAAGCAGAGAAGATTCGAAATTAAGAAAAGAAGTTTAGGCCTCTTATTACAGTCGCGCAACGTGAATTAATCCAATAAGTTTCTTGTCCCAAACTTTGATAAAACTTTTCTTCGGATCATCTACTCTTATTATAAATTCTTTAAATACATTCAATAACTTTATAAGGAAATGAAACGTAAAGAGTAAACAATACAATCTACTGAGAAAAATGTTTAAAAGGAGATATTTTACATCATTTTCACTTAACTTCAAACATCTAAATCTAGTTCATTGTAAAATAGATAGGCCTCTACGAGGAGATTCTCCGCTATTAACTTACCGCAGACAACTTATATGCATATGAAAGGAATAAAATAATTTAACATAAAATCTGGAAGAATCCCCAATACTGACTTTTTTAACGGAGCACTGGAACGTAAACACTTGTTTCCTTTCATACTGAAAGGAAACTTATGCTGAACAGCTTTAAGATACAAAATTCAGCTATATTGAACCTTATAAGGTTTTCACTATATTGAAGTCAATTTAATAGATGCATTGACAACGTTATTTTATTGACGTACAATAAAACAATGCGTGATTAAAAAAATTGTAGCATTAAATAAAAAGATAATGTGCTTTCCTCACCTTTAATAATTTACCACGAAGTCCATCCTTAAGGATCACTACCAGCAATTATGAAATCAATGAATAATTGCATATAAAATATACAGCATTCACCTAATGTGTTGTAGTAGGTTCAATGATTTATTTCTTAGTTTACTTACATGTTTACATCTTACTGAATGTAATTATTTTAAACTGAAAAACTTCAAAAATCAATCCTTAAATTTAATCTAATGGCAAAATAATATTATTATAAATTATTTATAGCAAAAATAAAACTTATTTATTTGAAGGATAATGTCCCATGAAGACTAAAATTATAATAGCTGACAAAATAAATATAAAAGTTCATATTTCATATGAAAAAAAGATGTCGACTTGATGAAAAATTAAATAATTTAAGACACATAATATGTGGCTCAGTTCTCAGACCCTTCTGAAATAAGACAAAGCAGGAAGTTAAATACTCGTACTTTAGTGGGAGTTTTTGTTGATATTTTCATTTTCAACATTTTCCAACCTACATAACGAAATTTATGTAAAAGGCTTACTGTATACATTACTAATAACCAGGGCCCGGATTCTAATGACATGTCATCTTTTTATTGATAGGCCTACTGCATAGAAATTGTCAACTTCTAGATAAATTCTTATCATGGCCTCTAGATTATATAAATACATTTTTATTAGGTCATTTTTTGTCATTTTATGCAATTTTATATTTTTAGGGCATTTATTTCAATTTTAGGTCATTATTTTGTCATTTTCGTGTCATTTGCTTCCTTTTTTAGTCATTTTCATGTATTTACATTGAGTGTATTAACTTTTTTCGTCGCTAGCGGTACTGTCTTTGAAGTGTTGTTTGTTTAATGCAAGAAGGAAAAATTCGGCGTTAAAGTGTTGTCATGTCTCAGTCGGAAATGAGAATCAAAGAAACGTTAAAATTTTGTATTATATTACTATTGTTATTAGATTGACTTGGCACCAGAGTCTGCCACCTGCTTGGATTTGCAAACTACTGTTTACCCTCAATAAACAACAATATAATCCGGCAGACCACAAAAGGATGTGCCGAATTTTGACTCACCAGTGGCTCAGTGCCAGTATAAATTTCCGTGAGAAAAGAACATTCACAACAATACAGCTATTTACAGTTTTTGACAATTAAGTACAAACTAGTCTATAACTATGTGTACAATAATCATTTTTTATAAATAAAATATCAGTTTAGGTCATTTTTTATAATTATTAAGTCATTTTCTTTAAAATTCGGGGTCATTTTATATGTCATTTTTCAAACAATTTTAGGTCAACAGAATCCGGGCCCTGCTAATAACAGTTCATACTATACAAAATTTACGCCATTACTTTTTAAACTTTGTTTTATTAAATGTTTTCTAATTCATATAAATGCAATTTGTAGTTTTGTAAAACTTTGGAATTTAGTTTTCATGTTTAAATAACCCATTAGTCTA
The DNA here is from genome assembly GCA_964059195.1 of Ectobius pallidus. NCBI lineage: Eukaryota > Metazoa > Arthropoda > Insecta > Blattodea > Ectobiidae > Ectobius > Ectobius pallidus. Next base: position 49,847,093 of record CAXKWD010000004.1, on the reverse strand, counting down.
GGTCTGTATATGTGACATACAGCTTAGCAGATAAACTTTTAATTTTAAACGTTACATTTCCTAAATAAGTGGTGCAAGATATATTGCGCAGATTATCTCACCATGGCCTATACGTGTTAAGATTTACATCACTGAAGTTTTTAGGTGACGAAAGAAAGCGGTAATTACCATTTAAAAACTTATATATACTATCTCTAGGATTAAATAGATATAGCGATCTTATCAGATTATTGATATAAACGTCTCCTTATTATGCGAATCACACAAATTTTTAGGATATTTTTATGGACCTCCATTGTACAATATCTGAATACTTTAAAATTTTTGCATTCACATTTGTTCAAGAAAACAACGTAATCTATATGTAAGCCTATGACTTTATTATTGTTATTACTATTATTATTATTATTATTATTATTATTACTATGATGATTCTGATTATTATTGTAATTTAGATTGTTTTCATAATTTAACTGCAACGTGATGAGGATCTTTGGGTTTACTATGCATGAAAAGAAGTATTCATTCATTTTTCAAAAATTAAAATTTTGAAAAATATTTCATGATAATTCTATTTAATATTTTAATAATTGAATCCTGATTCTAGATTGCAATAAAAGTCCAACAAAATCCAAAAATAGAAGTAAATGCAACGTTTATCGTAACGGTCATGCACATACAGATGGACAGACAGACAGACCTAATTCTGAAACCCCTTTTTTGGGTTCTCGGCGTCGTGAAACATGTTTTCCCGGTGTTATCTCGAGTTCGTTTTTGGTCATGATCACAATACTTTCTCTACATATATTCGAAAAAGTAACAAGAATAATACTGTCTCAATAGTTTGGTTGAATAATAGCTTGCGGTAGAAATGACGTTCCCAGGTCCAAAGCCAACTGAGAACTTACATTTTGGCGAATTCACAATGACTACCTTCAAAAGGAAAATAAATTTTTTGGACCCATGCTATGAAAAATAGAGTTTCTGGGCACAAGGTAAAATACCTTCAATATTCTTTCACAAGATATTTCAATGAATATTTTCAAGATTCCCTCCAGTAGGCCCTAGCTATTCCAGTACTGATTGATTCTGACCTGATACTACAGATTTTTTCTGATTTAATATTGAAACAGAAAAGTTTTATTTTTATTTTTAGCAAATTGTCTTCCCGATTTATTGGTAAGCTGAATCCTCAGGGTTTCCTTAGTAACTGGGACAGCTATCCCGTGTGGATTTTATTTCTCTGTAAATCTACATGGAATATACACTTTTCTTATAATTTAGGCTATCGCCACATTATTACAAATTTAAGACAATCCTCTGTATCTTATTAGGATATTTATCAATTAAAAAGCTAACACTGTATACATGTACACATAAAAACACAAATTACAGGTTATTTTCGAAATTTTAAAATGTTCACGAAGAATATAATATTAAATATTCTACCAAAGTTGAGTGCAGATAAAGCATACATTGTATACATACTTCTTTTACAACATTTCACTCATTATTGTATATTTCTAGCTAGGACTGTTATCTGTTTATGAACTTTTAAGGACATATTTGTGGAAAAGTAATTACCGCATTATTTTATGGCTCATTCTTATCCTAATAGGTAGATATGAAAACGACAACAGTGTAACAACGTTAAAGTGGAACCATTTCGAGATATCAGCAAGTTTCAAAAGCAGAACTCTTGGTAGAACGTTGTCTGGAACTATGGGTTTTACATTAAAACCCAGAGTCTGTATCCAAGATAGATAAAATTTCTCCGTATTAAAGTAAAGTAAAGTGTTCCCTCTACAGACCATGGAGGCCCAGAGGGTTCCAGGCGGTTGAGGCTCCCAGATTTTTTTAGACATTCGTCACGTGAAGGTGGTAAGGTTGTAAGCCTTTACACACACTGTATCCTTAGGAGCCGGACCTAATTTATTAATTATTAGTTAATTTCGTAAAAAAAATTAAAATAACTTATATTAGAGTTTTTTTTTTTAATTTATTATAATCTGCATGCCCCGTTACCTAGGTAACATTACATGCATTCTTACATCACATTTGACATTATTTTCTTCACACTATTTATCACTGATAAGTGTCATAACATTTGCATTAGCTGTAGAGTCTATGTATTTAGTTACAAAGATTGCTTTAGAGTTTCCCTTTACTCATTATAATTAGGTTTCTCTACATATTCAAGGATTTATCGCACTTGATGAAATTTCACAGATGTTGTGATATTAATATTAGGTTAATGAAGGGCCATGTTCCTCCTTCCATCATTATTTCTCGGATGAGAATAGATCTTTGGTGTTCTGTGTCGTCACATTCATATATCAGATAGGAAGAAATATTATCTATCTGGAATAAATCTACCCTCTTTAGCAACAATGAAGTTTATGAATTCACAGAGTTTGTAGCCTATATTAAGCAGCTTCATAAAATGTTTCAAAAATAAAATTGTTATATCACTTAAAATCCATCAAATAGTCATTACAATACACTTTATACAGTGTCTCTCCGCAGCTTTGGTTATGTTCGCCTCTCAGGCGAAGGTTGGTATTTTTTTCCTATACAAGACTTGTATTGTATTGTGCTTTAGGCACATTTTTTAACAGTTTTAAGAATGTTCAGCAATATTTATGACTAATTCATTGTTTGTACAAGGTTTTATATTTCTTGACTAGTAGATTATGCTACTTATATTTGTTAGCTAAAATAAGACAAGTTATGAGAATATTATAGGAAAAAATTCCTCTGACACTGGTACTTGAACCCAGTCCAATGGCGCGAATAGCCAAAGGTCCTGGGTTCAAGTCCCAGTGTCGGAGGAATTTTTCTCCTATAATATTCTCACGTAATGTCCAACAGAGACAATAATCTGTGGTTCATGAATGCTTATATATCTGAAGATAAGTTATGTTCTATAAAGTAGATTAGATTTCTACTGTTTTTAAATACTGAGCATAGGTGGACATTATAAATTAAAAACAAATAAAGCTCAGTAAGAAAATGAAAATAATTGAAATATTATTGGTGTTACCAAATACTACAGAGGACAATACAGGACACTTTGCGATACATCGAGGGACAATACTTTGACCATCATCTAGCGGACCAACCTGCTACTACTTAATACAGATGCAGTAACTAGATACAAAGATATCAACGAATTTCTATTAGAGGAGCCGAAGTATCCAACCTCGGCATGCTATGTATAATATAATAGAGAAGGTTCGCACATTGTGCATTAGTTACTGTCCTGTTTTGCATAAGCTGCTATCGTGATCACTCTTTTTCTACACACTTCTATATGTTAACGAGTACACTGGTCACCGCACAGTTCACATATGCACTTATTGTCCGGGTCGTGGAACTTCTTGTTGCTGCAGATCTTCGCATGGAACCCGTGCACTGCCATTCTTGTCGCCACATGCCGCAGTTCCTGGTTCGACTCCCGCCATCCAGTTGACATGACCGCTTCTGTCGTGTAAAATTCCTGCCAAATCTCTTCTTCCTTTTCCCTTCTGCACTTCAGTACTTCTCCAACTGCTGTCGTGTGTGGCAGCAAGTGTCCCATCATCAGATCCTCTAGCAGGAAGGTCTCCCTTGCCATGACATAAACCAGACGTGATGGTGTGTATTTGGATAGCCCCATGGTCCTTTTTAGAAATCTGGCCTTAAGTCCTTCTATGCTCTCCAGTTGCTTCACCGTGAGATGCTCCCAGATGATGTCTATGCCATAGGTTAGAGCGGGCGTTATTTTGGATTCAAAGAGCCTCATGGCGGTCTTCATTGACAGTAACTGCAGGTTCTTTATGTCACTTATGCCTCTGACTGCTCTGATTAGTCTTTCTCTTATATGTACTGAAAAGGATTTTCCCGTCATTTGTATTGTCACGCCCAGATATTTATATGCGTTTTTCCTCTTCAGTGGCTTTCCCTTGCAGTATATGTTTTCATCCATCATTGGTCTCCCTCCCTTTCGGAAGACTACCATTTCTGTTTTTTCCTGGTTCATTTGGAGTTCGTTTCTGGCGGCCCAGTCCCCTAGGACGTCCAGAGCTTTTTGTAGGTCTTGTCTGCTTGTAGAGGCCGTCGCCATGTCGTCTGCATATATATAGATCGAAACCCCTTTCGCATTCTTTTGCATGTTATGTATAAGGGATATGATTTTTCTATCTACCTATGGTCCAGAAAAAAATGATGGTTTGGAAATAAATGACCTAAAAATGAAAACCAAAAAAGCAACACTGAAGAAAAATGATAAAGTTGTTGTTGTTAGCAACCGCTAAGTTGAAATATTTGTGTTTTCATTGATATTTTGATAACTATTTCGTAAGTTCTGTGTTTTGTTTGCTCATTATTATTCTTATAATTACTTAAACAGTGTTTTGGTCCTTAGTGTTTGGTGAAACAATAAAACATTGCAGTTTATATGTGTTTTGAATATTTTAATTTGCCCCCCAAGTTTGCAGGTTGTGCCACCAGGAGTGCTGCAAAATCTGTCCCCCATTTTTCCATTGTCAAAGCAGTAAGTGTCCGGTATTGTCCTCTATAGTATTTGGTGTTACTAGTTAAACCCGATAGGAAGCTAGAATTGAATTTCTAATGTTAATAATGTGAAATGTTGTGAAGATAAGAGAGCTTCTCTTGCGTTCATAGGCAGCTCGTTTTATCGCAAGGTCAACACACGCAGATACCAATGGTGTAATTACAAAATATTGTCCAGTTGGTGGACACGAAGCAACCCACTCGTGACTTTCTGGTGGAGAATGCCTCTACTTCACCAGTGTCCGGCGGGAACATGAACACGCTTGAGGGTGAGTACTGTCATAATAAATTACTATATTTGCCATTGTAAGGTCAATTCTTGTGAGTAAAAGAAAGGTCTTGCTAGTATTTACTTAAAATTTTGCAGTAATAGTATATTGCAACACAAGGGCGGAAAGGCACGTTTACGGGTCGAGGAAACAGATTGAAATCCCGAGGCTCCTGCGCCGAGGGTTTTCAAGTTTTCGAGACCCGTAAATGCCTTTACGGCCCGTGTGTTGCATGCTATTTTTTGCACGACGGTTACTTATATCAATTTAATTATATTAATTGCTATATTACCTGAAAATATTATGTAGGCCTATATACACTATTGAAGAATGATGTTTATTTCAGAAAGTGATTTGCATTTGTTATTGTTTATGGCAACCGAATATTTATAAAGCGGAGAGGCCTTGGTCATTACCACTGCAGTCTCGAGAATTACACGATTAATACAGTTTAGAAGGCAGTGGTCATTACAGCCCGCAAATAAGCGTTTGCGGGCGGTAAAGTAACTTTCTGCCCGTCGCCCCTAGCAACAAGATTACGTGTGGTAATGTCAAGTTATGATCCATGTAAACAACTTTCGTAAGTAACACTTACTAGCTAAGGAGTGCAAAAAAACATTTACTGACTTTTATTCACTCCACCCATTGTCTACTAGTCCCCTCTACTAGCCCTAGAAGTTTATAATATGAATTTCCGAACACCCTGTATGTAAAATTTGCAAATACGAGCGCGAATATATCTAGCGAATTTGTCTCATGAAATTCGTAAACTCGAGTTGAATTTATTAAGACTATTCCATGAATAAAAATGTAACGGATTATACAAATAATAATTACTTTCGTGCTTTGTTGTATAAAAACTAAACTAACAGCTGCGAGATCACGGCCTACTATGAATCAACCATCCATTAATCGATTCGAGTTATCGTGTTGTAATCAGTGCTACCTATTGTGCATATAAAACATAGTTAACTTAATTCAGGTAAGCTAACAGCAGAATGGAATAAAAACACACGAACTGGCTTGCACCGAATAGAAAAGAAAGGTCTTAGTGAATCAACATTTTGACAACATAATAGACTTTTCCCACTATGAGTTGAAAATATTGAGATTGATGTACCGGTAACTTTCTTTTCGTAAAACACTTAATATCACACGTATTTTATTATAGATAGTTCTCCGGAGAGGAGATGTCTCGACGAATGATTTGGTTCGACCCACCCGCCCTGAACGATACACTTTCTTTTATAACACGATCTAGCTTAAAGTAGCGTCAATTCCGTCATATTTTTATCTCCGTATGATGAAGAAACTCGTGATTGGACGTTAGGGGAAAATTCAGAATGCCCTATTCAATTAATAAGTTATCACTGTTCATAACCTAACAGAATCTGTCACTAAGACTCATTATACTGACATCTAATAAAGAATGTACAGGTAGGGGTAAAAAAAAAGTGTACGTGGAACGCCACACGACAGAAGTGAAACTTGTTTTAATTTTTGGATTTATTGAATTTTGTATTATTGGATTTTTCAATTTTGGATTGTTGTACTTTTTAATATTGGGTTTTTTGGACTTTTTTAATTTTGGATTTTTATAATGTTTTATTTCTTAATTTTGGAATTTTGGAATATTGGATTTTTTACATTTTAAATCTTTGGATTTTTTATTTTTTGTATTTTTATTTTTTATTTTCGATTTTTTATTTTTAAATTTTGTATTTTAATTTTTGTAATTTTGTATTTTTAATTTTGTAATTTTTAATTTTGTAATTTTTAAATGTTGGATATTTGGATTTTTTATTTTTTAAATTTTGTATTTTGGGACTTTTTAATTTTGGATCTTTGAATTTTTTAATTTTGGAAATTTTGATTTTTAAAATTTTGGATCTTTGAATTTTTTAATTTTGAAAAATTGGATTTTTTAATTTTGGATTTTTTAAATTTTGAATCTTTGAATTTTTTATTTTTTGGATTTTCGATTTCTTAATTTTGCATTTTTAGATTTTTTAAATTTTGGATTTTGGATTTTTTAAATTTTTTATAAGCCTAATTATTGAGTTGATCGTTTTCTGTGCAGTCCGTTCCGTCACACCTTACTAATTTCGTGACGACACGAGCCAAATAGCAGGGGAAAATTTTTAATTTGGTTCCCCGAGTAGAAATTAATATGCATTTTGTATGATTTCAGGAAATGGATCTCCAGACTAGAAGTCACCATGCATTAAGTCTACATTAAATAAAATTTGGTCCTGTTGCTTAATCACTAAAGTCAAGCTATTCTGTCAAGGTTTTTTGCGGTTTTCCAAGGCCTCGCAACGAATGTTGGAATAGTTCCCTTACAAAAGACGGGCCGGAACCCGCATAACAACACCTCCCCAAATTTCAAAATTGTTAAATAAAAGGACCCTTTGACCGCGTAAGATAAAATTTTAGAGTAAGAAATTGGATATACAAAATTACAATAGACTGTCTTTTCGGCAACAACAATAGAATGGAACATGCTAGCCACCCCTACTTTACAGCTATGACACCACCTCCAAACCATACTCAAAATTATGGGGCAAATGGGCTTTGCCTAGGTACCCACTGCCTAGTACATAGTAGTGGGCATAAAAGAGGAAGGAGCCACGTATCAAAAGTACGTTGCAGATATTCTCAATTCGATTCGATTCCGATTTTGAGCGTAACACTAATTTCGTGACGATTTTGAGCGTTACACAAGCTCTCGATTTACCCCTACCGTGGCAAAAGAAGTTTCACTTCAAAAAGCGGACCGACTCTTGTAGCTGATTTCAGAACCTTGTGATATGAAAATAAATGTAAGAGATGTAACGGAAACGATTATTTTCACAAGCAATGCAAATTACGTGAAATTATTTATCAATTCAAGCAATTTATCGGCACTAGAACAAATTTCAATACATTCTCTATCCTGTGAATGCCGCTAGTCATGCGCAGTGGCTCATATCGGCAACTTTGATATTTTAGTCGGTCCGCTTTTTTTCCCTACCTGTACAAGAAGCGCCATGTTGGTCAACCTGCTTCGGTGAAAAAAAAATCACCCTTCCATGGAAACCTGCGCAAATCGCGAGAAGGGCCCTCTTACATTACGACTTTGCTTTCTTTATCCCAAAGCAAGCACACTGTGACTTTCTCCAATATACTGTTGCAAAATACTACCCTCTTTTGTCTCTTTTAAATCTGTATTATTTTTAACTAAGATGCCTGAGAGGCTTTTCAGAAGTATTATAACTAGGGTTCGGATGTTTATGACATGTCATATTTTTACCCTGACCTCCGTTTTCGCTGCAAACACAAATTAAACAAGAATTTATTGCACGCTTGTTATCCTAATTGGACCGTTTTTTGTTTTGCATATAAAGTCATATTTTGGTCATTTTTGTGGTCTTCGTCATATTTTGGTCATAATGGAATTTAACGTCATATTTCAATTATAAAATCTGAAAGTAGCACAATTTCAGTATATTCACTAAATGGTCGAGTTAAATTTGAAATTTATTTCTTTAATTTAATGTTTATCCAAAATTAATAGATAACTTAAATTTTAAAATCAATGCAATTGTTTATATTTTATAGTGACAAGCAAGGTCTACAAAAATTAGGAGTTTTTGGAGCTGATGAAGCGAGCAAACAGAAGAAAATTCTTTAAAAATAGACCTAGAAGTTCATTACAAGTAAAACTGTTAAACCAAAATTGTTAAAAAGTGATTATCTGATTGAATTCATGTGATGTCTTTAAACGTTTTAAACTGAAACATTTATTTTTTGAAAATACTTTATTTTATTAAGTCATATAGGCCTATAGGGTTTTTGGGTCATATTTATTCATTTTTAGTGTCATATTTTCAGTAACATTATCCACCTTTTCAGGGCATAAACATCCGAACCCTAATTATAGCATTACACTATTTTTAAGGACAATAAGAACAGGGGTCATTATTACTAAAGCGATTAAGTAGAATCCTCAATATTGCAGGGTCCAAAAGTTCGGATTTGCAAAAGACTGCAACTCTCGAAGATGCAATCCAGCTGGCTAGTAAGTATTTTTATTTCTTTCTTTCTTTATTTATATTTATAACAAAGTTTTATAGAAGTAGATTCGAGTCAGTAAACTTGTGTTCCTCTGTAAAATTAATTATTCGATGAAGCTTAAACCAGAAAGGTACCGATTTCAGGACATCATTAATGAAATATAAGAAGCAAAAAATGCAAAATAAATTTCAGAAAATATAAACATAGAATAAATAAACCAAACGAAAGGTAGAATGCATGGATGAAATTTAAAATTGAAAGGTCTGTAGATCTATCAAAAGTGTAAAAGGAAAACCCAGTTATAGAATTATAATTTAGTGTCGTTGATTTAAAGCAGTAAGTTTTGATGGGTAAGGTCAGTTTATATAAGCCTATAAATTATATGAAACCTTATATAAATTATTCACATTTAAATTGTGGAACCGTTTCTGCCAAACTCGACAGACACAGACGCCTAATTCAATTCCTGATTATTATCTGAGCAAGGAAATCTAAAATGGGTGGCTAAGCCTCCTGAGGGCAGAATCTTGAATAAAGAAGTAGCGGCTTTGGCGGATAAATTGTAAATAAATTTCAGAAGAGTCGGCATGTTGCATGTCCCTCAGCACTACTACCTGGTTCAATATATGTCTTTGCAATAATGTCCAAGTTTATGCCATTTACTCCATGAGTTTTTTATCTATCTAAATGAGATGTATACTTTATATACTTGTATAAGGTATACATTATTTTAGTTTGACTGACTGACTGACTGACTGACTGACTGACTTGTTCCTGTAACCCCTATAGAGGGGCAAATGGAGGTATCATTACCTGTACTAATTTTGTTACGCTTATTTTCCGAGAGAGGGCAGAGGGACAGGTGGTAAGCCCATTGCCCCTATTTTGGTTTACATTAAAATATTATTTAAATTATTAAAACAATAAACAATGTAGATTTATAATTGTGAGTCATCAGTTACAGGATTAAAATTTACGATATTGAAGAAAGAGGTGAAGAAGAGCATGGTATTTCAGTTTTGCTTTAGGCCTTACTAAAATCAAAATTGCAGTTGATTTTATTGTACATAACCGAAATGAAGTAACCTAAGATAGAATCCGGAAATATTGTATATTATTTTATTGATTTATCTGTTTAAAGAAATAATTAATAAATAACGTGGACTAAAAATGTGGACTAAAATTATAGATTATACAAAAATATTTCTGAACTTTTTGTATTATGGGCGAAATCATACAGTGGACGATTTTTAAAAGTGACGTAGATAGTGGACAAAAATGTGAATATTACATTATTATGAACCAAAATCACAATTTAACGATAATTCATGGTGAACGTAACTACTGTGGACAAAATGTCACAGGACAATTTGACTATGAATCTATAAGTGATGTATATCCGCTTTGAATTAACTTACAATGTTTCTGCTCAAAAAATCTCGTTTTCAAGAAAATCATAACAAGAATACCACCACAGTTTTGTATCTACCGTATACTGTAGGCCAACTTATCGCCCAGCATCCCATCCTTCCAACACTGTCTTGGATAGACTGCTTTTGCGCAGGTTTATGGCGCATTCTGCTTTCCTAGTGAACAAACATTTACCAAAGCCCTTGGAATGCTACTGTCTCATACAAATGATTGGGAGAGCTGTCCATTCGTGTGACTTCATCAAAACATCACGAGAAGTAACTAATTTTTATTGGTCCCATGACCGAAATTTTAGGCATTTAAAAGAAAATACTAGATCGCATATATAATTAGCGGTCACGCCGTTGTTTGAACGTCATCACCAATGCTTTTGCTTAAGGTACATCTTTCACCGAGTATGTAACCAAGTTGATATGATAACAGACATGGTGCCTTGTTGAGTCACATAACGAACACATTTAAACATGTGAAACAAAACTTCGTGATTTTTTCTATGCAATTGTAAAGTTTCTCGATTATATTATTATTATTATTATTATTATTATTATTATTATTATTATTATTATTATTTCATTAAAGTAATTTCTTTTATTTACTGCTGTTTCAGAGCATGGGAAGTTCCACCATTTCCTATTGTTCGGCTGTGGATGCTGTGTGATAGCCATGGTGCAAGAAACATTCATCCCATCATTTGTAATCCCAGCCGCACAGTGCGATTTCTTAATGGGACCTGGAGAAAAGGGACTTCTGAATGCTATCACCTATCTAGGTAAGATAACATAACGCTCAGAAATATTCCCAGAAAAGTAATGCATTTCATGTTATATTGTCATTTGTTCATTTGTTACATTACGTTTTATTATTTGAAAAGACTAGAATATGACTACTTTACTCAAGTCAAGTAAGAAACAGATATGCCAGATCTTTTTAACGTAATGAAAACCCAGTTGCCCCACAGTTTGATTTGGAGGCATATATCACATATAGGATATACAATTATACACAGCAAACCCCATAATCCTATAGACATATATATACCGAAATTTTTTAATCCCACCTTTTAATAAGTTTGATCACTGGTTTTTATATGTCTATTAAAATTTAAGCAACCTTCCATGGTTTTTCAAAAGTGATACTGTGATCTAGAATTTGGCAAAGTCTCGTAAATACTTTAAATACTGTACATAATTTCAGTACAAAGGTTATAATTTACTTAGGATCGATGAATTGAAATCTCCGTTTAAACTCATTTTCTCTATATATTATTTCTGATCCTCCTTCAGAGTAAAACAATACTCTTTCAAAGGGATTTAAATCAACTGTAAGAAATTAAAAGATACGTAATTCTGAGTTTTAATAAATCCTGCCAGGTTTCGCTGTTGGACGTCTTTTGAAGCACTTCAGTACAAACGGGAGGCCATAGATTCGATTCCATATGAGTTAATCATCCAATCCTTTTGGGGGTACCGTCGCTCTGAGGTAGTCTTATTATCCAACAGAAGTGAGTACCGAGACGTTCAGTGCGAAAGACTGCCAATCTTTCTATTTTCCTTCTCATAGTTCACTACCTGTTAATGTTCCCTATAGGCCTACGGGCTTGCGATTCCTAGTAAGTGTAGCTACACTATTTTTAGACAATAGGAATCCTGAACTTAGTTGATAGCAAACATGTCGAAGCTATGATTAGAAAGAAGTACTATAAGAGTACAGCGGCAGAGATGCCACTACCAAGATATCTTAATATTTACAAAATATTAATCAAAGCAATGCATAGGCTTTTTCCCTTCTTTTCAGGAATGATTGCTAGTTCACATCTCTGGGGCTACCTTTCAGACACCAAAGGACGCCGGAAGATGCTGCTCCTTGCCTTGTTCCTGGATGGAGTGTGCGCAGTTTTGTCAAGCTTTGCGCATAAGTTTTGGTTATTCGTGCTACTGCGGTTCTTCAATGGGTTCTTGTAAGCAAATTTTAATTCTAATAGAACATCATTAGTCTATACAGCGTGAAAGATGGGAAAAAAACATAAGAGGTTATAGAGGTAGCTGTTATCCATAAATCTCTCTACATTCGAGAAATTTCTTCGCTTACATAAGAAGTAGTCTAATAATAATAATAATAATAATAATAATAATAATAATAATAATAATAATAATAATAATAATAATAATGACTTTAGTGGAAATTAATTATGTTAACAGTGGCCAGCGTGCCAATATTTTATTCCGCTGGAGTTCTTACACTTACAGATAAGGAGCTGTCTCATATACTCTCACACAAATACGGTCGACTTGGGCTGGGATCGAAACCGCGAATTTTGGAACGTGTGGAAGTAAGGATAACCCATTCGCCATTGTAACTTATATAAATACTGAGATTTAACGCCATTATAACTATAAGTATTCCCCAAGGATAAAACATGAAATGAAATAAGTCTTCATGAACTTTCTGTTTGGTATCTCAGATGTTTTACCGGTTTTTGGCTATACTTAGTGCGCTAATTCCAAATATGTAAACAGCTCTACTTTTATATAGATTGCCATTAACTTATAACCTCTTTCACTTATTCTTTGTACAAAATCTTGCTTGATAATATAGCTAGTGAAGGTTCTTGGCCATACTTTGGACACGTAGGATGAAAACTGTACAAAGTACAGAAAACTAAAAGCTGGATTATTTTTGGCCCTCAAATTGACAGCTCGTAAGTCATAAACGACCGTACAATATGTGATAATATCAATTTTTTGAAACACCACATGTTATACTGTTATTGTAATGTTAATGTAATGTTAGTGTATTGCTTTTTTCTTCACATGATTTAGAAACTAAAAGTAGGCACTGTTTTTTATTTATATCAATCGTAAAATGGGATAATATGCATAATGGTAATACCATATCTCACAAAACTAAAGCTGATTGGGCAAAACTAATGGCATATTTGGCATCAGCGACCTAAATATACCCAAGAATAGGTATAAATTCTAAGACACCAAAATGGCTGTTGGTCTGTGTAATCTGTAGATAGGATAATTGCAGCCCATAGGCCTAAACACAAGCTTTGCTCATCTGGGGCTAATTAAATATATAGGCCTATATATTAATAAATTAATACATGTTTATTATTTTTAACAAATAATAAAGAGAGGCAATGAATAATCATTTTACGAATGAACTCTTTTTTTTCTTCTTTCTTTCTTCAATTTTCAGCATCTGCGCGCCATCTGCAGTTGTGTTCGCGTATATCGGAGAATTCCATTCTTCAGAAACAAGGACAAGAGCTATTATGTTCGTATCTGTTTTTCTTTCCATAGGTGGCCTCTGCATGCAAGGTAAGATAATATTCCAATATCTCCTTCATGGACAAACTTTAATTTATTATACAGCTAAAAAAAATAAGCTATACGAAACAGCCATAATAGGCAGTTAAAGACTCTTGAGGTACGGTATTCTCTTCTTTCTGATATAAAACCAGCTACGGTAAAAGAAATAACTTGAAGTATAAACTATCGTTAAATAAGCATAGCAGTCATCATATTATTTTTCATACTTTAAAACTTCTGACAGGACATTTTTACTCCTTATTTTCAATAAGTGCCACGGTTTCTGAAATATTGGCTAAACATTGACAATCGTGATTGTGACACAACCTCTGCTGAATTTAAAATTTGAGAAAAGTCAAATTTTAGGCCGATATGACGCTATTAAAAGTTCTTTGTTAAAGAAATCCAAAAGATGGTGGACAAGAAGTATAATAGTGTAAGAGCTAAACTTTCATAAAGGAAGGTGATCTACTGCTGCTTGCTTCTATGGTAGGGCTGCAAAACTCAACGCTGCACTTCTTTCCAATATTCATATTGCTTAATAAAAATTTCGGTTCACTTTTTGGAAACTTCCGATTGAAAAAAACAGGTAATCTTTGGCATATGATGTTTCAATAGGAAGCAGGTTCTGTCAGCCAAATTTGGAGGCAAGTTTCGATATGAGCTCATTAACAGTTCCCTTGTAAAGAATAAGCTGCTAAAAACTGCCCAATTATACAACTTCCATCCTGTATTCTATTCATCCTCCTCATCATCATTATAAACAACATTTTAAAACAACAGCAAAAACTTCCAAATTCCAAAAGAATGAGTTTCATTATTTTGAATTAAGTACAAGAATCAAAATATCGTATCCTCCTCCTCCTTAGTTCATCTCATTTTCATCCATTTTTTTAACTCTGTTATGCGCTTTCATCTGTTTACCTTTGTTTGACACATCCATTGATAAAGTTTGGCTTATCTTTTGTTTCAGGTATAGGCTGGGCTGTACTTCCTCAACAGTGGAATCTGCAACTACCTGGGATTGGTATAAACTACAGCTCTTGGAGAGTATTTATCGTAATTGGGGCAATTCCTAGCTTCGTGTCGATTGTTTTAATTTTCATATTGCCTGAATCTCCTAAGTACTTGTTCTCTATGGGGAAGGATCAAGAGGCCTTGGACATACTAAGACGCATCTTCATTATCAACACCGGTTGCAAGAGAGAACAATATCCAGTGAGTGATGACTCCTCAGCATTTTTTCTTAATATGGAAATTAGTGAACCAATTAAAAGCACCGGTAGTTTCAAAATGTGTATCATTCTGTAAATCCTATCCATAAATAATTTTATTGCTAAAACTACGGTATAATAATAATCTATATACTTCAAGTCCCATCATCCTTTCATTTTCATCTGGGTTCACAAAATCGTATGTTTTCTTTGGGCTGCTTAAGCATACCCTCATCAGAAAATTTCTAATTTCCAAAAACAGACATGTTACAGGCGAGACAAGAGCGTGGTATAAGGTTATTAATATTCTTAGAATGTAATAAGTTCTGAATGTATTTTTAAATGTTTGTTTCACTATGGAGAATCCGAGGAAGGATAAAATAAACCTAATCTTTGTTTGGGAAAAGTGAATGTTAATAGAAGTAACCTGCTGTAACATACAAATTGACGCAAATTCAACTCAATAAAATAACACAGTACTATGAACATCCAGAACAACAACAACAGCATCAAACAAAATAAAACGCTTAAGACAATGATCCAAATATAGCACTTTTTTCCGAATTATTTATTGATTTCTCATAGAGGTCTGGGTGGGACGCCCAATTAAAATATTGCTGGTGCACTCTTTGGGTCACCCTCGCTTTGCACAGAACCGACGATGAAAGGCTAGACTAGAGAATAAAATAAAAAGTGAAAATTAAGTTACTGAAATCATTTTTTGTTTTTAAAACTTGTGTGATCTGTGTTGCCTACTTTTGAAAAGTTACAGCAATAGAACTGTCTGATAGTTCGGAACTAGAAGAGGTGTCCAGTTCCAGTAACGCTTCACGTTTAAAAATTTGAAGGGGGGATACTTTTTGGAAAGAAATTGAATCCAAAAATCGCTGAGACCACAGGTCTGATAAACAATTATTTATTTGCTTATTTTCTTAAGATAATTAATTTTTATTAATTTGCATACATTAGGGTGACCATATTACAACGCAAAGTATTTAACATACATTAGGGTGACACAAATTTAAGTCAATCAATTATCAATTTTGAGGCATAAATTTGATTACAAATGGCCCACCTGCAACAGAACATTTACACCAAACAGACAATATTAATAAACACTTGTGTTTCAGGTAACACGACTGATTCTGGATGAAAATGAGATTGAAACTGCCTTCACAGTAAAACCGAAGTCCGTGACAGAAGTTCTGAAAAACATGTGGCGCCAAACAGTTCCCCTCTTCCAAAAGCAATACTTTAAAATTACAACGTTAGCTTTCTTCATGCAGTTTGCCTTGTTTGCATGGTAAGATTACAACATGGATATGGTATTAATGTGCGCCATTAATTATATTATTAAAGTTATAAACAGCTTGTAAAATATGGAAGTTTTATATTGCAAGAGTTAATTTTACTTATATTATATTATTATATCATTAATATAGTTATTATTATTATTATTATTATTATTATTATTATTGTCATCTTCACTATAGCATATGTGGGGGTTAAAATGGATTTATAGAAGACAGAATACACGAAGTAGGCCTATCTGGGATAGTTCGTCCAACTGGATGAATCTTGAAAATTAGAAATAGATAAACGTATATGTCAAGGAAGATGGACAATTGGAATATTAAATTTATTATTATGGAGGAGTAATATCACTCATGAATAAAACAAAATTACTTATAATTTACAAATCAATAGTAGTAAGCGTAAAATTATACGTGGCGGAAATGTGGAATATTATTTAGTAGGCTTATATCTATAAAAAAAAAAAAAAAAAAAAAAAAAAAAAAAAAAAAAAAAAAAAAGAGAATCTGTAATATTTTCCAGCTTTAGTGAAATGCTTATACAGAAGGGATATTTTCCACGACCCTAGCATTAACAATTTTTTCTACGACGACCCTAGCACGAACAGAAGACCGAAACAGTCGTAAATAGTGTCCTCGCCGCATTGTTATAGCTTATGTAAACCTATATTTTCAAATTTTGAAAACTACCACCCTAACGATAAAGTACATTGTTGCCCTTTTCTTCTGTAGTTACAATGGTTTCACTATGTGGACACCTGATATCTTCAACCGTCTGAGCAAGTATGGAATCAAGCATCCCAATAATGGCTTGACTATCTGCGAAATAGTACTCGCTTTGAAGGCTGCGGTCACAACTAATCCATTCTTGCTGCTTCTGAGGTCAAATGAAACTCTTCTCAGCAACAGCACTCGGCAGCACAATCTGCTGGAACAGTCAGATGACGGTCTGACCAACACTTCCAAGTATGATATGGGCAGTGAAGTGGTAGCTGCTTGCACTGCTCAAGTCAACCCTGCTATGTTTAGGGATACGCTTACCATCGTATTCGCCTGCATGTTTACGTATTTGTCATCTGGAATTGTAGTTAAATACGTCGAAAAGAAATATCTAATGGGTATGTATTGAGTAAATTTTATGGATTATTCTATAAGCTAGTATCTTCAAAAGCAAAGTACTTTTTGTGTTAAGGAGACGTAAATTGTCTATGTCATTTTTTTTATATTTTGACTGCAGGCAAAACCCGCGTTTCACCATGTGGGTAGGTCTATGAGCTATCACAGGATATTTATTGTATAAATTTAACATTTGATGCGTTGAAAAAAAATTGAAGATGCTAAGCGAGTTACCTAATATATGAAATTCAAATGTCTTTGGTAGTGAGATCATACTTGGATGCTGAGGATTTGGGGTCTATTTCGATCTAGTATTCTAGTATTCTAATGTCTAATCTTAAATTTTGGGAGAAACTAGGCCGTAAGGCTGTTTTCTATAAGGCGAAGTTTCCATTTAGAATTTAGATTAGTAGACCTTCCTGTAGAAAGTTCGGTGGGCTAGTTTTGCCTGTTTTGCATTTCGTTGTTTGCAACGGGTGAGGCGAGCTACTGTCTGATGTTCTTCACTGACACTTCAATGGAACGTTGTTGATTTTGTGAAGGCATTAAAGAAATTCTCGGGGTTCATTCTGATCAGTCGACTTTCACATTTTTTGGAAATACGTGATTCAAGTGAGCGTTATTTAATTGATTGCCATTGGGTGAACATCCTATCTAATTTTGATTACAGCCGGACTGATTGATTCATTGAACGAAATAGTTCAATCTGAATCGACATTCATTGCATATGTGTGTTTGTGTTTCTTTTTTGGGTGATGCCTCTTCGGTTTACTGCTATCTGAATTACATTTTGATCTACTTGAAAAGTGTACATTGTTAAAATAGTTAACAATCGCAAATCTTGCAAATCGCATGATATTCTTACCTTAACCAGGACATCCGTAATATAAAATTGAAGATGGTTTCAAATTCGCGAAATACCCCTACATCATAGTTAATTTATTTCCAAACATGAAGTTCTATTTATCTTTAAAATATGTGAGACATATGATCAGGATGAACAGCAGCAGACTTCCAAAATTAGCATATCTGTACAGGCGTCCTAGAAGAAGGAAGAAACAGGGACTTGTTGAAATTTAAAGGAACAACCAGTAAGTATCCAAGTAAGATATGTTCATAACGATGAAAATGATGGTTACTTATGTAAGCAATTCTGTAATAATGTAAACTAATTAAATCGTATTTAGGTCTATTAAAAGAGAATATCGAACAAACCTCAGACAATCTCGTATTTTATTTATACTATTATTGTAATGTATCGTTATTATGATTTTTCATAAAGCTGTGGCAAAATAATATGGCAAATTGCCACAAATCTTCGGGAGGGTCAGGTCTAGCTCTCACATTTCCCGTTAAGTACAAGGTAAATGAATTCCACTGTAAGGGATTTATCTTTCATAAGAAACTTTTAACGCTTATCTCTTTTTATTTTTTTTTTACACTCTCTTTGAAATTTTTATGCAATTCCTACAGTTGATAGTGAAATTAATTGGGATCATTAAAATTTATAAGATACATCTATTTCTAGAATATAACAGAGAGATTAAAATGTTAGTATGTATGTCAGAGTAATTGGTTTTCTAATCACTCCATTTTATGTCAACTGAAACATTTTAAAAACAATCTTAGTAACGGTAGATGTACATCCTTATGAAAGTTATGAGAAATATAATTTCAGAAAATGCCTTGTGTTAAAATAACTGTATTTATTCATTAAAAGCATGGATGATCCTAAAGCGGATTAAATAATGATTCTTGAGTTGTTTGACTCAACTTTAGCATTGAGTTTTTCAAACTGAAATCCAATTATTTACTCTGTTCGCGTTTCACATATAAATTATTTAGTCAAAAAAATCACCCAAAACCTTGATTTACTCTTTAAAGGAATCCGGGAGTCAAATTAAAATCTATATAATATAGGCCTAATTTTCAATCCTTAAGAGGAAAGCGAAAAAAAATAGATAACTCCCTCAACATTTGTTACAGTGTATTATTTACTTTAAGATAATCAAGATATATTTTTGTGTGTACTTTCAGCTACAAGTCTTCTGGTATCGAGCATAGCTGGAGGATGCATGTACATAGCTCAGACAGAATGGCTAGTTGTAGCGCTCGCTTCTGTCTTCATTTCTCTGCCCGCTGCTTGCATCAATGTGCTCAGCAGCATAGTTGTAGAATCTATACCAACACAACTCAGGTAATTTCATATCTTATTTACATTTAAATTGTAAGGTATAATAATAATAATATTACTAAGATTAGTTTAGACAACTCATTCTTTCGGGTTGACATACAGAATACGACCATCTAAAACAACAATAAAACAGTTCTAAAGTTTTCCTTTCGACCACATTACACCTCTCAAACAACTTAGCCAATAATTATATTAAATGAGAAAGAGACTATGTCCTATGGCCAGCTCGATCACCCGACATGAGGCAGATGGCTTTTGTTCTTGTTTAACGTACATGTTGAAGAATGTAATAAATAAGTACAGGTTTAAGTCACTTGATTTTTACTATTTTATAGTGTGTAATAACTGTGAAAATATTTTAATTATTTAACTTTATTAATTGACATTCACTACCACGTTAAGGCAATGTTTATTACCTCGTTGGAGTGCTTTTAACTGCATGAACAGCCTCTTCAGCAGTTGACTTTTCCATGCTGCCAACGTTGCGGTCAGGAAAATGTTTGTATAAGACTTTGTCATACAGTGCATGTGATTTGAAATGCAGTTGTTCGTTTAAGATGTTAAATGTTTGCGTTGCTGAAGAGGGCTGCTTATACAGTTGAAAGTGTTCCAACGAAATAATTAACATTGCTTAGTTGTAGTAATGTCAACTCATAAAGTTTTATATTGATTTCAAATTAACATAAAATTTGTAATAATTTAACGCCGGATCCCTTGGGTTCTATGCAGCAGAACGCCAGTGAACAATTCTTTGAATGTGCCTATGATGTATCACGCAATATAACGATCTAATGTATCATTCCAGAGCTATGGCGGTGTGTTTATCCTTGATGTGCGGGAGATGCGGAGTGATGGTGTTTAGTCTGATACTCGGAATTCTGTTGGAAACGTCATGTTGGGCCGTGTTCGCACTGCTCTTTGGAGCGGTCTTATGTGAGTTTACTTGAAGCTTTATTAAGTATTATTAAGACCTGAACCAATGACGACAAGACATGGATGAAACAATCAAATACTCTCTCAGTTAACTGAAAAATATGCTACAGTTAAATTCTAAATAACACAATTTAGACCTAAATGTCTACAGATATAACTTGTTCTATTCTCGAGCTTGTTTGTTGATTTTTATAAATGGGATAATTGCATTTTTGGGGGTACCAACGGGACGGTCGGGACACATCTAAAAAATGGACTGCACCGGTCAAAAGGGGACATATGATCGCCCTCAGTATATGTGTCATTCTGAAAGAATGGTTAAAATAAACAAATATGTCAATTTAAGAAGGATCATATAAAAATATTAACTTGCATGAACATACTAAGTTATCTAACAATAATTAATGACTGAGCATATTAAAATTATACCAAAGCCAAACTAACCATTGTAAGGAGTGCTGTCGGCACATAAGAAATTATTTGTAAAAAATCTGAGAGGAAAGCACAAAATAATAAAAAGTTGCTGGAGTAATTTCCTAACTTCAAAGCACACTTTTTTGCAATGAGAAGGCTTGTACTGAAAGAAAATTGCAATGTTATATAGGCTAGTATATCGTTAACTCACATGTCATGTAACATTTAACTATCTTTTTTATTGTTGCAGCGTGTTGTTTGCTGTGTTTTCTGCTACCGAAACCTACGAAGAGCTGATAATGTCGGGAGTCTCAGAAGGTTTTAATGAACTTTCACGAAAATCAAGGAGCCTTTCATTACACCAAACACTCATTTTACATCATTAATGAAAATGCCTTTCTTTCGGTCAAAGTTATGAAGAAATAAACTGTGATAAATCCTCTTTACCTTAATTCATTTCATTTACAGCTTTCTTGCATTATTATAAGCAGTTCTTTAAAATCAATGCCGTTTCATTGCCAACCCAAGGGACTGAAAATAATCACGTGCAAAGAGTTTAGTATGTTTTGATTATATTGGGAATATATCCTTCCTTATAAATCCTATTCTCGTTCTCTCGCTGTCAGCATAAGTCAGAGCTTTACAATACACTTCTTGTAAACTCTTGTAAGTTTTGGACTTATTTTGACAGAATTTCGAAAGTAGATAGACAACTTTATTTTTTCGTAGACTTATGCGCTTTCATCCAGAATTGACTCGTGTAAGTAATTTACTGCAAACTCTTATGTAAACATATTAAATTACTTTAGAAACTGGATCTTAAATATTAGCTGCAAAAATATTGTGCAGGTTTTGTTTAATGATAAAACATTTGTACTGTCAATGAAAAAGTATTTTGTTTATATATGGATGTAATAGGCCTAATTATTTACGGGATTGTATCAAACACTTCTTTAAATTAATTGGTACGGTACCAAAGTAGCCCAAATGTTTTAAATTACTAGAAGCTTAATCCCAAGTAAGAAATAGTATATTGCGACACAAGGGCGGAAAGGCACGTTTACGGGTCGAGGAAACAGATTGAAAACCCGAGGCGCAGCCGAGGGTTTTTAAGTTTTCGAGACCCGTAAATGCCTTTACGGTCCGTGTGTTGCATGCTATTTTTTGCACGACGGTTACTTATATCAATTTAATGATATTAATTGTGATATTACCTGAAAATATTATGTAAATACAGTCTTGAATAATGGTGCTTATTTCAGAAAGGGATTCGCATTTGTTATTGTTTATGGCAACCGAATATTTATAAAGCGGGGAGGCCTTGGTCATTTCTGCTCGCAAATAAGCATTTGCGGGCGGTAAAGTAACTTTCCGCCCGTCGCCCCTAGCAACAATTCACTTTCCGCCCGTCGCCCCTAGCAACAAGATTGCGTGTGGTAATGTCAAGTTACGAGCCATGTAAACAACTGTCGTAAGAAACACTTACTAGCTAAGGAGTGCAAACAAGAATATTAAGCAGCCGATAATAATTCGCGAGATCATTAGAACAATCCTGCAACAGAATCACTTGAAAATATTCAATACGATGCATTTCTTCAAAACTCAATTTCCAGACAAATGGAGCACTACGAGGAGATCCATTTAGTGCATTTTGCTTCAATATCGCGACAGCAGATGTAAGAGTAGTATTGTGCGACCAAATCTCGACGAAAATGCGTTGCATATGCAAGAAAGATGGAAAAATAAATGGGTTATGTAATATAAGCAAACACAAATGAACCGGAAATAAACAAGCAGAAGTCACTGCACATGAGGTTCAGAAGATAAAAGGAAAGTGCAGAACAGTGGTGATATTCAAACAGTTTAACAACCGGTTCTCATCAGGGTATTTGACGTTGATTCAAAATAGCCTAATATTCTATTTTGTCTTTTCATACTCATACTAAACAACCAATTCTCATCAGGGTATTTGATGTTGATTCAAAATAGCCCAATGTGCTATTTTGTTATTTTTGTCTTTTCATACCCATACTAAACTTACTCAGCTTCCTTAAAACATAACCTTACACAACAAAAGAAGACCACAATCCGTTTTATAATCGAACATCGAAAGCAAAGGGAGCGAGTGTCGAGACGATCGGCCGTGCGCAAATAAGAGAGTCTGCCAACTTAAACGCACGCCCGCTACCTATGGTGGTAGTCCACCGCTAGCGAACATAAATGGCGTGTTTTGGTTCTAGCAAATTCATATATGTATTATCACTGTTGTGGATTGGCATGAATCTGATCTTGGAAAAAGGCAATCACTCATGTGAAGCTACCGGTTTGGAGAACCTACAAGATATTTAACAACCGGTTCTCGCGAACCGGTGCGAACCGGCTGAATATCACCACTGGTGCAGAACATCATGGTTATTGGTTATTTAACGACGAGAATGTATTGAAACTTAGAACTGTGACCGTCCCCGATGTGCCGCAATTTTGTCACGCAGGAGTTATTTCACATCCCAGTAAATCTACTGATATGGGCCTGTCACATTTAAGCACACATAAATGGCATCGACCTGCGCCAGGATCGATCCTGCAACCTTGGACACAGAAATCCAGCACGATAGGCCTACTAACTGCGCTCGCACAGAGTAGATAGTGATCTATAGATCAACTACTTTTTTAAATAATTGGAAATAATTTTCCTGTCATCAGGAACCACATCCAGATTTCGTGTTAAAGAGAGAGTCAAAGCACCTACCAATGCAATCGCCGGTATTAAGCCATATGTAGGATATCTCACTTGACACAACGATTTTACTCTTCAATGTAGAAGATTTAGGCCATTACAGGTATTTTTATTCTGACGTTCTGAAGACTTCCATGTTTAGGTTATTAATATATTCTGACAATTCGTTAATTAGACCATATTTAAGAGGAATATACGTATATTCTAGTGATTCAGGATTACTGTTACATCTCTGATTAGAATAAAATTACAGAACTTTAATATTTGTTCACTTTCAGGATCAGGAGACATATTGAATTGGTACTTGGTATAATTAACTTGCACTAAGTCGTGTTTAACTATTTTAAAATTATTTTAACCATGCCTTACAGTTGCTTTAACAGGGTTGACAACAAATATTATTTTATAACTTCATTTTATTTATTGTTCAGTCATGTTTAGTGGCTGGGGATGTGCACAAAACATTCAAGAAATAAATAAACAACATGAACAACTCTAATTAGGTATCATAATGAAAAATGTAAGAGCTGGTGGAAAATAACACGAATGAATTACGTCCACCATAAAATGTGGATATTGAAAGCACGTTAAATGTTGTTCGTCGTGATTGATTGCATGTGCTAATGATTTTCTTGTCCCTAATATCTTAATTTATCACAAAATAATGCTTTACCTCATTTTGAGTGAATCTTATGTAGATAAGAACACGAGTTATACTATCTTAATCGTCAAGTCGTATCACCTCAAGGACAGCATAGTCTACCTAGAAGTCGGTCGGTCAGAAGAAAAAATACAGTACATTCCGAATGGCCGAATGGACTTCCATTTGTGAAAGTACTGAAAAATGGATTTAGAAATAGACAGGTTAACAGGTGAGTTACTTGTGTGAATATACATTTAAAAATCGTAACTTCTTACGTTGAACTAAGTTTTAGGAATGTAGATTTTTGAAGGGTGTGGACTACAAATCACACGGTTGATGCTACAGAGTTATTTGATAGTTTATAATTACACAGTAGAGCAGTGGTTCTCAAAGTGGGGTCCGCGATGGTGTTTCAGGCGGTCCGCAGGAGGTTTAAGAAGAAATAGGACATCCCGTAATTTTGAAGTGCTTAACTGTGTTCCCCACTACTTATCTATGTGAAACAGCATTCTCTTACCTCACGTACTTGAAATCAAAGTTGAGAAATAAACATGAAGTTGAAAGTGACTTAATATTGAAATTATCAGACATTAAACCTAATATTGCAGAGCTAATTTATCAAAAGCAGCTTCACTGTTCACACTGAAGTAAACTCTGTTTGTTACCGTTGATATTGTTATTTTGATTATTGAATTTAATACATTTGAATCAAAGTATTTATTTAGTTTTATGTTTCAAAACCCAGAGGGGTCCGCAAAATTTTAATTTTTTTCAAAGGGTCCGCGAAAATTTAATTTTTTTAAAGGGGTCCGCGAACTGAAAAGTTTGGGAACCACTGCAGTAGAGTGTTTATATAGTAACTAACAATTCGTGCTAGCTAAAATTTAGCTAGATTCATAATGTTGGCATGATTCATTTTTCTTAACGATTTTCCATTGAGGGATGTAGTGCATCTACTCAGACACAAAACTATAACACGATTGAAATTGCATTTTATTGGCATAGGATTGCATTTACAAACTTGTGTACAAAATATCATCATTGCAGCTACAATAGTAATATAATTTTTCTATATAGGCTACACTTGTTTTTAGAGGGAAATTCGTACATATCACCGCAATGCATACCCACACAGATAATGTTTCTTCTTAATATTAGTTCTACTCGTATACTCTGATATAAGAAATTCTTAAAATATGTAAAGATTTCACAAAATGCACTGGCATCCGACCTCTGCATTATCAACCATAGGGCAGATGGGAGGATTGTGGGGGCATGTGGTCAGCATCCCGACACCCAAGGCCATTATTTATGGCTTACTGAACCGGAGCTGCTATTTCTATATCAAATAGCTCCTCAGAATAAGTCAAGAGGCTGAGTGTATTACGTTCCAGATCTCCCTACGTCAGAAACATCTGAGGAGGTACCGGGAATCGAACCCGACGATAGCCATGCTAACCACGAGACCACGCAGGCAGTCCGTATACCATGAAATATTTCGAGATTGATTGGAAGAATGTTCTTATGTAAGCTTGTGGTTGGTTTTCAAATAGGCCCTTCAGTTTAAACAATTAGGCTACCTAGGGCAAACGAACATGAATTCGCAGTTGCTTCAGTTTTTATTTGTTATTTTTTCATAAAATGTCATTTAATCCAGAAGCCCGGAATTCTGTGACGGGCCCACCAAACTGCAGTCAACCCTCGATATAATGCCCCTCTTTACAGTGCCACCCTCGCACTGTGCCAATCAATTCATAAAATACATAGAAACCTCGTTACTGTGCCAATTCATTTAGTGCCAGTGAATATAAGACCAGATGTTTACAAAATATAGCTTTCAGCGACTTTTTTCAGTTGCAGAATTATTTTAAAACTGAAGTGAATGTTAAGAAGATTATTTAAGAAACATACTCTACTGTATTTAAAAGAAGTTAATGTTTCCCTACCACTAACTGTAAATGCAGTGCAGTGGAATGAGGAAGCTATGTTAAAAAGTCGGACAGACAGCCTGCGTGAGGGTGGAGCAGGTAGAAAGAGCCCTTCATATAATTAGACATTCCAAACTTTCACTTCTTTTAGTCCATTTTCCATTCAGCTGATAGACACTACACTACTTACTCAGTTACATTTAATCACTTACATGAACCCACATGGTTTTCTACCCCTTTGTGTACTGTAGCACTCGACATGTACTGCAATAAATTGAGTTACTGTACAGTATTTTATTTTGTGCTAAAGTTCTCTATTTGCCTTTTATTTAATTATTCTTTCATAATACAGTACAATAAATTAATACAGCACTGTATTATGCCATTTTTAATTTATGCCACTAAATTTTAGAGAATGGCATTATATCGAGGGTTTGACTGTAGTTTTAAATATTATGAGTAGCACTTGTATAACGATGCTGTCATTTTTGTTTCTAAAAAAAAAGTTTCTTCACTCTAACTACTTGTTTTTTTATTTTTTATTTATCTGCTCTTTGATTTATATGCCTAAACTTAATTTTCTTTTTTGCTTATTCACGTTACTTGCTAATTTTCTATAAAATAAATTTCATGGTCTTGTCAGTTTCAAAGCTGAAACCAAGAGCTTTCAATAAAGCAACGACGCTGTCATTTAATAACCTGATTTGCAGTTTCAGCTCAACGTGTAGTTGGAATATCCGGTACCTCTGCCCTCTTGGTAGATAATGAATGAGCGAAGAGAGAATATTCCTATGTGAATATTGGATTTTATTACAGAATTGGATGGAATGGACTCCCATAATGGAACAGCCACAACACCTGATGAGACCGTTTTGCTCACCAGTAGATTTGGTGTAAACTGGACTATAGTACATTTTAAGATTCAGTAATGAAAATTACTAAACTGAACGAGAGAAGAAAATTGTCATTGAAGAAACGAAAATATACAAATGGATGAAATGAGATAAATTAAAATTTTAATTCCTTACTCCTTATCGTATGATTACAAATATGCCCTTTAAAGCAATCAATAACTCCTAGTAATTTAACATAAGACAATTAACTAAAATAGATATTAGTGATTTTTCTATTTAAAATCGAGCTTTTTTGATTAAATTACACAAATTACTATAATTCTACTATTAAATAAATTCATTTTGAATTTCATGACAGTTGTACAGACCTAACCCTTCGTTGTAACCGAACAACTGGTATTTTGCAGAAGCGGAACCGGATGACATTCAGAAGAGAACATCATTTGAGAAGGCCATCTTACTCACAAGTAAGTTTTTGATGTACTCGTTCAATATTTATTGGTCCATGACTAACAGTCGCGAAATAAGCCCAACTTACGATCAATCAATGGGTTATCGTCAATATAATCGTCTTTACTATTACTATTTATTTGTAGGGCCCGGATTCTTATGTAATTGTATATTCTATTCCCTTACTAGCAGACAACTAAAAATGGAAAATGTCGGATATTTGAGCTTCTGATATGGTTAGAGTTTGATTTCATTTTACATATTTTTACATATTCATAGTAACATTACACATTTTACATATTATGTAACGAGTGTTACATATTTGTACATAAAATCTATGAAATCATTAAAAAATGAAAATGTTATATTATTTTATTTTTCAGTGACTAATAAAATAATTAGCTAATCTTCTTTTATATTTACATAGTTCATTGCGTACAAATAATAAATATCGTGTGTCTTTTAACAGGTAGTTCTACTCTTAACTCAAATGGGCAATCAGGTTGAAAAAATGTATTTTCAGGGCACGAGGACAAAATGTTTTGCTACAATACATATTTCTCCACAACTTTAAGTGCATTCGATTTTTAAAAAATACCTGAAGCATTTTTTTTTTACTATGACTTTAATTTGGTAAATCATATAAGTTCCACTCACAGTCAAAATTAGAGGTAAACATTTTCGTATATTTATTGCATTAAAAGTATTAATTTTAAACTACACATTTTGTGATTATTACATATTTTATTACATATTTCCCTGGTATTTACTACATTTTTATGTACATATTTCGCACTTTGATATTACATAAAAATCCGGGCCCTATTTATTTGTATGATTAAAATATGCCCCCTAAAGCAATCAATAACTCCTATAATATGAAATAAGACAAATAACTAAAATAGATATTAGTGATTTTTCTATTTAAAATTAAGCTTATAATCTGGACCCCAAGAAAATAATCTGAAACTAACCTGATTGTATTTCAGAACATGGGAAATTCTATACGTTCCTGCTCTTCGGTTGTGGCTGCTGCCTCACCGCTATGATAGCGGAGTTATATGCAACCGGATATGTGATACCGGCGGCACAGTGTGAATTCGAAATGGATTCGAACGAGAAGGGTCTACTGAACGCCATATGCTACATAGGTATTAGTTGTCTTCTTTCTTTTCTTCATCTTTATATAGCATTATTATGTAAGTTATAGTATTATATTGTTTTGTATTATTAATGTTACTTTTCTCTTCTTTTGTTTGTTTTTGTCTTGTGCATATCAAAAGCACGAACGGCCGTCTAGGCCCGTGCGCTGGATTTATTCTATGGATAATGTATCTAACAGGTATATAAGAATAAAGATGCACCTTACCATACCAGTAGACCTTTAATTGTCTACTGACTAATTTATCATCGTTCACGCCGAGAATTTACAGGAGATTTTCACTTTCACTCTGTATATTACAGTAGCTGCAGTAGCTATAGCTCTCTTAGCATTAGCTATTGAAATAGAGGAAACTTGAAACTTCAAAAGCTAGCTTAGGCCTACTATCTGTGTTTGGCTCTTAATCAAACACTTTAAATTCCTAAACATTTTATCAAACTGGATATACTGACGAGAAGAGATAGGAAAAGTTCCATTTGGAAAATATGTACATGAATATAGTGGAAAAGGATGGAATATTTTGGAAAATATTTAAAAATCATAAAAAATATGCAATAATTTTTTACTTAATACAAATTAAGTATTATTATATTTAACATATAATCGTGAATTCGAATTTTCAGCACAGTGAACAGTTACATATTTTTCAATGAAGTTCTTTGGGGTCACTGAATGACATCTGTCTCTGTCCGGAGGAATGTTCTGAGAAAATCCCCTCGGGAGGATCAATATTATCTTTCTTTTCAAAATCTCCACCATCTTACTGTTCACACATGCTGTCACAAAAATGAATAATTGCCCGTAATTTCAGTTTCTGTTCTCAAAATAATGGCACACAAGGCATATTGTCGACAGCATTTATATATTTCACAGCATTGGTTACATATTTCACAGCACTAAAATTTGCCCTGAATGGCCTATCTTTCCCACGTTATTTATATGTGCAAAATTTGGTCGACATCAGTTTTGACACTCCTTGCATGTCCCTTGTGTACATCATCGTAATCGTATGCATAATATTTTAGAAATAAGTGCAGTTCTTTAAGAAGGCAATAGCCAGATAATCGTTTTGCGAAAGAGAAAGTGATATTTCAGAAGTTAACCTTCGCCTTCGTGATGAAAATTTATTTTTAAATATTAGGACTTCGGGTATATAATACAGCTATGTATTAAAACATTTCACTAGAGAAAGTCTTGAAATGTTTTATAATTTGTGTAGACAAAATATTTTCTTGAGAATTTTGCCTAAAATCTTGCAATCTGATTAGGCCTCTTAAAACTAAAAGTTTGAAACTATAATTCTTCAATATTTTGAAGAGAGAAGAATTCTTTAGTACCTGACAGTTTTGTGTTATTTAAGATTTTAAATTGTTACGTAGATTTATATAAACTACAATTATGCAGGTCCATGCAGAACATTATGTGCTTTGGATCCCATGTTTCCGTATGTAATATAATAATTCCCTCTTCCAAATTATCGTGTCACTAAAAAGGTACTTAATTCTGAAACACTCTGGATAACGTGGATTTCCTGACATTTTATATATCAGTTTACAGTGCTCGTTCTGCGCAAGCAGGCATAAACTGAACAATACTAACAATAACTAGAGTAAAAACTCTGTCGAATTATAACAATGTTATCTCGACTCATTTTCTTCATAGGAATGATTTCCAGTTCACAAATGTGGGGCTACCTTGCGGACACGAAGGGGCGCAGAAGAATTCTCATTATTGCACTGTTGCTGGACGGAATTTGTGCAGTGCTCTCAAGTTTTGCGCACGCGTATTGGGTCTTCGTTATACTGCGATTCTTCAACGGATTCTTGTAAGCATACTACTGAAGAACTTTTAACGATTATTTATACTTACTTACTTACTTAATTAATGGCAATAGACAATTCCTAAGCAAGTTAAAGGAATGTTATCTATTTTAGGGACCCTGGAGGTTCATTGCCGCGCTTACATGAGCCCGCCATTCAACCCTATCCTGTGCTAACTCCATCCAACCATCCCTCGCAAATCCTACTTTCTTAAATCTATCCTAAAGTTGTCCTCCCACCTAAGTTTAGGTTTTCCAAGTGGTCTCTTAACTTCTTGTCTCCCAGCCAATGTTTTCGAGACATGTCTTTCCTTCCCCATGCGCGCAACATGTCCAGTCCATTTCATTCTCCGTGATTTAATTATCCTTACTATGTTCGATGAAGAGTATAGGTTATGAAGCTCCTCATTATGCACTTTTCTCCAGTCCCCAATCTCTCTTGTGTTAAAAGAAGTCCGAATATTTTTGAAGCACCCTGTTTTCGAACACTCTCAGATTATGTACTTCCCGAAGAGTATGCGGCCATGTTTCATATCCATACAATACAACCGGCAAAGTAATTGTTTTATAACTTTTTATTTTTAGATTTCTGGATAGGAGACGAGAAGATAAAGTTCTCGAACTGCAAAAAAAACAAGCATTTCACTCGACACTTAACCTCTACCTTAATAATGAGAATTTATACTATTTATAACTTCAAATTCAATTATGGATGAGTATCCATTAGCTCAATTATTATCTGTTATAATAGTGAAAAACATGTGACTTATCATAACCAAGACCACAAGTTACTTTATACAAGGAATATTCTAAGTACGATTTTGTATACTGGTATTTCTCTTTTTTCTCTTTTACTTACACAACCTGGTATTTTTTTCTTCTCTTTCCTTTATTAGTACATAAATGCCAATAATAGAAAAAATACCAGTTGCTTGCAGAGGCCTTTGATGCGTATCAAGGATAGGGGCCAATATAAAAAATTATATATATATATATATATATATATATATATAATTAAATAATAGACATTTCATTTTCAGTGTACGTCCCATTTGCAGTGGCGTTTGCCCATCTGGGATAATTCCATCCATTAACTACAAGAACAAGAGCAGTCTTCATTCTATACTTAGGGTAGGAAAAGCCACGTAAGTGTTTCACATCGGAATTCTTCTTTTTAAATATTGGATGTTATTGCATTTTCAGTATCTGTGCCCCATCTGCAGTGGTGTTTGCGCATTTGGGAGAGTTTCATCCATTAACTACAAGAACAAGTGCAATTTTGAAAGCTTCGATATTCCAGTCATTAGGAGGCTTCTACACAATAGGTAGCTATAATTTAATGCATTTGAGGGACAATTTAAGTTCATCCTGAGTAAGATGGTTTATGGTGAAATCACATGTCCAATCTGGATATTTTCAAAATACCGTATTTTTCGGACCAGAAAACGCACTTTTTTCCCTTAAAAATATGTTTGAAAATTGGGTGCGTCTAATGGTCCGAGGTAAACTACAAATATTAATATTGCGGTAAATATTGCTAGTAATACCATAATCATAAAGAAGGTGTTGTAAGGATTACTTGCAAATTTTGGCACAGACTTTACATCAGTGCACTTATCACAATCGGTAAAATGAGGGAAATGGTAAGCCGGGTATACAATGTGAAAAGAAAGGAATGTTGGGTTCTTTCATACAAAAGGAGTTGTCTCTTTGGGGTGGTCTAAAGGAAGGCAATGACCTCTAAACAGTCTGATATTGAGCACTGAATCCATGGTAGAAAGTCATAATTTGTGTACGCAGTGAAGTATATTATTCCCTTTTTAAAATATCGTTTAGAACCACATTAATCTATTTCTTAAATTTCCATACTAAAACCAACGGTCGTCTTATGGTCCGGAGCGTCTTATAGTCCGAAAAAAACGGTAACTTATTCGGTCTATATAACCTGTATAACTAACAGATATGTGTAATTTTGTGTTTTAGTTATGACTTTGGCTATACTAACTCAAGAGTTCACTTTGAAATTACCTGGGACTGTAATGGATTACAATTCTTGGAGAGTATTTCTAATCGCTATGGCAATACCAAGCTTTGTCGCATCGTTCCTTATATACCTCCTGCCAGAGTCTCCAAAATATCTGTTGAATGTTGGCAAGCATAACGAGGCCTTACATATTCTGAGATATGTCTTTGCTATCAACACTGGCCGCAAGCCCGAAGATTATCCAGTGAGTAATGCTATGGAAGATTGAATAGAATAAGTTGCATATTGGCTATAGAATTAGGCCTATATCACTCCTCTTTGG
The DNA here is from genome assembly GCA_964059195.1 of Ectobius pallidus. Taxonomy (NCBI): domain Eukaryota; kingdom Metazoa; phylum Arthropoda; class Insecta; order Blattodea; family Ectobiidae; genus Ectobius; species Ectobius pallidus. The sequence goes on along the minus strand of CAXKWD010000004.1, from coordinate 49,814,383 downwards.
TTGAGGGGGAGAGTATGCCCACTTTGTGGGGCAGGAGAAACTTCACACCATATTTTGGCAGAGTGTACATTCACGGAAACACTGAGGCAACGGCATCTACCAGAGTCTTTCACTGCTTCTTGTAGGGGTCAGCTGTTCACATACGATCTGCTGCTTAACACTAGATTTTTTGGGGGGTGGGGAAATTTATGTCCAAAGTGAGGCAGCTTAGGATGAAACTGGCCGAGGGAGTGGGACCGAGGGAGTAAGGGGAGTACTCCGATGGGGTAGACGGCTGTATATAGAATAATATGTGAAATATATTTGGTTGGTGTGTTTAAGGGTATTGCTGGTGTATGTGCTATTTTTGGAGGGGAATGTGTGTGTGTGTGTGTGTGTGATGTTTTGTTTGTATATTTACTAGTTTTAAACTGTTTGTCTGTGTGTTTTTAGTTTTACTTTTAGGGTACATTTTTGCTTGTGCACAGTTAAAGCATGAACAGCCTAAGGGCTCATGCAACGAATAATGTAAAAAGATAGTTTTCCTTGTTAACAATAAAAGCACTTCATTCATTCATTACTTATGTACTTATAAACTTATGAGGTAGGCCAAACTGAAAACTCGGATTCTATTCCCTCCAGAACGAATATTTTTTTCTTCTACAAAATATAATTGAAATTCCTTCTGCGAGGCGTTGAGAAAAATTTTAATTTAGTGTAGGAAGTTCTGTTTATAATTGCTTTATAAGCGTATAGTGTTTACATGCTGCCTAGATAAAAAGTTGTTACTTTAATTTTGATACCTATATGTTGTTTATAATGGCATGAGAATAGGTTAAACCTAATAGTTGCCCATCTCTACAGGTGACAGGATTAATTATGGATCCCGTCGAAGCTGAAGCCGCCACTCAAGAGAAGCCCAAGTCAGTATTCTCTGTTCTGAAGAACATATGGTCCCAAACAGCACCTCTGTTCAAAAAGCCTTATGTTTTCCTGACGACCCTAGCGTACTTCATGCAATTTATTCTATACATGAGGTAAGTACTCGTAAAACTGGGAAGAAGAGACAAGAAGCTTGGTTTGAATATGAGCGGTAGCAATATGAGCTTATGGAGTGGCTTCAAAGCGACATTCTCGCGCAGGTCATGATTCATGTCCCCTCTGATCAGTTATAATTGGTTTCGTGCCGCGTCAAAATGTGATAAGTGGAAGTCGTCTACTATTAAAAGGAAGAGAACGTTGAACGTACACTGAACTATGTTATTTTAATATTTCACTTTATAGCCTAGATGTTTTAATAGTAATTACCAGGGCCCGGATTCTAATGACATGTCATCTTTTTATTGATGCTGCATAGACATTGCCAGCTTGTGGATAAATCCTAATCATGGCCTCTAGATTATAGAAATGCATTTTTATTAGGTCATTTTATGCCATTTTAAACTTTTAGGGCATTTATTTCAATTTTAGGTCATTATTTTGTTGTTTTCCTGTTATTTGCTTCCTTATTTAGTCATTTTCATGTATTTACATTGAGTGTATTCACTTTTTTTCGTTACTAGCGGCGCTGTCTTTGAAGTATTGTTTGTTTAATGGAAGAAGGAAAAATTCGACGTTAAGTGTTGACATGTCTCAGCCGGAAGTGAAAATCAAAGATACGCCAGAATTTTGTATTATATTAACAACTGTTTACCCCCAATAAACAACAATATAATCCGGCAGACCACAAAAGGAAATGCCAAATTTTGACTCACCAGTGCCTCAGTGCCAGTATAAATTTCCATGGGAAAAGAACATTCACAACATTACAGTTATTTACAGTTTTTACAATTATGTACAAACTAGTCTATAACTTTGTGTGTACAATCATATTTTTTTATAAATAAAATATCAGTTTTTAGGTTATTTTTTATAATTATTAAGTCATTTTCTTTAAAATTTAGGGTCATTTTATAGGTCATTTTTCAAACAATTTTAGGTCTTCAGAATCCGGGCCCTGGTAATGACACACAACATGATGTAGAAATCGAAAATTAATATTGAATAATTATTGAAAGAATATCTTCCAACAGACTGCTCAGTCAGATTCTAATATAGCCTATGTTTCACGTGATCACAGGAAATTAGATCATTGAAACGGAAACACTAGGAACTAATAGGCCTACGTGATTAATTATGTATAATTATGAAGACTATAGTAAAACTACAACTATCCGAACTCAACTATCCGAATCGCCAATTATCCGGATCGCTTTCAGGCCGTGTTTAAGCGGCGAGCATTATGAAACTCTCTTTCGGGGCCAATTATTTGCAAAAAAGCAAGACTTTTAGCCAACAAAATCGAGTTTGTTGGCAAAACAACTGAATCTTACCGATATGTTTAAAATATAACAATTTATGTCAGTACAGAACTGTAAATTTTATTTTTTATTTTTATATTCTTTTAGAAATTACATTTTCATTATTTATCCAAATGCCCGGATATTTGATTTTACGGTTCTGGTCCGGTCCAAATTAATCCGGTTAATTGGAGTTCTACTGTATATATATAGGCTAGAGTGGAAGGGGTAGAACTGTGCATATTTTAAGATCAAACAAAATATTCCAGTACCTTGTTTGTTTCAAGTGAGTGAATGTTAACCATATCGCAATTTTTCATTTGAAGAGATGATGTTTTATTCGTACACAGTCTTCAAGGGTGTCACATCACGTTCACTAAGGTATATATCTACGGCTGCCATGACTGACGTGAAGAAAAGTTGGCTTGTCTCTCTGAATTCAATTCCCACCTCTGAATGGCCTTCCCCTCGCTCGCGTTTCGCCAGTATCAGGAAAGAAAGACCGTACAGTCTGCGTCCGTCAAGAAATTGTCCCTTGCAATCAATAAATAATCCACTATGTACCTAGTGAGCTGATAAGCTCACTGAAGTGAGACATTTCTTATAGGCCCAGAGCTCAGACTATGCTGTACATGAGAATATTATAGGAGAAAAATTCCTCCGGCACTGGGACTTGAACCCAGGACCTTTGGCTATTCGCGCCAATGCTCTACCAACTGAGCTAAGCCGGAGCTCAATTCACAGCGCCAGATGGAACTTCTCTCCTATGATTGATCAAGTCCCAGTGCCGGAGGAATTTTTCTCCTATAATATTCTCATGTAGTGTCCAACAGAGACAATAATCTGTGGCTCATGAATGCTTATATATCTATGCTGTACATAGCCTATTGGGCAATTTTTTTTCTTTTACTTCACTCAAACAAAACAGCATCTGCTCCGGTCGAAGTCAACTTAGAATATAAGACATGTATCCAGAGCCGTGGTTTACCTTTTTTTTAATATAATACCATTTGCATTATTATTACAATTTAAATGGCAATGACAAAGGAGCTAATGAGCTAATAGCTAAACTTGCCATCAAATTTACTGACAGAACCAGAATCCCGTAACCAAGAAGCAAGTTTTCTTAAGTGTTAAGGCAAGTTTTTCAATTGAAATCTAATGGAAGTTCCCGAAAAGTGAACGGAAATTTGTACTAAACAAATAGGGAATTGGTAAGTAATTCAGTGTAGAATGGACAACCCTGACTACTGTACGAGCAAGCAGCACGTAATCACGGTGAATCGCTATCTATCGTATTTTACGGACCATAAGACGAATTTGTTTACCTTGAAAACAGAGACTTGAAAGTTGGGTGCGTCTAATGATACGAAGTATACAAAAAAATTAAATTATGGTAAATACTGCCAGAATACCATAGTTATAAACAAGGTGTTATAAACGATGATAGTTACAAATTTTGGCACAATCGTAAAGTAAGGGTAGCTGGAAGCCAGGTATACAATGCAAAAAGAAAGGAATGTTGAGTTATTTTATACGAAAGGAGTTGTCTCCGTCGGGTGGTTTAAATGAAGTCAATGACATTTAAACAGCCTTGTCCCGTTGCACTAACCGTATGGTGAATTGATGATTAGAGGGTGTAAAAGTATTTTCAGTCCTTAATGAGAAATCAGTTCGGTAGTTAAAATTTATGCGATGCCACCTGTACAGAAGAGATTTTCGTAAGACGCAGATTTTAAGTTAGAAGTGATTTACATTGATTCCATTATACAAGGTCATAATTTGTTTATGCGATGAGATATATTATTCCCTTTAAGATTTGTCGTTTAGAATTACATTAAATTTCTTTTCCTTTAAATGTCCATCCTGAAATCAAGGTGCGTCTTATGGTCCGGAGCGTCTTATATTCCATAAAATACTGTAGCTAGCGAGGGATGTCCAAATTATACTGGTTAGGTGCTTAACCTGACGATATTGTAGCCTCGATTTGGAAACCCGCTTCCTATAGAATACATGTTCTGAAGCGAAATTTTATGGCAAGTTCCGATATGAGCTCATTAATAATTCCCTTGTGACACTTGTTAAAAAGCATAACAACATTAAAAAATAATATTCAGAGATGTATACAAAATAAAGTTATTCCTATAACTATTTTCTTTGCACAGTTACAACGGCTTCCCAATGTGGCTGCCTGAAATTTTCAACCGCTTGAAGTACGGAAACATGCACCCAAATGACAGCTTAACAATTTGTGGAGTTGTAGAGGCTGTGAAAGAAACGATAATATCTCACTCTGACCTACTGTTGCTTACAGGCAACAATAGAACAGTAGCCAACATTAGTCTACAGAGGAATCTAATGGAAGACACCATATTTGACGGATTAGCCAACACAACAGAACGCGTGAACTGCATATCACATGTGAATACTACTTTGGTGTGGAACTTGCTGGCCATAGCAGTGGTGTGTATGGTTGGGTTCATTGGCTCTGTAATCGCTGTCCGTTACGTCAATAAGAAACTCCTAATGAGTAAGTTTATATACTTTCTGATTAACTTCATTTGTATTTATTATCATAAAATCAAATCATAAGTATAGTGAGTCCCACGCAAGAGTTGGCCAATGACGCGGGTTTCTGCGTCGCCGTTGGCACAGCTCCAACTCCCGGGCGATCGGGTGAAACAACTACGCTAATAAAGCCGCGATCGGTGTAACGATTCAGGTTCTCACATTTACAGTTAACATTAGAATGAAAATAACCACGCACCTCATCACAAAAGATGCTGGAAATGTTCTCTTCTTGCATCCACACAATACTGACACCTTTTTAGGAAATTTTCTTTCACGCACGTAAGTTCAGCTTCCTGAGATAGAGTTCATTTCTCTTGTGATATTGTCTTTAAGTTCTTCTAACAGCATGTGGCTATTATTTATGGGGAATCTTGAAAAATAAAGTGTATAGGTCAATTTTCCATACATTCGCCATCGCTGCACCAATACTTGTCATCAGCAGTTGTGTTTTACTTTTTAGATTACTTGCTACTAGGCTACTGTTAATATAGTGTTATCGTAATTATAGTTATACGAGATCTAAAGTGGTTCGTGTTGTTCCACCTATTCCCTCGAATTTTGATTTTTTAAATTGCCTTGTTATATTATCAGCTTAATAGCTTTTTCATCACTAAAATCTAAAGTTGTCAAAATTATAAAACACTGAAACTTTGTAGGCTCAATATTCTGCGGACCTGAAGATGGCGGAACATAAGCCGAAATAAATCGTCCATCCCACAGCTGGATAGATTGGAACTCAGACTTCATATGTGAATTTGTTTCAGTGGGATGCCTTCTACTTGCAAGCATATGTGGAATGTCCCTGTACTTCGCCGCAGCAGAGTGGCTGATTGTTGCCCTGGCAGCTCTCCTTATGGCTTTACCTGGAGCCTGCGTCAATGTGCTCAACAGCATTATCATTGAATCTATCCCCACACAATTCAGGTAAACTGGCACTCTTCTAATTAGAGGATATGTTTAACTTTTCAAGGAATCAAATAATGGGCATTTCCAAGTTTTTTTTTTTTTTTTTTTTTTTTTTTAACAAAACAAAATTATTATTTTATGGATCTATTGAAAAGACGTCTTCCGCCAAATTTAAAAATGTGATTTGATCAAAGTAGAGTATAATAAAAAAAAGAAGCAATGTTAATGCGTAGCCTACGTTAGGAAGACTACCAGGCCTCTGCACCGTTGTCTGGCGGGTGTCAGCCGATGTACTAATCATTAAATGCTTAGGCTATGACGGGCGTCGGACAAAAGGGCAGACTAAAGTCATAACGCATAGAATTTGCTACAGCTCTTCGAAGGTATAAGTGTCCTGCGCAAATACACTTTCTCTCCCACGCGAACATTCTCCGCAGTCTGGTCGCGGTTTTCATGCTATCCACATCGGATTTTTAAAGGCAGCCTTATCAACTGAGGAGTAGAGCTCCGTTCATAGTTTAGTGGCATAAATAAACGCCTGTGCTGTTACCACGGCTATTTATTAATATGGATAGCTATAAGATGAATGAACCGGCAGACGACAAATGAATCTCGCCACAAGAATTTACATAGAGGTCCCTTCAAAATCATTTGAAGTTCTCAGTGGCTATGTAATATTACCACAGTATATTGGAATATTTTCATGAAGACTTCAAAACGATTTGAATAAACTTATTGTACTGTAGTGAATATGATCCTTGTTTTCATTGCAATTTTAGATTCGGTAATGGAACAATGTTTCCGAGAGAATCCGCTCTCCCTAGAACCAATGAAATGTAGGCTTAACGATATGAAATCGATTAGATTAGACTATGGCAAGTTTAGGTGTTCTCATGAAATTGACCACGAACTCGACCCAAACTGATCCCTACATTTTAGGTGTATTGATCTTGAGACTCAAACCCATCTGAATTCCCGTATTCATGACGATATCAATCCAGTATTCAAATCGATTTGAACTCTTCATGAAAAATCAGTATTTTGTCGTTTCAGAGCAATGTCAGTGTGCCTTTCCATGATGTTCGGCAGGCTTGGTGTGGCGGTGTGCAGTTTGCTTACAGGAATGCTACTGGAGACCACCTGTTGGGCTGTATTCGCAATGCTAAGTGGATCTCTTTTATGTAAGTATCTAATAAATACTCTTCATTAGCCTTATTTTCTTTTATAACTACTTGGAGAGGATCGAAAGATACGTAATATCAAAGCATTTATGCTCATACGAACTTGAAACCTTGTGCCTGAATCAATATGGTCAATGACACATAAGAAAATCTTATGTGAAAGCACGTTAAGTTCCTCTGCCCAAATAAAAGGTTCACCTCTTAGCACAATTTATATTATGTATGTCATTCTCTTCATGGTAAATTGGTTCTAAAAATAAAGAGGTTCATTACCTTAAGCCTGGGAAATACACGTTTCTCAATTCACATTCTGATATAGAAATAGAGACGTACTGCAAAGAGGACTTATTTGTGTCAACCTGATGCAAAGCTTTATTGTTCACCAGGCAAGGCTGAGTTTCTAAAAAAAACACTAGGTGGCTTACTGGCTTATAACTACCCTTCAGAGAATTCAGTGAAAACATGTTCAAATAAAAGTTTTAGCTTTTAGTGCAAGCATTCCAAGATTTAAACAAAACCGTTTCGCTGTTTTCGAGAAAATCGCGAAAAACGAAATTTTCTTTACGCCAAGCAGCATTAAAAGTAAGAGAAAGTAGTCGCCAATCATCGTGTCACATCCCCAGAAGGTACCTAACCCAAATACAAAATGTCTTTATACTATTTTTCGTTCTCGAGTTAGGCTGTCCACAGACACACATAGACATGTTTCTGAGATTAGTATTTTTGGATTCAGGGGGCCTCAAAACGTGTATTTATGTTAAAAACTTCGAAATTCGGGGTCGAACACAATAATTCCTGTACCTGTGGCACGAGTAGAAGTGAAAATATCTCCCCGTTTCCACCATAGGGTAGGCCTATTAAAACCGAATTCTTAATCTTAAAATAGTTATTAAAGAATGGGAAGATAGATTCTATAATCATAATTCCGAAGCAGTGTAAGTTTTGGTAATATAAGGGCGTCTAGGTTTCCAAAATAAAAAAAGATAGGCCTACATTTTTCATATTTCAACCCTTAAAAAGAGGAACAAAAATACAACACACAAGAATATAATAACATATGATCATTAGATAATTTTTTTCAACATAAGTCAAATACAGGACTAAATTGTTTATGTTTATAGTTAAACAGTAACAGGATTATCATTATCATTATAAGTTATTTATGCGAAGGCATTATGTTCTTCAAAAAGTTTTCTTATTTCATTATTCTCTCATAAAAGTCAATACAAGAAATATTTTGTTTGCTCAAATAGGCTACTGTTGATATATAAAAATACATAAGAAGAGACAATAAGCGTCCATTTAAGGTTTTGTCGGGAAAACGGGACCATAGCCTAAAAAAAGGGAAAATCCCATGAAAAAATTGACGTCTCTAGGTAATATTATCTTTAATATCATAAGTCTTTCCTGGGGGGCATGGGCCGCATAAGGGGATTTTAAAACTCAGGTAAAGAAAGAAAGAAAGAAAAGCTTAAATTTGCAAGGAGAAAATATTAATTTGATTCAATAGTTTATCAAATACCAAACTAATCTCTTAACTACTTAGTGAAACGTTTGCTTGCTTTTCTTTCAGTGTGTGCTTTCCTATTACTCATCATGGCAACGCCTTCTGTCAACTGATACTGGACAGCAGGTCGACAGTAGAAAATATTGATCCTAAAAAAGTACCATATTTACTCATGAATAGGCCACAGTTTTCACTCAAAATATAAGCTAGAAAATGTATATGTCGCTTATACTCGAAATAAAAGCATGTTTTAAGTTTTCCTACATTTATTTATTTTTAATTCGAGTATGGGTTCATACAAGCGTTCTTGGCGAAATCCTATTGTAGGGTAACCCAATTTTAAAACAGAGATTAACTTCTTAAAACACCTAATATCACACGCGTGAAGAGGTGTTGTCTTAACGAACGATTTGGTCCAATCCACCCGCCCTAAGTGATGCCTTTTCTTTTATAACACGATCTAGCGAAAAGTAGCGAAATTTCCGCAATATTTCCATCTGCATACGATGAAGAAACTTGTGATTGGGCATTAGAGATGTGACGTCACACCGCCAGGATTAGAGCACGTTGAATTTTGGGTAAACAGGTTGACAAATAGGACAAACCTCGCGGGAGACATACTGGTAAATGGCATATTTATGAAACGGGAGAATTCAGTATACCCGGGGGCTACCTTGCTACAGCACGCTAAACTTATTTTGCTATTAATTTTTACTACCTTAATATTGAAATTTAGGTTATTAAGTTTCACGACTTTGAAACGATAGAAAATCGCTTTTTTTTCATGGGACTTATTTGCGCGGTCAGTAACGAATGACCTAAGTGGCACTAGTAAGTCTCCCTTTCCGTCTCTATTCCCCTTCTCAACTTGCGGCATTTTTTAAGGGGGATATGGTAGCTTCTCCCCTGTCCTTTCACTCTAGACCTCTCGTACTAAAGTCTGACCGTTCTAAAAAGGATACCTGAAGTAAACAAGAACCAGTACATCTAGCACATTACTCGTATGACTTAAGAGTGAGAGGCAGACATAATGGTTTTTGTTTACTTCAGGTTTCCTTCTTAGCTCGTCTCGGGTATAGCTGTATTCCACGTGCTTCAAAGCAAGCTGCACGTTGAAGCCCGAAGCCTAACTTGTTGAGTTGACAATTTTTAAAGTGAATCCGTGTGTTTTACTAATTATTAATTGTAATTTAATGCAACTTTATTAAAGAGATTTAAAAAAAAATGAATTCTGTAGATTCGTTATTAAAGCAGCCGTTTTCTTCATTACCTTTCGAAGAGAAACTTCAAATGAAAGTTTACGAAGAGCAACACCTCAATTATTACAGTGAAATTATTTATTCCTGTCCTGCTCAGAGAAGTATGCAGCAGCGTGGATTAGTCTATATCACAATATTGCCATTTGAAGGGGTGATAATTTATTTGTACGCCCAGTCTTCAGTCACATCGCGCTGACTAAGGTATCCGGCTACGGCCGTGATTACTGGCATGAGGGGAAGATGACTTGCCTCTCTTAATTTAACTCCAGCGTCTGAATGATCTTCCCCGGAATCGCGTTTCTCCAGCGCCAGGAAGTAAAATTGTTACGATTATTCAAGGGGGAAAAGTAGGCAATACCTATTCAAGCTGTTTCCACAACAATGTTTATAAAAAGTACCGGTATTCATGGATGTGCGGGTGTGAAATTAGAAGTTCTCTCTTTTGTTTCCCTTACCTTTCGTATGGTGGCAGTGACTCTTACTAAAGAGATGGCATAAAAGACCTAGGCCATTTAAATGAATATGCAAAAAATTATCAACCTACTTTTTATCTTGCACCACGCTAGTTCAAAATTTTACGAGCCGTCACTGCTCTACTAAAATAATATCACTGTTCATAACCTAACAAGAACCAGTCAATAAACACCACAATGCATGAGGGAGATATAATATGGCACACTTACAAAACGGGAGAATTCAGTATGCCCTATTAAATATGACTGTTCCTAACCTGACATTGCAGCCGACACACAGCGGCAGCACACCTGCCATTGTACTGATAAGCAATGCAGAAGATTCGTGGTTCGTCGATCCACAATACCAGTACTGCTCTAAGCATAGAAAGCACAGTGATATCTTAATATCGTAATTAAACAGTAATATACGGGTACTTCTTTTAACATAATAGTTGCAGATCGTGATAATTGGTTCCATTCTTTAGGTAAATAAGTTAAGTGTTTACTAAATAATCGTAAGGCCTCAGATATTAGTAGCATTTCATATTAACTACTATAATATCTACTGATATGATTCCGCTTGATTCCAACCTGCAACCTGGCCAATCTCTCTATTTAATCGAAGCTGTCGGAGGCCTGTTACAGTATTTTCAGAAAAGGAAAGAAGTTCGTTTAAAACAAATAATAATGCAGGCCTACATTGGGGTGGCCCTTGTATGTCAGGTTAGTTGAACAAGACAACATGCACACAACCATAATGGAGCGGCCAATGGGCAACATCACTAACCTCATATCCATGTGTGGACTGCTATCAGCTGCACGACGACAGAGTTTTAGCACACAGTAAACACACGCTTAACAAGTATCACTGTCACATTCCGCCTAATTTCCGTCTATATTAATCGCGAATTAATCGTTTTAATTACACTAAAAGCACAGAAAACAAACAACCACTCTTACCACACGCACTTCCTTGATCAAACCGACGAGGATGAAAACAAGCGCGTTCAATTTTAGAAGTTCTCTACTCTTTGATACTGGCATATAATTGGCCATGAGTCATACCTAGGCAAACCCGGATGCTACGTGAAAACGCACTAAAAAGAAAAGAGAATCATGAGAATAACAACTTTGATGAACTCCATAACCCTTAATTTCAAATATTATCATCATTTATCAAATAAATACTGTATATGCTAATAATTTTAGAAGTGCAGTCACTGTCTTTGGTACAGTACTAACCCCCTCTGGCTAATACAAAATAAATAAAATGCTAAGAGTGCATATTTTAAGCACTAATCTCTCCATACACGGTAACAAATTAAGAACAAATAAACTGGAGTATATGGGCGAGGGACTTATAGCTTATGCCGTTTCCACAGCATTCTATCAAAACTAGTATCAATATTAAATTATGATTAGTTATACACTTCTTTAATTGCTCAAGGGCTTTATCAATGAGAATTCAATCAGAGCCCACCATCAACCACACTCCCTAGAAGAAGCAGCAAGAATAGATTTGAAATGGCAAGTAATTTTTGCCCAAGAACTTTTTCTTCATGGATGTGGGGTTATGTGCCATGAATATAAGACATGTGCCAGTTGTTTTACTTTCATTCCAAAAAGACACACTGGATTTTTGTGCTTGAAAAAAAAACCATGTCCTCAACCAGGTTTAACAATATGGTTGGGTCGGCCTGGGTGGCACAGTTAGTATAACGCTGGCATTCCGTGCCCAAGGTTGCGGGTTCGATCCCGGCCCAGGTCGATGGCATTTATGTGTGCATAAATGTGACAGGCACATGTCAGTAGATATACTGGCATGTAAAAGAACTCCTGTGGGACAAAATTCCGGCACACCAGCGACGGTCACAGGCCTAAGTTGCAGTACATCCGTTAAATAACCATATAGGGTAAGGGAGGGTAATTGTAAACAAGGGGTATTTGGAACAGTTGATATAAAACTTAAATGGTGATATTTCTGTTCTCATGATTGCTGTCATTGGATTTAGCCATCTTATTTTTAGCAGATATCAGTTTTCCTCACTTTTCTGTGCTGTATATTGTTGAATGTGGAGCTTTTTGTATTGCTATGCGTGGAAGTTCAGAAAGCGAAGATTTCAGAAGAAAGAAAATTTCCCTTCTCCCTTCATTGCTTGGTAAGTTGGACTCCTATTATTGTTTATTGAGCTTGTTATCATTCCCAAATGAAATTGTATTAAGTGAAATTACTAAAATTTAAATTAGATAAAGTGTCAGTGTGTGTTTACATTTTCCCCTGAAATAATGGAAAGCAGGGAAATTGGAAACAGAAATTCATTCCAACATAAACTTGTAAAATTATAAGTAACAGATGATTTATATTGTTCCAGGTATTGGAAAGTGCCAAGGGCATATGTTAGGTACAGTACACCACCATTGGTCAAGGTTCTTCCCAGTCCCAAACTTAGTACACACACACACATATAATGTTGGGGTATTGGGCTAATCTCATCCACTGAAAAATGTGCCGTCTAGGATTTGAGAACAAAATTACATACATCACCCCAAAAACATACTTCAAATGACAAGCCAGCATTCATTGCTTGAAGTCTTGTTGAGCTCTTCTGCAAAATGCCACGAGATAAATTTTCCTTCCTGCTTTGAAAAAAGTAAATTGCCGACTGCAACAACTTTGCTATGGTGAAGTGTAAACCAATGAAGATGTTTTGTGTCAACTGATGGAAGTGAAAAGGATAAAAAAGGAAAGAAAAGTAGAGCAGAGCAATGACAGTTGAGGACCAGCTGCCAGCGCTTGATGAACTTGAAAACGTAAAACTTTCAGTGTGGATGAAGAGAATAACCCAGCCCAGATTGAATATTCAGCCCCCACAACAGCATCTATTAAACTTGGAGCATAGGCCTATGTATTAGCTGGATTCTCTGTGGAAGAAGAAAATCTATTAACTTTATCTATGCAGCCGTGGTACAAGAGTTAAGGGGACAGGAAGTCGAGTCTACAGGCTGACTGAAGAAGATTTTTCAAGCACAGGAAGATGATATTTTGATGCTGAAGAGTGGGACATTTTGGCAATTTTGCCAGACAACTGTTGTGGAGTGTGACATTTTGGCAATTTTGCTGGCGCTTACCATTCAGAAATGTGGGGAACAAACTAAGTATAGGCTATATTTGAAAATTCAACTGTTGTTACTAAAGGTTAACCATCTTTCCTCTGTCCATTTTTACCTTCATTAAGAATGTACTGCCTTATCTTGGGCGTTTCTGAATAAATTTCATACAAAGGTTACCTTATTTTCAATACATCTATCTGGTTTGCATTAGTGTTTGGGGTAATTGTAAACATTGTCCTAATCACTCAAGAAAACCTTCAAATTTTGCTAAAATATGTTTGTTTGCAAATACCCCTGATCCCAAGTCCTTAGCTTATCTGGTACTCAGAGATCACTGTTTCCATTTACCCCCGAGTTAGTGGGGTAAATGTGAACATATGGGGTAAAAGTAAACTTAGTCTAGTGTCATTCTAGATCATTAGATTAATGTTTCAAAGAGGTGGATCTATATTATAAAGTTGTTATATCTGTAAAGTCCAAAATTTACATGGATATTTTAACTTGGGTAGTAATTATATCAAGTCAAAGTGGAAACTTACAAAATCTGTTTACAATCACCCTACCTTACCCTACCAATCAATATGGTTGGGTTAGGTTGCTCAAGAGGTTTGAACCCTGGAGCCTTTCCATGGATCCTAGCAAAAGAGTCAAATTAATACTATTATTATTATTATTATTTTTAAAAAATTAAGAAAATAATTCAATAAAGGCTTTTCATAACTTATATTTACATATTTATTATTATTTAATCTCTGACTAGAAAAGCCCTACTTTACAATGAAGTACCATATATTAGGACTACATTTAGAGTGAAATGGTGAAAACTTAATTGGGTGCACTGAAGAATATCTAACATTAGTAACATGAAGTTTGAGCTCAAGCCTTTGGTTTCAAATACTGGACATGTGAAAAGATGTTTTACAGTCTGCAGATAGTCTCCACACTCGCATTATAATTACCTTCTACTTGTATATGGAATATTTTGAAATAGCTGCCAAACTTTCTGTGTCCTGACAGAAACTGTGTAAAATGCAGGCTGGTTTCATTAATTTGCTGTTTATAAAGTCAGAGCCAGTGGTAAAGAAAAGTTATCTTGTTGTTGAGTAGATAACTGCCACTGATTATGCGGTACTAATACACATGCAATATTATAAAGGAAAAAATTAATACCTATAGTTCAGGAGTCTCCAAAATATGGCCCACAGGCCATATCCGTTAAGGAGTTGAATCTGGCCCACGCCCACTGCATGTGAAAAATCTAGCAAAATGGATAACAAGAAAATCATCATCTTCAAAATTAGTCATATTTGGTCCTTGAATTCCACTGTCTTCATGTATATACTAGTTTAAAATACAATATATAAAATTTTACTCACAGTGAATAGTTAAAAGAATGCTGCATTATGTTTCGAGTCTTTCCTCGACCCTTCCTCAGATGCCTCCAGAATCACTATTCACTGTGAGTAAAATTTTATATATTGTATTTTAAACTAGTATAGAAAATTATCATGGTTGCTATATTTTAAATGTGGCATGCAATTCTTACACTCTAACTCCCAGTCTTCTCGTGTTCGTATATAACAGAGTGGGCTTCTTATTTGACGTTGCTCTCCATTTAAATGTCTTGAATAAAAAACTTCAAGGTGAGAGCAATGTTACCTGTGGCCTTTACACTCTTAAACGTTTTAGGTAGAAGCTAGCACTTTCTGAAAGGAACACTTCCCTGAAGGTAAAAATGATTCCTTGTTTCCATTTCTGTTTGCGATGAACATCCTCACTAATCTCAAGGAACAGTTATCAGTCAAATTCACAGATTTAGTTGCATATTCCAAGAATATTAGAATATTCCAAAATCCTTTTTCTTGCAAAATTGAAGATGTTCAAACAGAATTGCAAACAGAGATGAAGGATACCAATTGCGGATGATTTCATGAAGGATAAGTTCAAAGTGCTCACTTTTACAACTTCCAAAAGAAAGCTATTCCAGGAACAACAACTTTGGATGCAGTTTATCTATATTTGGGACTACATACATGTGAACAAACATTTTCTCTGTTGAAACACACTAACTCGAAATAAAGAGATAATATGAATGACCAACATTTGCGAGACATTTTACTTTCCAACATTGGAACCACAAAAAGAAGCATAAACACCAGGCTGAAAGAACACAACATAACAATCAGTGTAAATTGGGAAACAGTTCTCAGCACCATACCCCAGTACTTCCGGTTATACTGTGAAGCCATAGAAATACACAGACAGTTTCTACAAAAAGCAAGAATCATAAAGTAAGCAGTATAATTAATATCAGTCTTACGGAGGAAGCAGCAGCAGTTGACACCCGACAGCCTTAGACACTTCTCTAAGGATGCCCAAAGCAGCTCATGGTGAAACATCAGCCAACAAAACTTTCAGACCATGGCCCACAAGCGCGGAAGTATTGACTTCAATACACGCTAGCCATGAAATCCTAAATACACATCAGGATCACTTTTGCTGCAGTGAAATTTAAAAATACAGTATTAAGAAAGGAATATCTTATTTCTTACCAGATGTCATGCATGAACTCTTTGAGCCCCCATGTTCCTATGGAAAAAAGATAGAAGAGGGAAAAAACTTGGGTTGTGATTTTACTCTAAAATTATGTTTAATTTCTAGATCTAATAATAAAAGTGAGTAGGTGAGAAGGAAGGTGAAAGTATCATATTTTTGCATACAAAAGTGGGATTTTGGTATTTACCTGTATGCTAGGAAGTAAACTGAGCAAAGGTTAAATTTTAATCCTTCAAGCTGACAGATTATCACTTTATTAAAACAAGATTCCAGAGGTATTTTCTGTACAAGCCTGGTTAGTATATGTAATGGAAATAAATGGATACAATTCACAGAATCAACATATAACAGGACCACTAATGATGGTCTCTCCTATTCTCTCTCCTAATCATAGAAACAAATTTTTCTGTAGGATTTTTCTGAAAATTTCATTAATTTATGTTTATACAAAGTTATTTATTTATTTTACATTCCTAACTCCAGTTGACAGAGTGTTTGAATGGTCAAAGTGGCTACTTAGATGCAAGCTTTGAAGGGTTTCCTTAAAATTCACTTTGTATAGTGAAGTAAATACACCATGATAAAAGTTTGGAAATTCATACAACAGTTTATTATTATATACAAGTAATTTACAAGTGCACAATTCACTACTGGTCATGATACTGTTAAATTAATGAGTGAATGCATGGCATAAAGCAGCAGCGTCCACACTTCCAAACAGTGTGTCCAGATCTGCACAGTATGCAACTCAGCCTCACAAACCTACCCAGTTCCCTCAGGTCCCTCCATCTGTATTTGCTTCTTCTCTTTGCGTGGCAGGGAAGCGTTCTTCCTCGCCAATCAGAGCTTTAGTGGACAGATATAATTAAATTTCACTAGAAATTACGAGAAAACCAAAATTATTTGCAATTAATATAAACCTCATAATTATGAATCACATGAAGGGATGGGCTATGAAAGAAGTACAAAGAACTACACATCAAAAGTACGGCTGTTATTTTGAACCGTTTGACATAGTTCACTCGTAAACTCATAATTTCTTTTTGTGTAAAAGGATGAAAATATCATTACGGCATGTATATACAGAAACAAATTGACTAGGAGACTTCTTTTACATAACTACAAAACTAGCAAGTGTTTGCTAATATACAAAACATAAATTCTAGTTTTTGTTTTAATTAGTCTTGTTTTCGTGAGTCAACAATTGCCTGCAAATCAGATGGAAATGTATGAGTTATAGATGCACGTAAACAACTTCTCAAATTTTCATCTGAAAGGGCATTTAGAATATGTAATAACCCCACAGATTTGCATAAAGAGAGGAACGCGATCGTAACATTGGCAAGAGCAAACGGATACAGGGAGGGTGTAATTAACAAAATCTGGAGGAGAATGGAGAGTGCGCACGGTGCAAGTGGTGGAAAGGAAGTGGATGTAAAAGTGAAAGATTCCTGCGCGAAAAATGTGAGCCTGAACTTCCGGCCCGGGACGAGCGAACGTTTGGGTAAGGTATTATGCAAATACGGGTTAAGGCCGGCATACAAGTCAGGAAGGACTATAGAGAACATGTTTTCGCAATATAAAAAACCAGGTGTATATGCAATAAACTGTAAAGATTGTGATGGTGTTTACATTGGGGAGACCGGGAGGTCGTTTTCCGTAAGGCTCTGAGAACATGAGCGCGATGTAAGGAACAAAAACACCAATACCGGCCTAAGTCAGCACATGGTTGAAAACAATCATCAAATCGGCGGCTTTGAAGTTTTAGAGGTAGAGAACGACGTTACTCGGAGGAAGATATGCGAGGCCTTTCATATTATCAGGAGAACGGGGAAACTCCTCAACAACTATGAAGGAGACCTAGGCGATGATTGGTTGGAAATCGTCAGGAGGTTCGCAAAGGGAACAACAACACCAAAATTTCCCCCCGTTTACGTAGCGACGCCCGCAGAGTACAAAATCCCGAGAGAATGGATCGAAGTACACCACAGGGATACCACCTTTATGTTACGCGCCGAGGGTATGGAGGATGATTGTGCACAGAGT
Source organism: Ectobius pallidus (assembly GCA_964059195.1). Classification (NCBI taxonomy): domain Eukaryota; kingdom Metazoa; phylum Arthropoda; class Insecta; order Blattodea; family Ectobiidae; genus Ectobius; species Ectobius pallidus. Next base: position 49,796,473 of record CAXKWD010000004.1, on the reverse strand, counting down.
GGTTTTCCGAACGTGCACAGGAGCACGGCAGAGACCCCTTCCAGCATGGACAACGTACCAACATGCGAGTAAACTTTAGTTCACCTGAGGAAGGCCTGGAGGTCAGGCTGAAACGTAGTGACCGTTTTAAAGGTAAAATTTTATCCACTGTATATAAGTTTTAATAACAGTTTTAATCAATTTTATATCCATAACCGGTGGAAAGAGTTGGACCTGGGCTGTGAATTACCTGATATGTTGATTTCTAGATGTGCTGGTCAAAAGAAAATCAGATGGGTCATTAAGCCATGCTGTATATAGAAAACCGACAAACACAGACAGGTATCTAAACTGGTCTTCACACCACCCTCCTTCAGTTAAGAGAGGAATTATAAACACCCTGTCCTCGAGGGCTGTTGAAATCTGTGACAGTGATAACATTCGACAGGAACTGAAGTCTTTATCTTATACCTTTCGGTGTAATGGTTATCCATCGCGTGAAATACGAAGATGTCTCAAGAAAGTGGAAAACAGACTATCTGGAAACCAAATAGACTTAACAGATCCTACTGAAAAGCCGCCACCTAAGTCTAAGGCCTACCTTCCCTACATCGCTGGAGTCACGGACCAGATTCAAAAATTTTTAAAGAAACATGACATTGAAACAATTTTTACTCCTGTCAACAAATTGGAAGGGTTTTTAAGAAGAGAGAAAGACGAAATCGACATTTTACATAAAGCGGGAGTCTACTCAATTCCATGTATGTGTGGAAAAGTATACATAGGACAAACGGGACGCTCTCTGGATGCCAGAAGAAAAGAACATATAAGACACCAGAAACAAAACAACACTGATTTCTCCGCCATAGCATCTTATTCGGACGAAACGGGTCACAAAATACTTTTCGATGTCATAACTCTTCTTAAAAATGAAAACAGAAAATTCCCTAGACTTGTCACAGAAGCAATAGAAATCATTAAACATCCCCATAACATAAACAGGGAAGATGGGTATAAGATCAGTGACATCTGGCGTGAAACAATTAAAACTTTAAAACTGACGTCATGACAACTGCGACTGTTTACTAATCACAGGCACTTATTTTTCTTGCGATTCTTTCTCAGAAGAAGGACACGATATGATGTCCGAAACGTCAGAAGACACCAAAAACACGACGTGGCCTAACCCGGATATCAATTACTATCATTTTAAGTATAACACTGGCCGTGGAAGCCTGCGAACTAAGTGCATATATTTACTGTAGTACTTCTGAATTTATTTGAACAAAGGTAAGGTATCTGGTATTCATTAAGTATATGAAATAGTTAAAAGAACAAAAAAGGTTGCTGCATTGCTAAAATAGCAAGGACCATGATGGAATTAAAGCTACCACTTTAATTAAGCAGCAACACATAAATAAATAATAAGGGAGAATCAAAGCAAGTACTACGGGCTAAAGGGGAATAAGAGAAAGTAGAGTAAAATAATACTAGCACTCCTAACCAGACTGTTTACTGGGAATCTTTCAATAGCTAGCATACAATTTCTATAGGCACACTATGGGATATTGGCGTCAAGTATTCATAACTTGTGCACAAGTCTTTTCATAAGTTTTTACTGCCATTCTACTGCCATGGGAGAGAAAGAAGGTATTAAAGAATGAATAGAAAATACTTAGAATATGGATTTGGGGAAAGACACTCGAGCTGTACCAAGAATCTGCCTACAGGCACAAGCTATGTAAGTAGTTCAAGAAGCACTAATATGCGGGGGAAGAAATAGCCAATGACCATTAGTTTTAGAACTGAAAAACATGATTTTAGCTCTAAGGAAGGATATGATTAGCTATAAGGAATATTATGAATCTTGGAAGGGATGCTAGTCAGATGGTGGCGGAACGAATGCATTTACAGATACTGTGCAACTGGACTGAGGGTCCGACTGGACGCAATCGCGTACTGTCTCCTCGTTGCAACTTTATATTGTCTTATTGGCTGTAAATCGCCAATTCGACTGTTTTGATTCTAAACTCTGTGCAGGTGAGGGTTATATTAAAACCTTACACCACTTTAAGACAACTGTTGCTTATACAAGTCATATTTACGACTTGTACAGTAAATTCAGTGTGTGAAACGCAGTAAGTACATTACGACCTTCAAGGGCATAAATAGGCCAGTGATATCACAAATCGGTGTAGAACAGAAAATATATTCGTGAAGCTCCCAATATTGCCAGACTGACTTTCTTCCGCTCCGCAATATAAACTATTGTTATTGAACACTTGTGAATTAATTTGTTTCTGGTAAAATAAACATTCTTAAACCCACTATATACCTCACTGTTTTGAATACATGAAGTGTAATTTAGAACCTAACCACACCCAATAAATATGCCCCGAGAAATGTAAAGAGGTAAATCTCGTTGTTCGCGACTGAAGCTGCCGTGGTACACAAACATATAAATTCAGTGGGACCCAATAAAACATTTTTATTCCCCTAAATTCAAATTATATGAGCGAACTGCTACATAGAAATAGCACCCAGATCCGCTACATAGAAATGGCTAACCCAGAACGTGAGGCTTCGAAGGAATAGTGGCTAAATAGAAAAGAACAATTAAAAAATCAAAAATCAAAACTTACCCGAGGGAAAAGACATTACAAGAATAAAAACAATTAAGAGGGAAAACAGAACAGTAATCCAGGATAATAGGAGCGGGGCAGCGATCAAAAAAAAATCGATAGGACGAGGGATAAGTAAATAGGAGCAGGGCATCGCATCACATCTCATCACATCACATCTCATCACGTCACATCACAACAAACAAGCAGATGGCAACCCCAGACCAGACCAGTAGGAAGGAAGGATGACCAAACGGATAAGTCCAAAAAGAAAATCTTGTTAAAAAAAATTTTGCAATATTTAAACGTATACTTCTTGTACTGTGAATCTAGTTATAAGAGGGTCAGTGTGCATGAAAATGTCTGATAGTAAAATGTGTGTAGGGAACATAAGTATTGGAGATTGAAATGCCAAAACTGCGTAACGGGAAAATTGTGTTAGTTAAAATGGGTTCAAATGAGATTCAGTTAGGGCAGGACTTGTTAAGTGGGAGTGAATTAGAGAATTTTCAGAACAACATTAGCATGGAGGGAGAAAATAGTAGCCAGGACAGTAGCAGCCAGGTAGAAGGGACTGAAGTTCAAACTCCAGTAGAAATTGGGGAAAATCAAATGGTGGAAAATCAAAATGTGGGAATTCAAAATGTAAATAAAGAGGGAGAAATGTTGTTAATGATGCAGCAAATGCTGATGGAGATGAAAAAAAGTTCTGAAAAATTAAGTGGGGAATTCAAAGAAAACTCAGAGAAATTAAAAGGAGAGATAAAAGAAAGCTCGAAAACTTTAGAAAAAAAAATTTGATCAGTTTCAGACGGAGGTCAAGAATGTGAATGACCGATTAGAAGGGAAAATTCTAAATGTTGAGGTGAGGCTTGAAAAAAATCACAAAGAACTTGATAAGAAAATAAATGATGTAAATCAGGAGTTAGGAACGAGAGTAAATAATATGGTCAAAGCAAATGAAGAACAAAACAAAAAAATGGAAGATCGGTTAACTAAGGTAGTTACAGGGGATCTAAATATTGTTGAAGAAAATTTTCAGGGGAAATTAAAAAGCATTGAGGAAAATACACGCAGAGAGCTTGAAAACATACAAGTAAGTACTAAAACTAGAAATGAAAACTTGGAAATAAAAATCCTAGAAAAAGTAAAAAGTTTTGAAGGTACGTTATCTGATAAAATAACGGTCATTGATAAGAAGGTTATTGGGTTAGCTAACAAAATTCATACTATGGAGAATGAACCTCTGGTCGGACGAAATAGTGATGACAATAGAAGAGCCAGCTTAGCCACAATAAATGTAACTAATGCTGAAATTTTAGCACGTAATGAAATTAGGAGTGATGGGCAGGGCACTTCAAGCGTCATGACTGAGTCGGACGACACGCGAAGTAATGCAGATTTAGGAAACCATACTGAATCGCAAATAGGACTACGTAACCAAATACACTGGTCACAAATATTAGGTAATGATTGGACCGCTCCAAAATTTAATGGGGAAGATCACGCTAATCCGCATCAATTCATTAGTGAGATGGACTCATACTTGAAATTAAGGGGAGTGCCTGAGGAATTTAAAATGGCAATAATCCAAAGAAGCTTAGTGGGGAAGTCGCGAGATTGGGCCCATTTTATATTAGCTAAGGGAATTAACTATGGGGAATTTAAGAAGTTGTTTATGGAACGCTACTGGAATTCAAGTCGGCAGAGTAATGCAAGAACAGAGTTGTATTCGGGGAGATATAACGAGGATTCTAACCGTACAATGTCAGAACACTTCATGATGGTAATTAAGTTGGCCCGGTCTTTGGATACCAAACTTTCTGAAAAAGATATGCTGCAATTAGCCCTAAAGCAATTTAATAGAGAAATCTCTAATCATTTGATTGTTGCGCGACCCCAGACTCTTACTGAAGCGTTAGGATTGCTAACTGAATTCGAAGAGACAATAAAAAGAGAGAAGCCCTATGACGGTAAGAAATTCGATCGTGGAGTTCGAAATGAAATTCCGAACGAGAGGGGGAGAAATGAAAATTATGCAGGCAGGAATGATACGTATAATAGGCCTAGCGGCAGAAATTATCCTAATACGCAAGGATATAAACAGGACAATAATGGCAGGGGTAATAATTATAATCAGAATTATTCTGGAAACCGACAAGGGAGAAATAATGCAGACTACAGACAAAATCAGGGAGTTCAAAATAACTCGCGGTTTGAAAATACAAACAAGAGCGGAATGAACCCACCGCAGGTCAATCACATTGCATTTGTAGGGTCAGAGCCAGGGCGAGGAATTTATACACAAAGAAACGGTGAAGTCGTACACGGTCGATACATAGGCTATGAAACTGACAGGTCTGAGAGGGGTGAATCTCAGGTAGGCAGTTCACTTAACCCGGAAGCTAGGGAATACCTAAATGACGGTGATCGCGTAATTATGCAATCCGATGAAAATAGGCCTAATGTAGAGGAAGGAGAGATGAACGGAGCATATTAATGATCATATATGTATTGATAAGTAAGCCGTGCTAAATAAGAAAAATACTCAAAGTAGATAAAAATCATAATAAAGTAATTAATACACAAAATGTAAACAAATATGAATAAGATGAACAGATGCTGAAGTTACGTCAAAACAAATATAAAGAAATAAACATTTTAATGGTAACCTTACAATTTGAAGAATATGGTAGATTAAAGAACTTAGTCCATTCTATTGATATTTTTCTGATACTTTACGGAAATGTAATGAAAGGCGTAGACTCGAGAAAATAATCGAAGAACAAATAAAGATGGTATTATTGAAGTTCCCTTTCCATATATAATTTGAGTGATTGAAAATCGAAAGCTCCGAAGATTTAAAATGAAGGCAATCCGAGATGAATTTTATTGATGTCGTAGGCGAGTATAGCCCTACGAATGAAGTTGTTATTATTACCGTTGTAGGCAAAAGCAGCCCAACGAAGTAAGTTATTAATGTTGCAGGCAAAAGGGCCCAACAATTAATATTATTATGGGATCAGCGGAAGGACCGCGATTCGATATCGACGAAGTTAGTGCTGTTTATGAAGTTAGTGACACTTTGATGAAGAGGTGTGAGTCAGTAAAAAGGGATTGCAAATTTAATATGTTTGGAGCGAAAGATAAATTGATCACTAGGATTATACTAACGACGGGGATGGAAATATCACGATAGACATGAAAAATCATAAAGAAATAGTGGATGGGAAAATTAATTAAGGACCACGAATGTTTAAAATGTTTTACAAATATTACTTTGATGCTAAGAAAATAACGCTTGGTAGTAGGGAATTATTTCATCAATGAGTAAAATGGAATCATAGTAACTTCAGCATTTTTAAACAAATTTTGAAGAATAAATGAAATAATAATATTTACATTTTGTGAAAGAAAATCATTAAGAAAAACTCAGTCTACTAGAGGAGATAATTATGGAAGCATGGATTCTTGTCGATATTGTATCTATTAATAAAGTATGCTAGCAATCTACTAATAAATCATTAGCGTAAGTTCAGAAAAGTAAACAAATAATTAGCGACAACAGTATGGTTGATCAGAATTGCATTGCTTCGCGTAGAATGTGTATTCAAAATGTGTAAACAAAAATTTATATTATAGTGTGGATGTGACCGGGAATAAGTACGTGTGGCAACTACATTATCATTTATAAATACAAGATCTGTGGCATGCGTTTATTCTAGTATAATCATGGGACTGCACAAAAAAATCCAGTGCTTTATATATTAAAAGTTTAGTGAAAATTCATAGGTGTGTTAGTTAGTATTTAGAGGACTCTTGTCAATAAATCCGACAGTTATTATATCACAATATGGACTATGCTAAAAAAAATCCGGCATTTTATATAATTTTTTTAGTGAAGCTAAATTCGCTAGGAATAAAATTGTAAACATAAAATTTTAGTGTAATCTCATTAATATTTGTGTTAGGTAACAGTTGAATATAATAGGATTAGAGTAAACTCAAGATTCCGGGGGTGAAGTATGCATTGCATGGTATGTATTGTAACTGTTGATTTAGGTTTAGATAAGAGGTTCATTCATTCATTATGAAAGGGTCAGGTAGTGGACACAGGTGACTACAGGGTTGTCAAACGGTTACCAGGAGCTGAACTATTTTCTGAAATAAAGTAACAAACTTTTACAAACTTTGCACTTGTATTGCAGAATATACTGGGGCATTATGATGGAATTAAAGCTACCACTTTAATTAAGCAGCAACACATAAATAAATAATAAGGGAGAATCAAAGCAAGTACTACGGGCTAAAGGGGAATAAGAGAAAGTAGAGTAAAATAATACTAGCACTCCTAACCAGACTGTTTACTGGGAATCTTTCAATAGCTAGCATACAATTTCTATAGGCACACTATGGGATATTGGCGTCAAGTATTCATAACTTGTGCACAAGTCTTTTCATAAGTTTTTACTGCCATTCTACTGCCATGGGAGAGAAAGAAGGTATTAAAGAATGAATAGAAAATACTTAGAATATGGATTTGGGGAAAGACACTCGAGCTGTACCAAGAATCTGCCTACAGGCACAAGCTATGTAAGTAGTTCAAGAAGCACTAATATGCGGGGGAAGAAATAGCCAATGACCATTAGTTTTAGAACTGAAAAACATGATTTTAGCTCTAAGGAAGGATATGATTAGCTATAAGGAATATTATGAATCTTGGAAGGGATGCTAGTCAGATGGTGGCGGAACGAATGCATTTACAGATACTGTGCAACTGGACTGAGGGTCCGACTGGACGCAATCGCGTACTGTCTCCTCGTTGCAACTTTATATTGTCTTATTGGCTGTAAATCGCCAATTCGACTGTTTTGATTCTAAACTCTGTGCAGGTGAGGGTTATATTAAAACCTTACACCACTTTAAGACAACCGTTGCTTATACAAGTCATATTTACGACTTGTACAGTAAATTCAGTGTGTGAAACGCAGTAAGTACATTACGACCTTCAAGGGCATAAATAGGCCAGTGATATCACAAATCGGTGTAGAACAGAAAATATATTCGTGAAGCTCCCAATATTGCCAGACTGACTTTCTTCCGCTCCGCAATATAAACTATTGTTATTGAACACTTGTGAATTAATTTGTTTCTGGTAAAATAAACATTCTTAAACCCACTATATACCTCACTGTTTTGAATACATGAAGTGTAATTTAGAACCTAACCACACCCAATAAATATGCCCCGAGAAATGTAAAGAGGTAAATCTCGTTGTTCGCGACTGAAGCTGCCGTGGTACACAAACATATAAATTCAGTGGGACCCAATAAAACATTTTTATTCCCCTAAATTCAAATTATATGAGCGAACTGCTACATAGAAATAGCACCCAGATCCGCTACAACCATTATACAAGACCGCTGAACTGATTAAAAATTCCATGGCTGGGACAATGGTGGTCCCCGGGGACTATTACCATATTTACTCGCATAATGGAACCCTGCATAATGGACAAACCCCAACTTTTAACGTGAAAAATAAAAATTTCCCCGCCTCATCTCATTTTTAAAAAAGAACTGTTTCAATAATATCCTAAGTTGTAAGATAGAATGGCCTGCTTATTTTTAAATTCAAGTTTTTAAACAACAATGCATGGAAATAGTAATCCGCCCCTTATATTGTCAACAGCCTGAAAATGAAGTGTTATTTATCTTACAAGTAATGACTAATAAAATATTCACCAGTCAGTATAAAATATGCCATGCCTTCACTCAATAGTAAAAAAAAAATCATATGAGTAACCCTACTCACCAACAAGGTATGCATTTTAATTTTTGCAACCTTTCTAGAAGTATGTCTGTGACATCCAACAGTACTTGCTGTTTATAACGCGTCTGCAAGACATCACTGATTAATTTAAGTGTTTCTGTCTCTTTGGTAAGCATATATCTGAGAGTTTCAAGTCTTACAGTGTTGAAAGCTGACACGTTCCCTGCTTCCACACAATCACTGTAAATGCGAACAGCTGTGTTGGGCAACAAGAACCTTGCCAGCAACACTTCTGTGACACTCTTACTGCAGGGAATCAGGAAGCGGTCTAACGCAGCAGCAAGCTCAAAAATTGTGGCCAAGTTGACACTTGGAATGTATGGAGGATCCCTTCCCAGCTTCATCATGTGTAGCACATGAAGAAGACAGTCACGTGATATTCCTGGCAGTGAAACTTCATCCTCACTTGATTCTTTGAAACCACCTCGGAACATAGCCTCAAACATGGGGGAATGCTCAGAAAGGTCACTTTTACTTACTTTTACTGAGCTGCCATCATCCAGCAACAGCGATACAGCCTCATCTGAATCCTGAAAATTTAGACAGAAACATAAATAATTTTAACAGTTTCACTGCTACTGATATAGATTTGTCACCCAAAAAAGTTGTATAAAAGCAAAGTTATAATAAGATTAATAGAGTATTGCTTTTATAAAATGTGAGAATTTTTAGTCACGTGTTATGGCTGTAATTTATGGAGACCAGTCATTCTGTGGTACTGAAATTTTCCTTATCGATTTCAAGCTTATAACCCACTGATGATTTCACCTCATAATGGTTTATATTAACATATAAATTCAGGTCCGAAATGATTAAAACATACGTAGCCTTTTCACTGCTACTGATATATATTTGCATCATCTCAAAAAAATTGTACAAAAGCAGAGATACAGGTGTTTAACAGAATATTGCTTTATGTAAAACTAGTAGGTGCTAGTGACTTCACCTGCAATTATTTACTCAACTGCTAGATGTTTTATTTAATAGATTTTTTAAAACATAAGAATAATTAAAACATTATATTTATTAACACTGACATCATTTTTATATAAATTGCATGAATTACAAAATGTTATTCTTAATTATATTGTTTTACGTAGTAAATGTATGTAATTAATTGAATAAAACAAATCTTATGATGGTCTCTCGATATTCCAACTGAGTGAAAATGTTTGTGTAGTCCGAGCAGCATAAATCTTGTGCTGCCTTATGGAGACAGAGGAGCTGCCATATTATAAGATCTTACTAAAAATCATCAAATTGCCATTCTCAAAATGAAATGATTACAACATACCACAGATTCATGAACTTTACCCAAATCATGCACAAACAAATAAAATTATCGATAGTTAGAAAGCTAAAATGTTACTTTAATATAATAAAAACCCTCATTGGAAACAAAATGAAGTTTATTAATACTACAATCCCAGCTTCGAGGTACATTTCACGATTAAAGTGTGGTACTGGTACCTGGGGAAAATACCTCAGTTTTGAGTCACCTAGCCCAATGAATTTCACAGTGAATTTCCCCTTCTGTCCAAACATGTAACAAGAAATCAGTCGTAAACAAATGAATCAAGTAGAGCAAGTTATTAAAAATGAAGCGATCAACAAATTGATACAAAAACTTGAATTCAGCAGTGCTATTTTTTCCCCGGTTGTTATGGCAACCAAACAAGGCCACCTTCAATTAATTTCACAATTGAATATGGTCCTGTTAATAGGTGGCATTGGGTCTACGTGGTAACACAAGCTCAAATATTATACCTCAGATATGACGATTTTTGTACATGTGTTTGAATTTCCAAACATTGAAACCAAATTTCCTTGTCAATTAAGTACTTTAAGCTGTAATCACCATCACGGCAACGGTTAACCATAGGCATTCAGCGAGGGAATGCAATAAGCATCATGCGAACCTTACCTGCAAATTGCTCTCTTGATAGTACTGTATTTATTATTTGTAGCTGTATGTAAGGGTGTCCATTCTTGATTGCGTTCATAAAAGTTTTATTACAACACTTAGGGCCTGTACGACGACTTGCTGATATCATATTTAGGTATCTGCCAGATAGAGAACTTATCTGGAAGTTGATGAAAAATTGCATACTGTGATGTCCTGACCAAATCTGTCTGTGAAGTCAACTCCCAGTTAAGCTAGCCGGAGGATGGAGTGTCTGATAAACTACCAACTGCCAGTCAGGGAAGCTTGGTGGAAACAAGATGGCAGCAGTTCAAAGCTTCCCAGTCACTTGAATATCAGAATTGATGCGGGAAGATTTAACTTAGACAAAAATGCCGTTTTAGGCTCACAAATGAATGAAACAAAATTGCATAAATCGATTAATATGCTTAAAACTATATGTTATGTAATTTAATTATACAAATACAAATTCCAGCTGCCACACCTACCAGAGGCCTATTGAACTACAACAAACACACCTCTTCGCTCAATGAGCTAAGAACCATTTTACAAAATTTTACTGCCTTCTTCCCGATAGCAGTTCCATGGTGGTATTACAAGACATCTTCCAGTTAAGCTATCTGGAAGTCACGTATTGGGAGGATTTGTCGGCAGGTGGTAATACAGACCCTCTGTGTGTTTTTATTTAAATAAAATACTTTTATAATACTAAGAACATGCTAATCAGGATTTACTGCATCAACCTACCTTTAATGATGGTGGCTCCAAGTCAATAGAGGATTTCTGCGGATATTCCCCTCTGTGAAGAGCTTCCTTGTATTTGAATTTTGGATTAGGAACATCCAGAGAAGATGCAAGCTGTTTTAAACTAGCTGGAACGTAACTGGCAAGCCTATCATCTTCACCATCGTCATCCAGAATATGGACCAATGTATTGAGACCTTGGCATTCCACCATGAGCTTCCAAAGACTATTAGGCATACTGTAACCAAACAGTTCTACTTCTATACAAATTCACCTATACAATAACTATTATGTTAAAACTTACAATGAATAATAGTGATAAGCATGTTACAAAATAAAATATTATGCAGCATGGTAGCTGTTTAAAAATGTGACTGCAGTAATTAGTTTGCTCTATAACAGGGTTGGCAACGATTTTCCCACCCCTGGTAAATATCATGGTAAAAACTGATACGAGGGTTGTCCGTAAAATAAGGTTCCCAAGGAGCTGCAGACGCGAGGAACGCTGTTTTGCGGGGTTTGGTGACACTGGCGTGTAGCTTGGCTCCCTCTCTAACAGCCCCTCCATGGCAAGTTGTCTGCGACGCTCATTCTTGGCTTGGCAGCCATTAGAGATGGAGCTCCCACTCGCTTCTCCCGCCAGGTGCGAATTACGCTCTGTGATTAGTTTTTTGTGTGCAGAAAACACTGCACCAGTGGATATTCATTCCCAACTGTGTGAAGTCTACGGAGAAACGTGTATGAGCGTACAACACGTGCGTAAATGGTGCAGAGAATTCAAAGACTGACGTACAGACGTCCATGATGAACAGCGTTCTGGACGGCCATCGGTTTCGGACGAAACGATTGCAAAAGTGGAAGAAGCAATGCTGAGAGAGCGAAGGTTGACGGTTCGGGAGCTCTGCGAGATGATCCCTGATGTCAGCAAGTCCTGCATTCACAAAATTTTGACAGATCATTTAGGATATGCCAAGGTTTGTGCAAGGTGGGTCCCGAGAATGCTTACGGAAGACCACAAATGGCAACGTGTTGAAGCGGCCCGCGAATTTCTTCAGGCCTACGAAACCGATGGCCAGACATAGCCCCAAGTGACTACCATCTCTTCCCTGAATTGAAGAAACACCTGGGTGGGACGCATTTCAGAACCGGAGAGGAGCTGAAAGAAGAGGTTTTACGCTACCTTCGCGGCGCGGCGGAAGAGTTCTATGATTCAGGCATCAAGAAGATGGTACACCGCTAGCAAAAATGCATTGATTGCAACGGCGATTATGTCGAAAAATAGGGGAAAGTCTAAGCTTTCCAAAAATGTATTGTTCAATGCCAATAAACATGTTTTCATTGTGAAAAATCATTGGGAACCTTATTTTACGGACAACCCGCGTATTTACCGTCCTGGGAAATATTTAGTTTTCTCTACATGAGAAAAACTTGGGAAGACTCATTACTGAAAAAATTTTAATTACTGTATTAAATTTTTTTAGTAGGCCTATACTGTTAATACAGCTTTTAATGTAACAAAATTTACTTTTTAGGCCTAATTGTCATTTTACAATACCACTGTAAATGTATCGTTGTAATACCCAGGCCATCCAGCTGTTGCTCTGTGGCAACGATTTTCCCAACCCTGGTAAATACCATGTGCATAAAATATTAAACAAAATTTTGTTAGGGTCAAAAATGGAAATGCAACTGGAGTAAAGCATGTAGCATTGGCGAACAAGTTCAACAGTGCAATAACATTCATGAATGTAATTGTGCAGTCTTGACCTAAATCCCACTGAACATTTTTGGGACCCTGTACTGAGGGAAATTTGTCAAAGAAGAGCTGTTCCTGAAAACACAAATTAACTTTGAGCAGCTTTAGAAGAAGAATGGGAAAATATATCCCAAGTAAGGATTGTAAAAATAATCCGAAGTATGCCACATCGCCTACGAGAAGGCATTAGAGGTCAGGTTGGCAACACACAATACTGAAGTCACAAAACTCAAATAAATGTTTATAAATAATTAGAGAACACTTCTTTTCATGTAAATGAAATTACTTTATAGTGTACTATTGTGAATTTTTAATAAAGGCAACTGCATTTTTCTGTTGATATAGGTTAAGACTTTATTCAAAATGTAAGGTTGTTCTCAATTGTTGAAAAGGTTTTCTATTCATTTAAGGCAGACTTAAGATATAAAATTCTAGTGTCTGGAATTTTTTGTCGCCCAGTATATATTCATACGTTTTTTATTTTTTTGCTTATTCCTGTTCCCTCAAGTGATCTTAAAATTAACCTTACGCCAACAAAGAATAATATTTATACTATACATCACGCGAATCTCAACTTTAACCTTTATCAATCTTACTACTCACCTCACAATATATGGAATGGAAACAGCTAATAATTTACGGATCCAGTTGTCTGCTTTCAGAAGCTGATATGCCAGCTCTCCCTCGCCAAATCCTGAATCAGCCAGACTTGAGAACGATCTGAAAAGAGTTTGCCCCATTTTCTTAAAGTCACTGCATTTCCAACAAGGGGAGTGCAATGGTTGGCACAAGCGAGAGTCCAATGTCAGCACAAACCGCTGTAGCAGCAATATCTTGAAGTAATGATGGTTCCTAAGCACACAAACACATACAATAAGAATAAACACCTCTAAGCACTTGCAATTTTTATAACATCAAGGAATCTGAAGTAAACACATACAGTTTAAACAAATTAAATAGCTTACAGATATCAGCACTAAGAAGGGAAATAAATATTTACTATCCAAGAGTAAACAGAGTGTTACCATTGTAATTAGTATTTTATTTTACAATTGTTATTCATGAAGAAGAAAACAGAACATAATTGCAAATTGGCATATTTCTAATAGGTCACTAGAAGGTTGTCAATTTCTAGTAATATGTTTCTGAGGAAATCTTTCTGCCCTATAGACCTGAGCCTTACCGAGGGGTAGCAAGATTGGCACAGAGGATGCAGTCAAAGAAAGGGTGCAAAAATTACTAATAAAAAAATGTTTGTGAATATTTATCACAATGCCAGTAAGTGTAGCATCTTGTGAATGTAGTTTCAGAAAATTAAAAATGATTAAGAACTAACGAAGGTCGAGTATGGATGAAACCAGTCCACCAAACTTAGCTAGGTCTATCTTCATTAATTACAATGGTCAATTTTTTAAACACTTGTAGCTCTACTTACGTCACAATTTTTGGACTAGTGGGACCAACTACTGATGGAGTCTACCAACTGCCGATGATGGGGATGAGAGTCTTCCCCGAAACTAGTCCAAAAATTGTGACGTAAGTAGAGCTACAAGTGTTAAAAAAATTGACCATTGTAATTAATGAATCAATAACTTTACTGTTTATACCACTTCTCCCGTTTTATATATTTATTAGGTCTATCTTGTCAATAGAATATGCAAAGCATCAGAACTTGACTTCATTGACATAATGAGTTTAATACCCTCAAGTTAAGGAAAAGAAATGGTAAAATTCTCACTAAAACATAATTCTTGGCAAGGGTTTTTTCTACTAACAGCCATAATAATTTATATGTTTTCAAACAAATTTTACAGGGAATTAGACATTTTGAATTTTTGATCATTTACAGAATATAATTTAAGTTAATATTAATATACCGTAATAATTTGAATTCAGTTCATAAGTTCTCAACCCTTAATCAGAGCCATTTTTTCTTTTAGTTCTAATTAATAATAATTTATGTACTATTGTAGTGTGAATCAAATAAAATCTGTTCCTTCTTGTACACCACACAAAAACCAATGTTCAGAGGTGCTATAATCAATAAGGTTAATCAATAACCTTGCTTTTCTTTCAGTCATTTAGAAAATATGTACAATTTGTAATTTATTTACTGGAGTGATACATTTAATTTTTTGTATTCAGTATTTTTCATCGGTATACAGCAGAACCCCTATTGTCCGTTGCAATGAGGGGGGATGGGGTGAATAGTTAAGCAAAAAAGTCGTATAATCAATTCAATAAAATAATTTAATATATTAAGTGCATAATAGTCATGGTTTCATAATTTGAGGCTCCTTCCCTGCTGGGACTACAGACATCTTCATGATGCATAGTAATTCTGATGTGAGATGAGCCACAGTATCTCCATTCTTAAAACGCTTGATTAATTGCATTCTTTCCTCGATATGTAAGACATTTTCCCTTAGAAGATATTTCTTACAGAAATTACAGTGTAAGTATGTTAACTCATACACTACAAAACAGGAACTGAATAATTAAAGGGGTATACATGGGTTTGCAATTATTGTTTCGAATTTCTGAGGGTCACTTCATAGAAGCAACAATGGCCACTCCCTACTTCAGGTAGTATAACCCCACAATACTTAAATTTTATTATGTTCAGTTGTTCACAATTTCCTATGATATATATGATACATTAATATAAACATAAAATAAAATTAAAGATTGAGCCAGAGTTGGATAATGCACCGATCGATTAACAGAGTGACAGAAAATTGGGGTTCTACTATTCATTAAAGAAATATTTTTCAAAAATACATAACTGTTATTAAACCTACTTAACAAATTAAAAACTTTGATAAATCTGTGTATAAACAATTGCAGAAAGGTAATTTTCCAGGGGGATCACAGAAGGAATGAAAAATTAACTAAAATGTAATCAGGGGGCAGCTTAGGTTTGGCAGTTCTGTTAGGGATGTAGGATTACCTTGGTATGGCCCTGCATACATGCTACTCATACATGCAACCCAAAAGTTCCCGAAATTTATATGTGGTGCGAGTGGTAGTATGAGAAAATACAAATGACACTTCATACATCACTTGAGAGTCAGTATGCCAATTGGTTTCATTCTGAGTGAACGCATTTAGTATTTGTGAGCATTTTTATGCTGTTGTGTTATGCTTACATAGCGATTTTTAACAATGACGTACATGAGGGACCAGTGAGTCTGCTTAAAGTTTTGTTTCAACACTCAGGGATACTGCTGCAGAAATGCATGAGATGTTAAAGCAAGCATCTGGAGACAATTCTCTAGGCCAGACTAAAACTTATAAGTGGTTCAACCGGTTTAAAAATGTCCAAACATTGGTTAATGACAATGATCATAGTGGATGGCATTCAACTGGCTTTACACCAAAAAGTGTCCCTGCAGTTCGACTGTGATCTTGAAGGATTGCAGGCAGACCACTGAAGACATCTGTGTTAGCTGCATTTTCTCGTACTACACTCAGTCGTGCACCACATATGAATTTTGGAAACTTTTCTGTAGCCCCTTGTATTTTTTGTGAGCCTAGCAGAAGGGTGCAGTTTCAAGAGAAATGGAATAAAAGTTTGGAGAAGTAAAATACCGGTATTTAAAAATATACTTACGATACAATACGGTAGAGGATCCTTCTTGCCCGAAGCTGAGGATTCTCAATTAAGGTGACATAATCTAGCAGTGTGGTGATGGTGGCTTCTGCAGCAAGATCTTCAACAGGGTTGTCCATATGGGACACTCTTGACAGTAGAATTAAAGCTGGCCCCAGTTCATCTCCAGTACTACTCTCTTGTTGCTTACAACCATCATCCTATACACAAAAACGACAATTTATTTTCCATTTCAGCACAGGACTAAAGACTAATGGTTCTATTTTGTAAAGAGAACAGTATTTTTTTGACTCCTCATAAAAGCTACTACCCTCAATAACAAAATCAACTTTTTTAATAAAAGTACTCCAGAAACAATTATATAGGGATTTAATCTGTCAACAAACCAAAATTAATATTTATTTTAATAATTAAAACTGCTAAAAATTAAAGTGACATCAACTTCAACATAAATTATAATTAAGACGACGGAAAAACTCATTCCAAGCTGGATAGTTCTTCTGCTTTTTGTAGAGGTTTCTCTATTTCCTTACAAACCAATTTTTTTTCAATCAACACTAACACGGGAATTATTAATAAGCTCATATGGAAATTTACCTTTAAATTTCACTGGCAGAACCTGTACATATAGAAAGCTCATAAAACAGAAACAAACTGTTTTTTTAAATTGGAAGATTCCCAATTCGAGGCTGCAATATTGCCACGTAAAGCACCTAGGCAGTGGCAATTGGATGTCCCTCGCTAGCTAGATAGTGATGCACAATGATCTACTGCTGCTCGCTCACACAGCAGTCAGGGCTGCTCAACTCAACACTGCACAACTTACCAATTCCCCTGTAATTTTAGTACAGATTTTCATCCATTTTTTGGACACTTCCAATTGAAAAAATGGTACTTTTAGGTATATGAGCTTCCTATAAGATACAAGTACTGTCAGCAAAATTTGATGTGCGCTCATTAAAAGCTCCCTGGTGAATCAGAGTCAGAATAGTGACCAATCAACCTGACTTAGATGGCTGCAAACTGGCTCTAAACCCAAGGACAAGGACATTGATTTTCTGGAGTTGTTTAAACCTTCATCAAGGTTCCTCCTAGGGGAGGATAATCATGTAATCACTGTTTAGATTGGACTTAATCTGTTCACAAAGAGACTCCATGCATTGAATACTACAAATTGAATTGCATGTTCATGAAATGAAAGTACACTTACAACAGTTTAAAGTGACCAGAATGTGTTTCAGGAAAGCCCAAAAGAATAGGGTGGCCATGCATCCAAAATTGTGCTGGACTGTCCGGCTTTTGAGCTATTTGTCTACCTCCAGCACTAACTCATGGCAGATGTCAATTCGTCCCCTTTTTTACACGGAACAATAAATAATGAATAACTTAAAAATACACAGAAATTGTAAAGCAAATTTAGAGCTTTATTTTAAGCTCAAAATTTGCAACAATGACCAGAAGAATCTCCAGACATATACAAACAAAAATAGGCATTCACATTCACCAGTTCTTCATAATTAATAAGAATTCTGTAAGTTTATTTTAGGTTAATAATTTTAGGAATTATAATTAGGTAATTTGTCTGACGCAATTAGAATTGGGCTTAGAGGTTTAAGGATGGTTGGTTAAATGGTTATTTAACAAGTACAGCAACTTAGGCTTGTGACTGTGGCCAGTGCCGGAAAATGTGTCCCACAGAAAATAACTTCTGTAAATTACACAAGAGCCTGTCAAATTCATGCAAACATAAACGCCACTGACCTGTGACAGGATCAAACCCACTCAATATTAAATAGTAAAATGTTATTTTTAAGTTCTAAAGGTAGGTTTCCGCCATGTATTATTCTCTAGTTTATGCAAAGTTTATTGAATTGATTATACGACTTTTTTGCTTAACTATTCACCCCATCCCCCTCATTGCAACGGACAATAGGGGTTCTGCTGTATACCGATGAAAAATACTGTATACAAAAAATTAAATGTATCACTCCAGTAAATAAATTACAAATTGTACATATTTTCTAAATGGCCTCCATTTTCAAAGTTTGGAAATAGCCACCCTACATAAGAGCAATACGGTACTAATATTTACTTCCTCTACCCATACCATAGGAACTTTAGGTACAGGAAGTATTGTGTTCGACCCCGAAATTCGAAGTTGAAATTTTAACATAAATACACATTTTGAGGTCCTCTAAATCCTGAAATGCTATTTTCAGAAAACATGTCTATGTATATGTGTGTGTCTATAAACAGCCTAGCTTGAGAATGAAAAGTTGTATAAAAACAAAATTTTATATTTAGGTTAGGTATCTTCTGGGGATGTGACATGAAGATTGGCGATGACTACTTTGGCTTACTTTTAAGAAAATTTCGTTTTTACCGATTTTCTTGAAAACAGTTCTAACCATTTTGTTTAAATTGTGTATACAAGGTGCTTATACTAAGAGCTGCAACTTTTATTTGAAACATATTTTCGTAAAAATTCTCTGTAGAGTAGTTATAAGCTACCCATGATTTTAGAAACTGTCTTGTCTGGTGAACAATAACGCCTTGCATCAGGTTGAAACAACTGATTATGCACTTTTGTAAAAGTTTCCTACATGAATTAAATAATATGCATAATATATTATACTATACGGTAAAGTATGTATTATAGTATATTATACTAAGAATTTTTTCAATTGGCCTAACCCTTCTGGTGGCACTATGGCCCTGGGATCGACTCAGCCTCTAACAGAAATGAGTACCACAAGCAATCCTGGGGGTAAAGGTAGCCAATGTGTATCACTTTAGATTTTTAAGAATGGAATTCCCTTTATATACTCACAGAATCTTCATCGTCAAACTCCTGTAGAGGAGTGATAACATCTTCTGGATTTGATTCACAAGGTTCTTCGTCACTCTCTTCCTCACCATTACAGCAGATTGGTGAGTACACCTCCGGGTAGTCAAACTCATCCTCTATTGCAGAACATTCAGGGGATCTCTGAGGTGAAAGTCCATCGCTTAATGGTGACCGTCCTCTCAATGGAGGAGAAGAATCAGGCGTAATGGGTGTAATGCTCCCAGGACTTCCTGGGCTCCAGCTTCTGAAGCAGTCAGAGCAGTCAGAGTACCAAACAATGGGATCCTGTTCCCGCACTACTGCCTGGTAGCTTGGACTGTTTGCTCGAAACCTCAATTTAACCTCCCTCTCCTTGTCCCCAGCAGCATGCTCATTTTGTGAACTGCAACTGTTTCTGTAAATAAAATAGGCTTAATAACATAACAAATGTCATAACATAACATAATAAATGTCAGTGTTAAATGCATTTAATCCAAGAATAGGGTGACCATATTTTAAAAATGAATAATTGAATAATAGACTTTGGAATTACAGCAAACTCCCGATTATCTGGTGTTAACTGGGACCATGACATGCTTAAATAATCGAAAAACAGGGATAATCCAAATTGGGTGCGAGATTTTGAATTTTCCGCACTTAATTTCGAATCTCTCACATTTTGTCACCATATTGCGCACGCATGATGAAATTAAGTGCGGGAAATTCAAAATATGACAAAATAAAGTGTAATTCAAAACCAAGTGCAGGATATTAAAAATGATGTGTGGAAAATCTGAAATTAAGTGCAGGAAATTCAAATTTTCATACATGGATAATTTGCAAACTGGCTAATCCGCCTATGGATATTCAGGGGTTTGCTGTAATTATTTTTTCTCCGTCGACTAGGTTGACAGTGCTCAATAAAAGAAACAGTTCAACAATAGAACTTAGATATTTCTTGCATGTCAAGGCTCCAATACTGTACTGTAAAAAAGTACTGAAGTCAGTGACTGAAGCACCTTTCTACAACATATCCATACTTGAAGTTCATGTCAAGCACTCTTACAACGGTTGAATCAGGAACATTTTTTACTGTAAAACATGAGCCTATCCATACAGAACTTAAAACCACTAATAACTCAAAAGTTCTGTTCAAGCTGTTCAGATACAGAAGCTGTCAATCAAGTGATCAGACAAACACAATAAAACAAGGTGTCTCATGGGCAATGCTTGCCTGAGAAGGTTACCTTTTAGAATATGAGCATGAGGGCTGGTTCCTGATGGAGTCAGTTATAGGAAGTTCCTTCTCCTGCTTATGAACTCTTCCATGTTCCTTTACAAAATCAGCAATCTTGCTCACTAGTGACACAACCAGACCTTCCCTCAGTAACTCCTGCAACACATATATGAATGGTGACAATAGTTTCCAGTTTTCACAAGCCATAATACAGGTTAACAGTAAAAAATCCAGCCTTCGAAAATCGGTTTCCTCCAGATTGGAGGCATGAATTTAAGGAGTCAGCAGAAGATAGTGCTAACCCATATAAACTTATTTTAGATATTACATTTTTAAAGTTAGCTCAAATCTGCAAATCTTATTTTTCTTTCTTTTGGAACGTATTATGTTACAAGACTTATTGACAGAGTTAGTCTGTGCTCAGAAACATTGGATTAAATAGTGACTAAGAAAAAATATAAATAGTGTAACAATCTCAACTTTTACAAAAAGAGAGTTAGCACTACCATACCTTCTGCCGACGCCTTATATTTCAGAGTACATTTTCAAATTTACCATGTTGGCATACCACTGTTTGCTGGAGGTGCTCTTTAAGTTTTGATGGTGCTGTACTCAGCTATTGGGTGCTGTTTGCACCTGCTCGGAAAGTGAAAATGCTACCACCCCAAAAAAAAAAAAAAAAAAAAAGACTGCACTGGCATGTCTATGCAAAGAATCATTTGTGAAAGCCGGCAATTCTTAAAAATTTGGCACACATCAAGTTTGGAGGTTGCTGGATTGTTCAATGTCAACCTGTATAATTTGATGTTGTGGTAAATTTAATGTAGCCAATTATAATTAATTAAACAAACAAGCAAATATTGTAGCAGGGACTTTGAAATCCAGATCCAAGGCCAAAATTTCAATAGGGATGGTGGTCTACAGCTTAGCCAGGCCTGACAGCCAGCATTGGCCCCTCTCACTCCCAAATAGGATACTGACCATGAAAAGAGCTGATTTCACATCTCAGAATACTATTATATTCAATTTTTCCTTTTCAACCAATTGGAGCACGAATGAGTTAATTTTTTTATAAAGAAAGCGGGGAGTTTGGTTCACTAATGATTTCCTTTACCAATAAAATGGGATACAAAATGACAAAAATACAAAATGAAATGCTATATTTTATACAAAAATGCAATGGCAACAAAGAGTAACGCAAAAAGTAGGCAGATATTAAAGAAATTTTTAGCAGAGCAATGATAGCCAGAATAGCCTAATCATATATGATTAGTTTTTTTTTTTAAGTGTGTTAGTCAATTCACATTATTTAAAAAAAAGTATGATTAGATTGTTAAATATTTTATCGTATTTTTTTTTACCGTTTTAGCCATTTTCAGATTTTAACCCTTTTTAGGTTTTGTAAGATTGGACTATGCGACTTCCATGAAAATGATATGTATGATTACATTAACATATCTCGGGTAGCTAGCAAAGAACAAAATAGTTTTAAACCTAAGAATCTGGGCCCTACTCATGACAAGAAAGAAAGTCTAACTTACCTGGAGTCCTATGTCATCATACATAAACTGCATGAGAGCATGAAGAATCAAACCCTGAAGCGAAGAACTGGATGGAGAGCGTGCCAATTTTTGCAACAAGGGCAGTCCTCCTGCTTCCCTGATCTTGGCACGGTTTACAGATTCATTACAAAGATAGCAAAGTGCCTGCACCAGTTCACTATATATGCTACTACTGTGCTCCAGATGAGATAGTTCATGTATTGTAATTTGCACAAAGCCAGCATTCCCCAGTGCTGGCCGTGTAGTGGATGAATAACATAAATTGCAGAGCACATTCAGAACAGATTGCTTCATACTTGCATTTTCAACTAGTGGCATAATGTGCTTCAAACTGGTACCATCACCTATAATCTGTGTACAGAGAGTAACAGGTAGTAATAAGAATAACAATAATAATAATAATAATAATAATAATAATAATAATAATAATAATAATAATAATAATAATAATAATAATAACAACAACAACAACAACAATAACAACACAATCATGACAATGATAAAGTGATGACAAGGCCAAAGGACCTTCTTCTCTCCTTTAACAGGTTTCAAAACCTACAAGCAATTTTTTCAAACATGGAAATATGAAAAAAAGAAAATACAGTAATATTACAGTACAGTACAGTACAGTAACAACCTGTTTAAACAAAAATTACCAAGTAAATGGAGTCTGGAGACTAGCTTCTAATGAAAGAGTATATAAAGAAATAGAACCAGTGACAAGTACAATGAAAAAAAAAAAGAATATCATTTTTGGGACATATATTACGGACACCAGAAAATAGAATTAGCAGAAAAATAATAGAAAAATTATGGAAGAGTAAGAGTAAGAAAAATATAAGATGGATTACAGAACTTAAGGAAGATATGGCAGAGCTATGTATTACAGTAGAGGATTTAATGTACAAGACAGACACACTCAAGATATTGAAAGACAAACACACTACACTACAGATGAAAATCAACAAACAGAGAATAGGAAGAGTAGTTCCAGAAGCAGAAAGAAAATTGCGGTCAGAAAGAATGAAGAAGTACTGGGCTCACAAAAAGAAGAAAAACCTCAACCAGAAACCTGACTAAAGTGGTCCTATGAAGGCCAAAAAATTAAAATTAAATTAAATTAAATTACAGTACAACTTGTATTAAAAGTAGCCCTTGTTAGCGAGTATCTTTTAAAGACTGAGATTTACATAGATGGGATCCGACATTAAATTTGCATCTCTATTAAAAGATCATCCTTTTCCTGGCCAAAAACCAATGTCCTTGTTGCTATTAATTTCTTTATATGGACACAATCTTAAAGTAATTACATCCACAGTAGGGTAATATTAGCAGTTGAAACGAAATACTGTATGTGAACACTGACTGTTCCAAGTGATTTCTGGAGCCTTTAAGATTACGGGAAAACGAATGACATGGGTGTGCAGTTGGTCAAACAAAGTTTGAATCATTGCTTGCATCCTGGAAAGTACATATTCTTATGGCTAGACGGCGAACCCATACCATAGTGGAGATAGGGATGAGAGAGTGAGAGATACATTCCAAATCCCCCCTATTATTATACTTTAAGTAACTTGAATATGACTATTTCATTTACTTGACATCATTCCACTTTTGACCAATGAAGTGTAATGAAATTTAAAACTTTCAGCCAATCATGTTTTATCTTAATAAAATACAAGTCAGTAGCATTTGTCTGGTTTTATTGCTTCTGTAGCATTTGTTTCTTCTTGTATCGCTATCCTAGCAGTTGTTTCTCTCTGTTTAGATACGAAAACCGGTTGTTGCAGTAAGTGTAATTCAACTGATTTAGCCTGAAAAGTAAAACGATTGAGTTTCTTTGTATCAAAGAGATGACAGACATTGTAAAAAAATACATAGCCTATATAATTGTTATTTCATGCTGCAACAAGAAGTATAAAATAAACTGAAAAATAATTACCAAGTCATTGCACAATAAATTTAAAATGCCACCTCATAGGACAGTATGAAAAGTTTATTACGCAAAGATTTGGTAATTATTTTTCAGTTTATTTTATACTTCCTGTTGAAGCATGAAATAATAATTATGTAGGCTGTGTATTTGTAAGTCCATCATATCTTTGTTACAAAGAAACTAAATCGTTTTACTTTTCAAGCTAAACCAGTTGAATTACACTTACTGCAACAACCAGTTTTCATATTTAAACAGAGAGAGAAAAACTGCTAGGATAGCGATAAAAGAAGAAACAAATGCTATGGAAGCAGTAAATCCTGACAAATGCTACCGACATAGCGTATGTATTGATACAGCAGCCGCGACTAATTTATACATCTACTGTGTCACACAAATGACAATTGATAGTTAGCAGTTATATAAACAGACAAACGCTGTAAAGTATCATCCAGCAGCTCTGTTAATGTATTATTCTGTGAATTTGATATCTTTCAGCCTCAATCTCGCCATATGACTTAAATATTTCAGTCAGTTCTTATCCATAGTCCAAACACAAGTTTATCAACACAACTGTCTACTGCAGTGTCGAAGAATTTTACAATAATAATTGACAATCGAGTATATTTTGTATGCTAATAAGAACTAATCACAATTATTGTTTCCGTGCATTGTTCTTTAAAAACTTAAATTTAAAAATAAGCAGGCCATCCAATCGTATCATTTCAGATATTATTAAAACAATTTTTTGTTAAAAATAGGGTTGCCACCTTTTGGTAAGGCTAAGGAGGGACACTTATCAAGTATATGTATATCGCCGATCTTCATACCTAAATTTGTGCATGGAACAGTTAATTAATAAGAGAAAGATGGTATATATTCGTTACAAAGCCAAAACAGAATAGTCTATGTAACAGTAACACTAACATTAGAAAAGAAAAGGCTAGCAAAATAATAAAAAAATATATAATGCGTCCCTCTTAGGCAAAATTCGGGATGGTGAAAATGTTCTTAAAATGCGGGATGTCCCGCCAAATTCGGGACAGGTGGCAACACTAGTTAAAAATGCAAATGTCAGGGTGTGTCTATTATGCAGGGACATCCATTATATGAGTAAATGTAATAAATGAACAAAATAAAATGAATACAAAAAAATATCTAAAAACCAAAGTGGGAATTTTAAAGGCCTGTGTTGTTTCAAACATCCAAAAACTTACTTGATGTGCACACTGGTCTGAGCAGCGGTAGGAGAATGCTGCTAATGCCTTTATTACAACCTGCAAGAGTTCCTGATGTTCTCGCTTGTCTTGTTTGATGGGCAGCAAGGAAGAAATCAATCGGACTCCTTTGCAGGCAAGAATGTCTGAGCGATGATCTTCTACACACCACAGCATTCTGTAGAACACAAACACGTCACTCAGCATCTCAGAACAGAAAAATAAGCCAAGCACAATATCCTTCGCAGGGATTCCAAAGAAAGATTATTTTTTTTAAAAATTGGCTGTGTGAAATCTTAAAAGAAGCTGCATTTGTGTGTCAATGTAGTAAGCTGCATATTCTAAGATGATAATAATTTAATAACTTACTGCATTTAAAAGATATATAAATTTTTACTTATGTGTTGCAATTCAGGTAAAAATTGACTCATGCATTCAGTACATCATCCACACTTCTGAAGTTTCTACCTTGAAAGCTATATAAATCCGCAACATAGAACCCAAAATGCATGCAGTGTATACAGAAGTTGTTACAATTAGTATCCGTTCACTGTCACACATATCTTACACCTTTTTTTTCAAAATTATTACTGACTTACAATAGTTCCTTGACTTAATTCATAGAACTTCATCTGATGGATACGGAGATATATTAATTACATAACATCACAATTCTTTGATGAGCGATACAACCTAGGGCTGTACTAATTGCCGATAATCTACTTTATCCTGGTTTTGGGACTGAAAAACTGAGAGGTCATCAAATTTACATTTCACCAACTTCAGTAGCATGGCTTTTCAGAACTATCAGAGACTATGCTTTACTGACAAAAGCTCGGAATCAACCAAGACAGTTACTATATCAAGAAAGCATATACGCCAGGACAAGAAATTTCATGCTGTGGTAGACTATTGGAACATCTTACCAACATGAGAGATGACAGTGACAAGAAGTATAAAGGCAGAATATCTATCTACCCTATACTATATTAAAAGCTTCCTAAAATGTGTGTTTATATGCCTATTCCTCTGAGATCCTTTAACACAGAGGTCTGACATTTTGGGAAAATAGTACTTTGCCCCACAACTGAATATTCCACTCCTACTCTCAATCCTTCCTCTAGCGGTGGCATTTGAACTACTAGCAGCGAGGGTACCGCCATCTACCAACAATTTGGTGAAACTGAAAAAAATAATTTTTTCTCCTTTATTCTCTTCTACTCTTTCTTTCCCGTCTCCTTCCTCTTATTTCCTCTTCACCCTACCTACCTATTTGAGGTCTATTCCTAATAGTAAATTTTGGATCGACCAGGAGTCAAACTTGGGACCCCTAGCATTATAGCTAGGAGTCCTAACCATTATACCATGAGTGAATGTTAAGCACTGAAGGAAGCTTTCGTATATTTGGGTTATGACAGGAGGGATTTCATGAGTTCATGAGTTTTAACACACGAATCGGTTTTTATAATTTTGAGATATTTTGTTAGCTATGAAAAGAGTAGTGTTGGTACAAGGGAATTTTCCTACATTGATTAAGCCATATTTTATGTTTTAATACATAATAGTCCGCCGCCGTGGGTGAGTCGGTAGCACGCCTGCCTTCCACTCCGGCGGCCCGGGTTCGATTCCCGGCCGGGTCGGGGATTTTTCAGTAGTGAAAGGTCCCCTCCCCGGGTTCAGGACTGGGTAGGTTAAGTCTTAGGTTAAGATAATGCACATTGTGCGCGATTCCTTAATTATTATTATGTTTTAATACAGCGTTTTTTAAAATTGTTAAATATTATATATGGTGCAAGGGTATTTTTTATTGTGAAATAACCTATTTTGTTGCAAGGGTCGTTTTTATAACTGTGAAATATTATGTGGAGGTGCAAGGGTCTTTTTTATTGTGAAATATTAGGTGACATGTCAATTGTAATTATGCATTACCGGCGTTGAGCAGCGGCTAAAGGCTTGATGGCAGGGAAGCGGGGCAGGCGGCACGTGGGGTAGCAGCCAGGCAGGGAAGTGGCCAGGCAAGTGGCGAGTGGAAGGGGGACCCGGTTGTGGCGTAAAGTACTAACTTGCCGACATTTTTATCATATGTTCTTCATGATCTGGGGAATGTCTGTTCAAATTTTATCCTGATAGCACAATCAGTTTGGTCAAAATTTAATTTTTAATTTTGGTTAAGGTTATTGGTCACGTACAGTCTTTTGTCATTTTTGTATGCTTTAAGCAGTCATGTATGTTAGATGAATAATGTTTTGTCATTATTTTTATAATTTTCTTTCTGTAGCATTTACGCAGCCTCCTTTCACCTGCAAGGTCAACTGGACCATGTTTGACAGAGCTCTCTTCTGATTCAACCAATCAGAAAGCAATGCTACAAAGTTACATCGGATGTCTTCTTATGGAGA
The DNA here is from genome assembly GCA_964059195.1 of Ectobius pallidus. Taxonomy (NCBI): domain Eukaryota; kingdom Metazoa; phylum Arthropoda; class Insecta; order Blattodea; family Ectobiidae; genus Ectobius; species Ectobius pallidus. Next base: position 49,768,829 of record CAXKWD010000004.1, on the reverse strand, counting down.
CAACCTCAGTCTTTGCCAAGCATGTGTTCCAAGCGGGTCATGTACATAACCCATACTGATCAAAATGTGATTTGTGTTTTACAGTTTGTTTCAGTCAAAATTTAATTTTTAATTTTGGTTAGGTTATTTGTTGGGCTTTGTGCAGTCCTTTACGGCCATGGTGTAAGTTGCAGACAACGTACTCCAGCAGCAGTGTTGCTAATTTTTAGCGTTGTGAATGCATTGATCATTCCTGTTTTGAACCTCGGAGTTGTGTCACTATTTACACTTCGGATTTAAACATTCAACTGCTATATTGGTAAAATTCTTTTAATTGAAAAATTATTACTTTCCCAATCCATGTAATCGGCTTAGTTTTCTAGTAGAATAACGCGGCCTAGATTGATAAAATACGGTTGCTGTTATCATTTTATGGAAAATTATATGTAGTACAAGGTAATGATTACCATTCCATGAAATAAATCTTGTAACATAATGCATGTTTACAGTTTTTGTTATAGCAACACACTAGAATCTGTTAAGTAATCCAATAACAATTTTTACACTTAACTGAAAATTTCACCACATTTGTCACGGGCCATGGCAGAATGCATATTACATCAATCTAAAAAATATATATATATATAGAAGATTATATACATAGCCTAAATAAAAAATAGAACAAGGTAACAATTCAAAAGTGCTGTAAAAAAAAATCACGAAATGATTGTACACATATTATTATCTAATTATTAATCGCTGTATTGTATATAACATTGTCTTTCTAAATTCTTAAATAACTACTGTAGGTGTACTAGAACGTGTATTGTTGTAACAATCAATCATGTAGTATTACTAGTGTAATGGGACATGATGTTAATAAATTTATTAAAAAAAAAAAACTCGTTTTACTTCATTATAATTATGTAGACGATAGAAGAATTTATTTCAGTTAAGTACTAAGCAACAATCATTAAAATGTAACTGGATATTTCATGTCATGTTTGAGAAGAAATACACATAATTCCATGCAGATGTTAGCAGTGCTTGAAATTAACAGGAAGACACATGGCAGTATTCATTTTATTGCTGCTAGCTTGTGTAACACCCACCAAATGACGGTGGTGTGTCTTATGAGAATTTTAAGGGCCAGACAAGAAGCAGACAAAATCTGAGCTTTCAAAAACTGAAATACTGTTCTTTGTGCAGGTAGGTGTTCTTGTCTTACATAATACAGTTGTGGATATACAGAAACTTCTTATTGTAACTAATTTGAAAGGACCTCTGGGTTGAACCCAGAAGATTACTATTTGAGATTATGGAACTATCTGAGTTTTTGTTAATTATGGTAACGAGAAATTTTATCAATATTGGTGAAAAGGCTCATATATATGATATATATGAGCCTTTTCACCAATATTGATATCTCTATATATATATATATAGAGATATCTATATATATATATATAGATAATATTAAAGTAAATATGAATATGCAAATCGGTATCTAAGATGTTATTTACATAGATATAGGCCTAATTAGTTTATAAATAAAGTATATCTTCCATCAATGAATTAGCGGTATACCTTAAGGCTCTCACTGCCATTTGGCGAGTAGCAGTAGAACTTTTCACATCTGCATCTAACAGGCAAGCAATAGGAACTGCCACCTTCTTCTGCAACAGTTGGCTGGCAAGCACAGGATCTCGGGCTAAGTTTCCAACCAAGCGACATGCTCGACACTGGATGCTGTCTTTCTCTATGCTGTTCAATATCGATGTCAAGGGTGTCAATATGCCATGTGTTACCACCTAACAATATCACAAAGAATAAACAAACTTAGTTGAAAGCAAAAATATTGTTCATTGAGCAGGTGTTCTTGTCTTACATAACACAATTGTGGTTAAATACAGAAACTTCTTATTGTACCTAACTAATGTTCTCTTGCATAAACATTTATTAAATAATACATTTAAGTTACACACTTTACAGTTCGCTGCTAGGTACATATCTACAGCGAGTCCCAAGGAAGAGTTGGCCACTGATGTGGGTTTCTGCATCGCGGCAGGCACAGCTCCAACTCCCGAGCGATCGGGTGAAATATTTATATCTACGCAAATAAAGCCTTGATCAGTGTAATGATTCAGGCTCTCACATTTATAGTTAAAATTACAATGAAAATAACCACGTACCTCACCACAAGAGATATTGGAAATGTTCTCCTCTTACATCCATACAATACGAGCACCTTTTTGGGAAATTTTCTTTCACGTGCATAAGTTCAGCTTCCAAGACAGAGTTCATTTCTCTTGTGATATTGCCTTTAAATTCTTCTAATGTATGGGAATTTGACCTATACACTTTTATTTTTCAAGTTTCCCCATAAATAATATTCACATACTGTTATAAGAACTTAAAGACAATATCACATAAGCCTATCATAAGAGAAATTAACTCTGTCTCAGAAGCTGAACTTATGCGCATGAAAGAAAATTTCCTAAAAAGGTGCCAGTATTATGTGGATGCAAGAGGAGGACATTTCCAACATCTCTTGTGAAGAGGTAAGTGGTTATTTTCATTGTAATTTTAATTGTAAATGTGAGAACCTGAATTATTATACCAATCGCGGCTTTATTTGCGTAGATATTTCACCCGACCACTCAGGAGTTGGAGCTGTGCCTGCCGCGACGCAGAAATTCGCGTCATTGGGGGATATGCACAAAAAAGAGTATGAAGTTCTTACTGGCAGATTTCAAGTTTGTACTTGCAGTCGTATGCAAATTTTCAAACTAGCTCTTCAAGGCAGATACAAGTTGAAAGCTGCTCTCAACACAAGTTTGAGGCTGTGAAAGCGGTGTTTGTGAATTTAATACATTCTTTGAATTTAGCAGTGAAAATTAAATACATTAAAATCACTCCTGTTTTGACTGGTAACTTAGTACACTCATGCAACGGTAAGTGAGATCCAGCAGTGTGAGAGACACACAAAGACTATCCAAATCTGTATTAGGTTTGTTCCTGCAGACACTCAGACAAGCTGGTCTGCCGCCATGGGTATATAGATAGCATACTTCCCTTCCATTGACAGAGTTAAATGAACTCTGGGTTTCAAAAAGGGAAATCAACCATCACAGCATTGCAAAATCTCATCGAAAATATTTACAATAAACTAGACAAAGGCGAACCATGTATAGGAATATTTCTAGATTTATCGAAAGCCTTCGACCTTGTGGACCATGATATACTAGTCAGGAAACTATCCAAGTATGGTATAAGAGGTATCCCGCTAAATTGGTTTGAATCTTATCTAAAAAATAGAAATCAACTAGTGGAAATGAAATATTTTGATGATAAAGATAGGGAGTACAAACACATTAAGTCAAATCTAAAATTTATAAAACAGGGAGTTCCACAAGGATCTATATTAGGGCCCCTGCTTTTTTTATTGTACATTAATGATCTAGGGGATTTAATGGAGCAAAATAGCAACATAAATATGGGATTATCACTATTTGCTGATGACACCAATATCTTAGTCTCAGGGATTAATATACAAGAATTACAATCAAATACTGATAATGTGACTAAACTGATTACTTCATGGTTTAAAGATAATAAATTGATTATTAATACAAATAAAAGTATAGCAATAGAATTTAAACACAAAAATAATAAAAACGAATTGTTACCAGCTGTTCTCCTAGGTAGTGAACCTGTGAATTACGAAACAAACACAAAATTTCTAGGCGTTTGGGTAAATAGTAATTTGGAATGGGACACACATGTGGAACACCTAGCAAAGAAACTTGCCCAAACATGTTTTGCAATCTTCAGCCTCAGATCATCGGTCAGTTTAGAAATCCTCAGAGTTGCATACTTTGCTTACTTTCACTCCCGTTTGATGTAAGGAGTAATGTTTTGGGGTAAATCAAATCATAGTGTCAGAATATTTAGAATGCAAAAAAAAGTAATAAGAATAATGCTCAATGTACCCAGAAACAATAGCTGTAGACCTTTATTTAAGCAATTAAATATACTGACACTGCCTGGAATATACATAAATGAGGTCCTTATACAAACGCGAAACCAACTAAACAGCTTTCTCTCAAACGAACAAGTACACCATCACGACACAAGGAACAAATCTAATTTACACAGCACTTGGCATAAAAGTACGCTTTTTAAAAATAGCTTTAAGTATAACGGGACAGTTTTATACAATAAATTGCCTTCATGCATAAAAAACATACAATTAGCCAAGAATTTTAAAAAGGAATTAAAGAAATTTCTGATAAATGGTAGTTTCTACTCAGTGGAGGAATATCTTATGCATGGGAATAGGTAGTGGAAATTCAGTGAATAAAATATAAAGCAGTGTTAATTGTAAGTTGTTATAGTATTAGTTGATTATAGAAACTATGGCACTAGGGTTTTATTTAGGATACTAGTTTAGGATCTATTTAAATATTATACGTTGGTGTGTGGATGTGAATGAATCAGATCGAACCAATACAATTAGGATATTTTAATGTTAGTGTGAGAAGCTTGTAGATGGGATGTGGATGTGGATGAAGAATATTTTATTTATTTTATTTATAGTATGTCATAGTATACAGTCCATGTTCCTTTTCTTTTATTTTAAAATATGAGAATAAATGCAAATGTAAGCAATATTTAGCATGTAAGATTTGACGTGTCCAACATCATTTGTACCCTGTACATGTTTATATGATATAATGGATGAATAAATTTATTATTATTATTATTATTATTATTATTATTATTATTATTATTATTATTCCACCCTTGCGATCTGGGTTCAATTTCCGGCCGGGCAGTGGGTTTTTCAGTAACAAAAAATCCCCGGGTTCAGGACTGGACATCATTCAGGAAAATTATAGCATTAAATTAAAGAATAGGGTATACGGTATTCACAATACACCTATTAAGGTCACAGTGTTGAGAAGCCGAAGGGCTTACACAACCCCTCGTTAATCTAATCTAATCTAAGACAGGCTGAAAGCTGCTCTCAAAGAACACAAGCTTGAGGTTGTGCTAGAAGTGTTTGTGAATTTAATATATTCTTTGAATTTTTTTTAGCAGTGAATAAGTAAATACATTCAAATAACCTGTTTTGACGGAAACTGTAGTGAGGTACAGCAGTGTGAGAGACACAGTACTGTATTCAAAGACTACCCAAATCTATATTAGGTTTGTTCCTGCTGACATTAAGAAACCATTGATCAACATTGTAGTACCTCGGTATGACAAAAGAATAGTCTATACTGTCAGTATCCACATAGGATATGCCGTACAGCAAACATACAACGTGCATACACCTCACATTGCGATGATGGTTTCTGAATGTCTGTAAGAACATAGGTCTACATATTAACTATATTTACTATAAGCTGAGGTACAATTGACCTAAGCTTACCTAACATTCTTAGATTAAATTATTTACCTCATTTGCGCATTGACCATTCAAGCAACAGTTTCCCAGTATGCTGAGCGTCACATCAAGTATTTTTTCATTTGGTTTATGTAAAAAATTTACCAGGTCTTCTAAAGCCCCATATTTTCTAATAATGTCGACCCCTTCTTGAGTCTTCAATGTCTTGTATCTTATATGTTGAAGAGCGTCATACGTAACGGAGGAAGATGATGATTTCAGTTTAAGGAAAATATCTTCATCGCTGGATATAATCTCAGCCATGTCACTTGTAGGATATTAACTGTCAGTGAAAATAAACACACTTATTACAAAACAACGAGTCCCTTTAAACGTGGAACTGACAAAATGGAGGCGCCCATGTACACACGGAGAATAGTCTTTTTAATCCACTCTCGTAAGATGCAAAATGTTATGCATTATGCTAAAATATTTTACTAAATTTATGATAAACCGTTGAGAATAATTACTGTGCGTTTTCATGTTGATACAAATAAATCATTCCGAAAAATCTTGGGACTGTTAACTTAACTCCGACTTTTACTTCTTCTTCTTATTCTTCCATCCATCCATCCATAAAAGTGGTAATTCTGCGAACGCAACTTTCCCTTGTATCGGTTTCTACTTGAACTTTCCAAAAAAGAAGTGAAAAAATATCAAGTAGGTGTACTCAAACCAAACGTGTGATGTTTTCATGCATGGCAATGTGATCATAAATCAAAACAATATTTTTTTTTTCATCTTGTTAAGTCGGCATAATAAAATTATTAAAGCACTCACAAACGGAGCAGAGAGAAGCTTTGACCCGAAATTCTAATACAAAAAAACATGATTTTCTTGATAACAGGCAAATTAATACTGTTCGTTACGATACACAATCCTTGTTAAATGAAATGTTCTGTTTGGAATCTTCTAAATTAAAGACAATGTTGTTCTTAACGCCTACAGCAAATTGGCGAAGAACTTTTTATTTTCTATATTGGTAGTTGCCAGTGACGAAGTTATATTTTCTATCGTCAGATGCCTCACATTCGTCTCAAGTTGAGTTCCTGCGGACGAGCGGCAATTCAATTCAGGTGTGTTCCAAACTTCGTTTTTAACTTTTATAAGTCATTATCACTGCGGCAATTCAATTCAGGTGTGTTCCAAACTTCGTTTTAACTCATATATGTCATTATCACTGCGGCAATTCAATTTTCTCCATGTTTTTCTAAGCTGAGTTTCCTGTTAGTTCTGGTACCGGTACAGGGTCGTTACCATTGCATTCTTTTGAAAGTAGATACAAGTAGTCTTGAGCTGACTAGAAGTTTATATAATTTCCAAGTAAACTGCAGAAATCATTAAGTTTTTCGTTGAGAAACTCAATACGCAGCTCTTTGCTCACAATGCAGCTGTTAGGAAATTTTTGTGAGATGAGGTTCCCGATAGATAAGCCCCTTGACATACTGGCCATATATATAGGGTTACCAGATGCATAATTTAAAAGTAGCTGGAATTTTCTCTGAAAATTGTCCACAAAAAAGCAGGACATGACACCAATTTTTAAAATACTTATAAAGTTAAAGCAAATTGTTAACCTTCGGTTGGTTTCTACAGGTCTAAGAGACCCCTACATTTATTTCTATGTTATAATTTTCGAAATAACGATCCTATGCAATTGCCTGACAAAGACATTTAACATTACACCTTACATGAGTGTTTGCTGCAACTACAACCTTATCTGTTTATTTCTTAGGCTGCAAGAATGATTAATCAGCAACTGCATGTCACTCAGGTCAACCAGACCCATAGTGCCTACTCTTGTTATATTTATGTTTCTTTGCCAAATGCATACCAACGTCGCTTCTTGTTTTCGGCTGACACATAATAACTCTGAATAATGACAACTTTGATATTTGTTCAAACCTATCCAGTGATTTGAAAGGCCTTGTGACAAAATTTAAACCTGAAGAACCCACAGTAGATAACTTGCCAAATACACTGCCATCCACATTGAAAAGGAAACAATGTGAACCTTGTAACAAAGACAAAAAGAACTACAAAAATAAATATGCATATGGGAAATGCTAACTCCACTCCGTTTGAGTAAACATGCCAAAATTATTTGAAATAGTTGGGATAATCAGAAAAATAAACACAGAAGCTTTAGTAGGTGATTCTGAGGAACAGAAATGCGAAGAATGGATCGGAGCAAACATTTATTTTTAATAGCCTTTTTTCATGGTTTGTTTCATTATGTTTCTTTACTAATGTATCTGCCATTTCCGTACATTTTAAATTACAAGCTTGACAATTTTCTTTACAATTATTGTCTACTAGGCCCTATACGACGAACAGCATTCTACCAAAGTGCGTGCCTAACAGTAACTAATAAAAACCATGTATATTTAACCTAAATACAGTAAAGCTAAACATAGAAAAAGGAAAAATAAAATAAAGAAAAAATATAAATACAAGCGTATAACAACAAAAATATAGAGTGGGTCTAGTAGGCCCTGCACAACCAACCATGTTCTACGAAAGCGCTTGCATAACGGAAGGTTAAACATGGCGATCTCTAGTAAATCTTTTATCTGAACTAGGTTGTATGATTATGATCTTTTCTTACAGGTTGAACTATTTTGTGATAATCTGCAGCACCTCATAGACTTTGTACTTTGTAATTTTAAGGGCATTTGCGATCATGGTTGAGGGAGCCTTGATTTGTGCAGTCTGGTGTTAACTGCATAGGAACCCAAAATGTTGCTATTTTAAGAACTAATACCAGATAACTGACACTTTTGGAAAAAAAAATATTTCTTGTGTAGTTGGTATCTTTAGTGTTTTTATAAAACAATAAAAGTGAGAATTTGATTGTACATATTATGATCTGCTGCATACAAAGGTGGGAGTACAATATCACGTATTTGAAGTCATGTGACACCGGTAATATAAATCATTAACAATTTCTTTATATGCATTAAAGACCTATAAAGAAAATCGCCAATATGATTCTTGTACATATCAACATATTCAATATTTTTCAATGAGAGATTACTTTTTCCATTACATTAACCCTTAAGGAGTCATACCACAGTGGAAATGACAATAAACAATTCTTAGTAAAATGTGAGTATCAAGTGACCTCACTAATCTATCTGTCTTGCGATCTGACTTCTGGATTTTCAAGAAGAAGGTAACAGAATTTGACCTCTACCTTTTTTTTGTTTTCTTGTTGAACGTTTGTTTCATGTACTGTCAAAGAGTCAGTCAATTTGGCCATAGCAGGACCATTAGTGAAGACTTGAATCTGTTTTCCATGGTTAAATAAATAGGATTTTAAGAGGGGGTGGTTATGCAATATGAATAGACATATGGCCTGATGGCTGCTGTGTGTATGTGTGAGAGAGAGAGAGAGATTGAGAGAAAGAGACAGTGAGAGAGAGAGAGAGAGAAGCTTGCACTTATTGTCTCTATTTAAAGTTTTCTTTCGCGGGCAATAACTAGGCCTCAATTACCACTATTTTACAAAAGTAAGTAAGTAAGTAAGTAAGTAAGTAAAAAAAAAAAAAAAAAAAAAAATTAGTTTGGCAGTTTGAAAAACAAATGCAAATGCGAAAAACAATTACCGGTACTTTAAGCACAGTTGAATCTTTTACATACAGTTATCATAAATTTCATTTTCTGCACTGCAATCAAAATACAGTTCCACGAAAGAAAGTTATAACATGTAGATTCCTATTACACATAATGTTTCAAAAATTAAACACAATGATTATTAAATAGGACTTATATAAAATATTAAGCAAGATTGATAATCTAAACAAAGCGGTCAAAAGCACCGTGTGCGACCTCTTACATTACAAGTTGCACGATGTCATAAGGGTTGAATACATGACACTTAATTTTAGACAACATGCTGGGGACCTCATAGAACTGGTAGAACTATTTTCTAAAAGAAGCTAGACTCATGGGAAAAAAAAAATGAATTCTGGACAAAGTACATTGAATTTCAATCTTAACTACCTGAAATATAACTTTCAGTACCACAAAAGCTCTTATAAAAAGCATAGGAGACCTCAGCAACAGAAAATCTATAGATAAGGAGAGGGAATGTTTCTTTATTGAGAAAGCGACTACATTCTTGTCTTCTTCTGCAGGGAAAGGAATACCAGTAAGATATGTCTTTTAATTATTTTCAGTGACTTATAAATTTCTATGTAAGGGGCTGTTTCAGATTTGTATTTAGCCCATATCGAGAAGAACCATAGATACTACGAACAAAATCTTGTGTCTCCTCAGGCTGGGGGCTGTCTTTGTCTTGACTATTGTTGTATTTACGGATTGGTTTTGATGATCCATGACATCGGGCTATAAATTTCCATTCTGCCATCAGCTCTTCTTTGAATGAAATGTTTTCACGTTTTGCAGTTTCACGGACATGCGTTAAGAGTTCAAATAATGCTACAAAGCAGGCCAGAAACACACCTGCCACCAAAACCACAAACACACCACCCACGTTCTGCAGATTTAGAGAACTTGGGTTTCCACTCCCACCAGAAGACTGTAAAAGAAAATAAGCATAATTAAATGGATTTTTCACCACTTATTTAAAATGTTAAGTTTAATGCTGTTATGCTGTAATTTACCAAAATAAACAAAATAAAACTGTTATAGTCCAATCAATACAGTAGAACCCCATTAGTCTGACTTCTGATGGTTAGATTCCACGCTTAGTCTTACCATCAACACTATGGACATCAACAATGAGCTGTCCAGATTGTTTTAGTGATAATGCTGCATGTTTACAAACAGTTTTTGGTTGTGTGTCTATGTATGTTTGAAAAATAGTTTAGACTCTAGACTCTGCATCATAGTTTGAACAGGAAAGAGTTTGATTATAAAGTACCGTCAGTGCTTTTTTTCTAACAAAAAAGGTGGCGGTACTCACCAAAACTTTTTAATTTAATCTCACGGGAGCTCCCACACTTCTCCCAGAAGTCATTTTTCTGAGTTAATGACCAACAATCGGGCCTATCATGGCCAGAATTGTTTCTCTGCTGAATTGCAGTAAAATTACCGGTACTTGTGATGTTCTCTTCAGATTCATTTTACTCATTATTTGTAGGTTTATGAAATGCTTCAAAAACATTTTCATGCATTCTCTTATTGAGCACTGGTAAAAAAATAATTACCCGGTACTTATTTACTCATTTCACTTCTCTACTGCTGAACCATGAGCACCCCTTGTTCCTACAATCGTACTAAACAATTATCAATTCAATTGCTTCTGCAACACAAACCAAGGGGTTTCTTTTAAAATTATACATAAGTAATGAATGCAGTTAAATTTAACCCCTGATTAGCTATGGCGGTTAACTACTTCATACTTGTTTGTTACTACATTAGCATTAACTGCACTTGGTGCAATACTTATACTATTAGAATGGCTTTGACCACAGGAGCAGTTTACTGAGGACTGGTAAGACCAATCCCCAACTCTCTTGCAGTCCAGTAGTCATGGCAATTTACAGAAACTATCATGTGATTGTATGTAGGCTATTATGTATATAAGAATCTAACAAAACCAATAAACAAGCATGATTTTAAATAATAGGCCATAATTTTATAGGAATTATGATAGAAATATTCCGAGTAATATCCACATTTTAAATTACCTGTTTGAAAAAAGGTGCTGGTACTGCAATTGTGCGTACCGTCACAAAAAAAAAGCACTGGGTATAGTACTGAGTACTATGTTGAGTTTCTATAGTAAGTTATGTTTACTTCATAATATGTAATACAACATTTTCAATTATGTAAAACGTTGTTTTTACGTCACATTTTTACACAAATAAAAGTGTTCCTCTGATAATTCAACTTTTCAACCAGGCATGCTGTTGGGGTTGGACAAGCAGGGTTCTACTGTAATTGAAGAGAGGTTTAACGAAACTTAACAACTCAAAATTGAATCATTTTTTTAGCACCAGCTGAATTCATTGGCGTAAGTCGAAATTCAGCTAAACTTAATATCTACTGATGTAAAAGGCGGATGTTTGAGAAGGCCTAATAATTATTATTAGGCCTTCTCAGACACAATTAATTAATATCAACAATTAATTTCAAAATGTGTTTTATTCCTTAATAGGTTGCTGGAGCAAAGAAGGCTTTCTTAAGGGGGTGGGGGAAACTATTGAAATCATTAATGGAATTTCAGACAAAAAACTTTACACAGAAAAGAGTTAAAGAGTTGATAATGAAATTGCCTGGTATTTACATGTGTAACTTATGCAAGGAAATGTATCTTCATCCGAACCAGTAATTTTGACTGTCTCTAAATATTCACCTTATTTCAGCTTGTGCCATATGTGATGCATCTCCCACCAACACTAGAGATTTATCTCCTAACCTCCAATCAAAATGTCACATGCACCTAAAAACCATATTGTATTTGGAATGATAATTATTTCACATTGGTCATGTGTAAGCTAAGGTGGAAAGTTGAAGTCAGACTGAAAATTCAATGCCATAGCCAGGATTTGAACCAGGATCTTCGGCTCTCCATGCTGCTGCTCTTATCAAATGAGCTACAATGGCAACATGCTGGTGCAACATTAAATCCTCCAACCGATTCACATTGGAGAATTTAATGCAGTATCGGCATGTTGCCATGATAGCTCAATTGGTAAGAGCAGTGGCACAGACAGCTGAAGATCCTGGTTCAAATCCGTGCTATAGTATTGAATTTTTCAGATTGTATTTAGTTTTAACTGTTGACTGTGTATTTGTTATTGACTGACTGTTGTTTAGAGAAAAGTTCTGAAATAGAGAATACAATAAGATATGGAATCTTGCAAAGAAAAAAGAATTCAAACAAATGGTTCAGTAAAGGTAGATAACAATAATAACAATAAAAGCTGTATCACTTATGTTAAACTGATTAGATTCTTTATGGTCAAACAGGGTACACTGATAATAATTTCAAGAATAGAATTTAACTTACAGTTGGCTATTTAATTATGCAAAACTGGAAAGTGTGAACAGGGAACACTGTCAATGTCAATTTTATATGAGATATAGGCTACAATAACTATAATGGTATAATATCATAATTATCTGTCACAGATTACTACAGAAATTAAAACTCCAATATTAACTTAGAAACTCCTGGTGACAAAAATGTTTTTGGGAACAAAACTGGGGATGTTTTACCTCTAGGGACAGTAACTCAATTCAGGGGCTATTCCTGGAATTAGGAGATGTCTGGTCAGCCTAACTTAGGTCTATTACAAGCAAGGTACATACAAATATTGTGCACTTGAACTATAAACATTGTATTGTAAACTGCAGGCATGCAGAGCAGACTGGGGGAGTTGAGCTAGGAACAAGTTGCAATGTTTACTCAAGCGATTACTCATTTTTCAGGAAATATCCCTGTATTTAGGCTACATACGATTATGAGGCAAGAGGAAAATGTTGGGTTAGGTTAAGTTACTTGGTCACCACAAATACCACACAAATTAAAATTTGTTATAAATGCCATTATTTTTAGTATTACTGTGTGAGGTGGCCAAGACAGTAATGTCGCAGTTGTGGGTTCAAATCCCTAATCAAAATGCCAACCCTGACAGCCTACATTGATGGTTTTCATGGCTGGGCAAGCAATTTTTTTAATCAAGCAGCTCAGTTGTTCGAAACTGAGTGCACCCTGTGTCAGACCTCCTCAGGAAAATCCAAAGAGGGACCTGCAGATGTATAGTCAGCAATGCTAACCACTATAGAGCATGCAGGCAATCAGTATTGTAAAGAATATCTTCACTTATTTGTTAAATGCATTATATATTCTCCTATAATCTTGTATACACTATAATGACTGAATAAAAGTATCACTTCCATAATAAAACAAAATTAAAGAAATCTATACTTACAGCACACTTTCCTCCACCTCGTTCTTCTTTCCACCATCTTATTTTCATCTTAGAGAGCCTCCCTGACTCTTGCAATTTGAGGACAGCAGTACTCAGCTGGTTCCGATATGTTGAATTTTTTCGCATAGCTATTCCATATCCTTTTGAGTCCAGCTCATCTCCTACTTGGGCTACCTCACAGTCCCTTTCAGTAATATACTGAATAGATGTTGATTCCATGAAGAACGCATAGTTCTTTGTTTTCACCCACTCTAGCCCTTGTTCATTGGATGAAGTTAGAACTTCAGCAGCATTATCCATCATGTACTGGTACATCCTCTGGTACATAGGATCAGTTGAATCTCGAAAGAAGTTGACAGTAGACCCACCACGTTTTGCTCCATATTTTATGATATTCTGGTTAGCTAATTCTTTCACATTCTTGAAAGGTGATGTCATACTTTCCACTGTTAAGAAGGCAGCCAAGTTGGCTGTGTAGGATGAAACAATAATGAGGGTGAAGAACCACCAGATGCCTGCCACCATACGGGTTGATACAGCACTGTCAACAAATGAAATACATATTCTGTTCCACAAGTTTCTTTGTAGAGTTTTCCCCCCCTTTTTTTTCTTTCTTTTTTTTCTTTCAGATTCAACCTTTTACTGCTAAAGCCCATTGTGCCAGTTCAATGTAAATCTTTATACTAGCTCCATCTGCCTAGAATGCTGGAGTATTTTACATGGAAATGCTTAATTGTAGTAGAACTCTATAAAGATGAGAATTTTGGGAATGCAGTAGTGTCCTGCTAATCCGGAATAGATGGGACCAGATCCTGTCTGGATCATCGAAACTCCAGATTAAACGGAATTTGCCTTAAAATGCACAAACTGTACTATAATACAAATTTTAGAAGGGGAAAACCTAAAAATCTATTTTTATCATAAATATAACTTTTCCTACAACTTATTTTTAGTTTTAATACTACTGTATACATAGAAATAAGTTTTGAACTTACAAACTGATATAGGATTAACAAAAACAAAAGATCTTGTGATTAAAATTCAAAATTCACAAATTTATTCAGTAAATCTCTTCTGGATTAACCGAATGTCCAGAGAAGCAGGATCTGAATTAGTGAAAATCTAGTTGGTCGGTATATGGATATTTAACGATGGGGATCATGGGCGTACGGTAGGGGGGGGTTCAGGGGGTTGAAACCCCCCCGAAATATCTGCAATATTTTTAAAATTATAACATCATGCAACAAAATTTAAAAAAACACTGTTTTGGTTGTTACATATTTTACAACTTTGTACATACAGTATCAAGGCATTATTGAAGATGTATCATATTTTTTTTTTAAGATTCGAATTTCAAAATGGCGTGGTGTTGATAGTTCTTCAGCTTCACAGCAGTGACATGTTACTAATAAATAAAACTCCCTTCGGAATTGTGGTGTGATTGTTCGGATACCGTAATTTCATTTGATTTCAGCTTAATTCATGCAAAAATTTGAATAAATATAAAAACCTATATTCTGGAATGGATTTACGAACTTCCTACCGGCAAGTCTGCAATCAATTTGTCAATACTGATATGCTGATTCGTAGACTTTGTACTTGGTATTTGCGTAAGCTGGTTACAGCTTATAAATCTGCCAGTGTCACCACTACTCATAGTTCAGACTTGGATCTCGATATTACCTGTTTTTAGTAAAGGTCCTAGTGATCGGCATATAGAGCTCATATAGATTCTAGCCCATAGTGTGTATACTGTATAGGGTACGTTTTTAAAATCATCCATTAATTTCATCAGCCTATTAATAGGCTATTTATATAGTCACCGGGCAATTCACAGTGAAGCATCAGATTGTTTGTAACATGTCCTTGACGTTAGGTACCGTATTTAAACATACAAAATGTATTATGAACTTTAATATGCTTATAACATGATTTATAATAATGAAATCACTCTGTTATTAGTTCCCTGTCCATCATATATATTATAATTGACACGTCTTGCAACTTACATCACTCAAATACACCCACCGAAATTCATCAACCTGTGTTTTTTTTTCATTCATTTAGCCAGCCATAGACCAATTTTCCTGAATTATTTATCTTGTTTGCCGTTTTGTTTTCCATTTTTTCCTTATTACACACAAACACCCATGCCCGAGGTGGGACTCGTACCCACAGCCTCCTACTCCACGGCTCCAAGGCCTTAGCTACCACGGCTAAGGGGACCAGCATCAGTTCGTAAAGTCAACAGTAATGAGTAGGGCAAGGCATTTAATGACCATAAAATAGTGAAAAAGTGCAAAATAAAAATTCATTTATGACCTAAAAATAGTGAAAAAATGACCCGAAATAAGAAAAAGACCAATAAATTTACCATTATTACTTATAATTAGTTTTTTTAATGAATTGCTAAAACCAATTTATGACAGTGTTATATATGAATTTACATTATAAAAACACTTATTTTGTTACTAAAGAAGTAAGTCAATTTATATTACTTGGACACCCTTAGCGAAAAATAAATTCTTTCTGAATTGGCAAGCCCATCAAATTGCCCCTAGCAAATATGTGCCGTTTAAAAAGAAAGAAAAAAACATTTATTGCTACAAGACAAACTGCTGTTGTGTTTATAATAAACCTTAATTAAAATGACCTATGAACACTTCGCAGAGATTTTCAAATAAAAACGATTGTCTGTTGTCTGAAAGTAATGATTTGTACACGGAAAAGCTCCTCTCTACCTCCACTGAAACATGACCTAAAATGCCGAAAATGACCTAAAAATGCTGAAAATTACCTAAAAATTGCCAAAAATGACCTATCCCTTGAAAATGACGAAAAATGCAAAATAATGCAAAAACAAATTGCCGTTATTTAATCAATTAGTTCTTGATACACATTTGTATATATTCGAGCTATCTTTTAACCATCATATAAAAAAGATGCAAAATCATCAAATGCCTTGCCCTAGTATTGAGGAACACAACACAAAATCCTCGTGGAATAATCAGCAATAATCTGAGGACTTCTCCACCAATGGATTTCAGATTACTTTAAAAATGTGCCCTATACATCATAAAGTACTATGATAATTTGTCAAATAAAGTTTTTATTTAGACTCTAGAAGCGGGCAGATACCTCATGAAACATGGAATCAGAGACTGTGCTCTATTTTAATTATAGAGTATTAATGATGACAATACAACTGTATAGTTATTTTTAGAAAGAGTATTAACTTACAATGTGCACAAGAATGTGGAACTCAAACAACTTTACATTGAACCCCCCCCGAACAAAATTTCTCCGTACGCCCATGATGGGGATGTACTGCAACTTATGCCTGTGACCATCGCCGGTGTGCTGAAATGTTGTCCCGCAGGAGTTCTTTTACATGCCAGTAAATTATACTGACATTGTTCTGTCATATTTATGCACACATAAATGCCATCGACCTGGGCTGGGATCGAACCCACAACCTTAGGCACAAAAAGCCAGTGCAATACTGACTTCGCCATCCAGGCCGACGCGGGACTCTAGTGTAGGAGGATAATTTCTATTCTGAAGATTTAACATGGTAATAATGATGTGCTAAATTCATGCATCAATACAAATGATGAATTTCAATAATATTTTCATCAAATTAAATATCTCAAATGAATGAAAATGAGATGAAATTAGGACATACCTTTCATGGGGTAATTATTATTCTGATTAAGGACAGATTTTACCAGCCATACTTAAGTCTAAAAGTCCAATGTCAGTTTAATTAAGACCTAGCTAATTGCACATTTCACCATACATTTAATAACATTAGTGTGCTAATAGATATTTAAAATAATTAAGAACTCAATTTTGGTCTGTTAGCAATTTAAGTGAAATTAAGATGGCTAGAATGGCAATGGAATTCATTATGGGTAATTAAGGAGAGGGATATTGTGATGCACCTCCATGAAAATGATGAGCGAGATGAATCAGAAAATGAAAAACATTACACAACTGATTTAAATGATCAAGATCTTGATGCAGTTTTTGTCTGAGTAAAGTATCGATCCTCAAAATTATTTTCAAATTTTGCATATTTCTGTAAAGCAATGACATAGCATATTCATTTTATATTTCAAAGCCCCATCAGGTTCTATTTTAACACCATACCATCATCATTCTGGCAGAAGTAACTAGTTCCAAAAATGGTCATTTTGAGCTATATGTACTACTAAATTGATGAAAGGGTGGTTTGTAGGCAGGTAAAACTCACTAATTAATATCCCGATCCATTTCCAAGTAATTAATACTTCTATTTTCACCAAGTCCATAGATGCAATGGTATTCAGACTTTAAAACAGCTGAATCTCGAAATTAAGATTTTGGACTTAGTGACTTCTACCGGAACAATGATACTATCTTTATTTGCTATTGTTACAAACTTCAGAATTGGCCTATTAATTTTTATGACTACACATAGTAAACATATACTTTGTACATAAGATGGCAGACTTACATGGGAGCAACATCAGATCCTTGCTGCATCAAACTGCCAATGGTAAACCACATACTGTTCTTAAGAGTGAACTGATTCTCTAACTCGTCTGGTTCTTCTATGCAGGGGTATGGATTCTGCCACTCATATGGACAAATTCTGTAACAGTAAGATTAAATACCCATAGTTCCTTCGATTTTAAATAATGATAATGATGATGATGATAACGATGATGATAATAATAATAATAATAATAATTATGATGATGATGATGATGATAATAATAATAATAATAATAATAATAATAATAATAATAATAATAACAACAACAACAATTTTTTAACATTTGCACAGTATCATAATGGCATTTTCAATCTTATGTGACATTTCAGTTCAGTATTTCCCCATAGTACAACATATTTTCACGATCTGCAAGGACTATTTTGAAGTGCCAGTATAGAATTTCGACATTTTTTTAGAAAGCTTTATGCTTTAGAACACTTATTTTAATCCCACATTAACTCCTAAGTGTATAAAATATTATCTTCTTGACTATCCAAGTCAATTAAAATGAGGAAATTCTGCCTAGTCAATATATTGGAATTAAAAAAAAAATACTTCTTCAGATATACTTCAGTCAAACTTTTGATGAACTTTTGATCATCAACAGAGGTTAAAAATTACAATTAAGCCACATCTACCATCCACATAGTAGCTTTGTAGCTAAGTAATTGGAAAATATGTAAATCATTTCTAGTTTTTACTTCATCGATAATGATCACAAGTTTGATCAAAATGTATCTACATATACATTTTAAAAATGTATATTAAGACAGATTTTCAGTACTATACCTCAATTTGGCTTTGTTTTATCAACACTGGATTATAAGGTGGCCAGACGTCTGGCTTTTGGCCGGACTGTAAGGCTTTTGGATAAGCAGTCCTCCATCTGGCGCGGCTTTATACTGGACGTTGATTTGTCCCCCTTTTCAAGACTCTGATGAATCGGTAAAGCGTATTAAATAAATTTGTATTTTCCCGTATGTTCCTGCCAAGAAATCTATTCCTAAGGTTGGCACGCTTGTCCATACGATGATAGCGTACTATCATTTGTTTGATGCAGTACGTGGCGTTGGCCGCACACTCATTGCATTACATTCCTAAATAGAAATGAAAATCTCTTTTTGCAGTGTAAAATCATTTATTTTATATAAATGCAGTTAAAAAGTAAAATTAGTCAGGGTTATACCTTGTAATATCTACTGCCCAGCCGTCCATGCCTGAAGTTATACTATGCTAGATTACCGAAGATGTGTGTCCTCCTTTCTGACATTTTAGAAATGGCCACCCTACTGGATTAGGTCAAGCCAAGTCCTGTTTCTGTACAGTACAGTACAGTACCGGTACTGTGTTATGGCAGAATAAAAAAACAAAAATGAATCTATAGGCCTACATGACAAAGAATACCCAAATAATAAATAATTTACATCCTGAATTGAGTGGGTAGACTTAGAAGTCATTTATTTAGCCAGGAAAAAGTTACAATATTTAATGAAAGCTTTGGAAATACACTCCCCAGTTTCTATTTAATGAAATAAACATCCATGAAAGATGTAAGCTAGAATAAAATTTACATACCTTCCCATCATCCAGAGAAGAATTGATACTCCCATAAAAACTGAGAACATGCACACCCACACATCCAAAGAGAACGGAGCCATGAATGAAAACAAGCTAGGTGCTTCTTTGGTTGGGCGCTTGTATAAGATGGATATACCTGTAACATAGTGAACAGTATAACTTAGGCTACATATAGAAAGCTGTAATTTTTACATTTAGCTGGATTTACTTAAACAACAGTTTCATATTTTCATAGTCTAAGATTCAGATTACTGTACTAAGACAGGACAGCTTAATAAGGGTAAGGAATAATGCTCAAATCACTGATAGTTTTGGAAAGTAGATGGAAAGTTTTTATTTTTTACTCCATGTACTAGGGTTGCCATGTTTAGAAGATCAATAAAGAGGACACGCCAAGTGAAGGGAGTGAAATATTGTATTAAAATTACAGTGTGTGCTTTTAGTGTTTAAATACATTGTTATAAATCTTGTTCTACTCAAAAGTACTGAACTATTTTGTTGCTACTAAACTGTATTTATATATTGAATATTATAGTCTGATTTTAAGGAAATATAATTAATAAGAAAGTCTTAAAGTATGAGCCTTGTCCCATAAAGTAAGCTTCTCTGGGGCTGTTTACAGAAACAAAACATAATTTCATGGAAGTATTTATTGCAAAGGATACAGCAAGTGTTCAGCTATTTTTAAATATATTTGCCATTGGAATTGAGACATTTGTCATACCATAAGACCAACTTTTGAATATATGTGTCGTAGAAGTCTGCTGCCTGTGATTTGAACAACTGTGTGATAACCATCTCCACCTTTCTGTCATTCTCAAAATGCTGATGCTGACTGGACAGGAATTTAAGGTGTAGGAAAAGATGGAAATCAGTGGGAGAAAGTTCTGGGCTGTAGGGTGGATGTTTAAACACCTGCCAGTAGAACTTCAGCAGGAGACTTGCTGGGAGGTGTTTAAACATCCAGTACAGTAGAGTATAGAGGCCAATAATACTAACTCACCCAGACTCATGAAGGGCATTGTGAAGTCAGCTGCACCTTCTCGTTCGGATGTGATTGTTAAATCTGTGATGGCAAGATCTGCTTTCTGTAACAGAACGATAATGTATGTCAGAAGATAATGTGGCATTAGGCCTAAGACTATTAGTTAAACAAAAGGGAGCCTAATCAATCAATTTTGCATAGGGAATTCAAATTATGTCGATAACTTCCAGATATTTCCAAAAGCTTCTGAGTACATTCTAATAGCCAATGCAGTCATTTTGTTAATGCCGAAAGTGACTGACTGTGGCAATATCCACTATTAAATTTGATATTAGTTATGAAAACTAAAACATTAAACGTAAATATGACAACAGTTTTTCAAAACTGAACCTTTGTCGCCTGGTTGGGGATTCTGGTTACTAATGGTGATCTAGCGAGTGGAAATTTCACATCCTGGTTTTAGCATTAAGGATGCAAAGCTCTTTAAAATGTGCATGGACAACATAAGGAAAGTTATTGTACAGTTTAAAATACTGATACACTCAAACTTTGGCTGGCCACTACTATACACATATAATTGCCACAGCATTAGACACTATGTCGTAGACTTAAAAGCGAGATTTCTTCAACAAACATTTTTGTTACTAACTACTAAACCTTACATTATCCAGTAGCTGTCGTATCATGCCGTTCCATTGTCCACTTGTCTTGTTCAGTGATCCATATGCATTATCCAGCTGCAGTTCAAAAGTATAATTGAAACCAAGAAGGAGGGAGAGCTCGTGAATGAGCTCAATGCCGAAGCCCTCAAAGCGATCATTCCCTGTAAGGGGCTTGCTGGACTGGCGTCGCATGCCATAGGGATTTGACTGTAAACATATATATCATAAAATTACAAATGTGCCTAGTCAAATTCAAGTTTCACTGACGCGTTAAACACAAAATAAACTTTACAAGGACTGAATGGGCAGATAATAAGAATTATCATACTAAAATAGTCTCCATGATTACATGATAACTTATAACTTAGTTAATCTTTCAATTTACAATCATAAAATTCTGGAAGACAAATGTGATCAATTTGTAGTCACATTCTTAAAGGTCTGTTTAAGTAGATCTTACAGCTGTTTGAAGTTCTATAATTAAGACGCTAATTCTTCGTTACAGCAATCATCTGAGGAGGTGTCAATGTTGTGAAGTGTTAAGCATTTCGATACAACACTGTATCATCTTCAGTCAATGAACAAGTTAACTAGTTCAATTGTGAGTGCTAAGCTTAAGAGTTGGCATTATATATGTAATTAAACATAGTTTTGCTATGTATACCAGTGTATAGGCCCATATATTTAATACAGATCCCTAAAAAGTAGGGTTTCCAACTCTTGAAAGTAGAAATAAGGTATAATAGTGTATAAATGAAAATAAGAGATAAATGCCAAAAATAAGAGACCCAAAGTTTACTACTTGTACAGCATGATGAATGGTCACTTATCTATATCTGGTTTTCTATATCCCCTATGTTGGGGTGAAAGGCATCCAAGTGGAGGTTTCTGTTACCTACGTGAATTTTATTATGCTTATTTTCTAAAAGAGAGCAGAGGAACAGATGGTAAGCCCATCGACTTTCAAACCCCCTCCAGAAACTAAGGTATTACTTGGACATGAAAGGGCCAAGAAATTTTGTCCAGAGGCTCTAATTTAGGCTTGGGGTTCTTTTACGTGCCGTAAATCTATGACACAGGCCCCCAGCTTGAAGTCCCTCCCAGAGGACTCCATGCCCAGGATTTTTACGTCCTGAAAAATCCATCGACCATGGCCGGGTTTGATATGACAATCTTCGGTTCTAGAGAAGGGAACATTACCTCTAAACCACTGCCTCTAGACAACCACAGTTGACGGTTACTTATAATACTGTATTAATATTCTCTCTTTAAAAAAGTTATATCTCACTCTACCTTAACAATTTACAAACATTCCTGGCAATAAGAAATGACAACAAAAAAAGTCAGGACAGGGGTTTAACGAAGGAAGTGACAAAGAACCATCTAACCAATAACAGCTACAATCATATTTCATGTCTGAATATTTCAAAATATCTTTACCAAAATAAATTTAAAAGGAAGAATTTTGGGAATTCTGGAAATACAAGATATATCTCGAAAAAATATGGGACCCAGGATTTTCGTCCAAATTAAGTGAAAATATGGGATTTCCTGGGTAAAACAGGATAGTTGTCAACCCTACTAAAAAGTGAAGTATGCAGTCCCATAAGGATGTGCAGTGATAGCATGAAGCCAAACGAGCGATAGTCATTAAAAAAAATACAGTATATAAACAAAGGAACATATCTGTTGATCGGATGTGTGACTGAACAATGGATAATTTATAACAATGAATAAGGTTAATAATAGATAACTGATGGTGGGAATAGTGCAATGAAGTCACAATATATTACACTTATTGTTAAAAAACACACAAAACATCACTTAAGGATTGCTACCTCAGAACATATGTTTCAAGAAGTAGTTGCTCCCATCCTCAAATGATCTCTTAACTGACTGAACTTTTGTAGTTTCTCTGGTGGTGAATGGATGTGCCATCCCTCACTAGAAAGGCTACAAAGCATCCAGCAGTCTAGATCAACTGAGGATGAAAAAAAAGCTCTTGAATATTATGTTCTAATGTACTGGTAGTTATCCTTACGTGAAGTTTTGTGTGTGTGTGTGTCTGTGTTGTTTAACAGTAATAGATAAATAACAGTTTACCAAAGCAGTAAGGACTCTGAATGTCTTGTTCATTAGATTTTCACTTTCATGAGTTTCCATAGGAGCGATGGTTCGAGTAAGATTAAGACCATCAGTAGAGTTCCAAGTACCAACTCGCTGCAGTCCATCATAAGAGAGCTCCATGATGTCCAATACAATGTTTGTGCGGAAGCCCTCATTGTCGAACTGAATCATTCCTGTCAGGCCTCGCAGCAAGCTCTGCCCCTAAGAGAGTACCATAATAATTAACATTCCTCCAGTTCTGTTCAATAATGGATCATAATAACAAACACCCATGGTTCTCAAATATCTTATTAGCCTCGAAACATTAACAACTACCATAACAGGGATAATTTCTCTACTACCATATTCTCAACTACAATAACAGGTAGTTTCTCAAGTACCATAACAGGATCCCTGTTGACATGAGACAATTAAGAGAAAAATTCCTCTAACACCAGGGCCCTAGTTCATAGAAGACCCTGGAATTTTAGGAAAGAAAAATTTACATTTTAAGCACTTAAAATAGGTTACAAAATTATGCAATTACACACTATTCTTTAATTATAGGCAAGAACATTTTTTATTTCTGGTATCTTACATTACATTTATCAACTTGTATAACTATTACATAAATCTTAGACTTCTCCCGTTAAATCAAACATTAATAGAGAAAAAATACTTAAGTAATTTATGCAATTAATTAGAACAAAAGCTGATAAGAAACACTGATGTACACATAAATATTATCGCAATTAGGAAAATCTTACCCTGCCTAGTTTCATGGTGTAGGCCTATAATAAATCTAAACTCGATTCTTGAATAGGTTTGTGGCAGCTTGGTCGCTAATTGGCTGTCCTCAAGAACAATTCAAAATGCTTGGAGGCTTAGAAAATTGCAAAATGTAATATAACACAAAATAGTTCTGTAACAATAGCATAGAATTGTACAATAGTCTTCCCCACGCATTAAAAAACAGTCAGATTAACATTGATATCAAAACCTTTTTTTTACAGTCTTGATTTGTCTTTAATAACTGAATATTTTAATTTCACTGATGTTAATAGATTATCATAAACTTGTATTTCAACTTGTATAAATTTTACTCAGACATTACTATACAATATATGTACTGACAAATGGAGATCATTTCGAGTCATAACAGTAACTATGGCCTTCTGTAATACTGAATGTTAACCTATGTAGGCTACTCGAGATTTGATTGCAAAATGCTCAGGGGCTTCAAACATTGCATTAACATGGGGTCTTGGAACCCAGTTGGGAATCACTACTCTACAGATATGCTACTTACATCTTTCATGAAGTTAATGAGTGATGCCCCATGACCCCAATTATTCTGAGAGTCACAGTCCAATGGCTTGACAGGAGGCGAGTCCAAACGTCGCATAGCACGTGCAAAAAGATGAACAGCATCATGAGTCAAAGCCATGCTCAGCTGAAATCAATGCACAAGTTCATAGTAGTATTCAATTTTAAATAAGTTTTTGTTAATGTTCTAAGCCATGATTTACCTTATGCATAACGAGTATTCACCAAAAAAATCTTACTGTAAATATCGATAACAGTAAACAGTAAAGCAACTATAATAAACTGAATCTACTATATGAGTTAACTATATACACTTTGTTGCTTCACTTGCCATTATTTTGGTAGGACAAGTTTCAAGAATCCTCATCCCCATTTTCAAATACATTGTCACCTGCCAAATCCTTTTCAGAAGATCATGAAGCACACCTGATGAACTTCTTATGCTTGATCAGATTGTCTTCATCCGGTTTATCAAAATTCTTCTATGATTTTTCAAATATTTTAATATAAATTTTTTCCCATATTTCCAGATCTTTATGTTTTTTGACTGAATTTAATAATTTTGCTTCCTTACAAATTTTATGATCATTTTCCCAAACATGCGATGAACAGAGGACTTTTCAAGATTGTATCTTTGTAAAGAAGCAAAATTATTAAAATCAGTAGAAAAAACATAAATAACTGGAAATATGGGAAAAAATTTACATTAAAACATTTGAAAAATCATTTATGAATTTTATTATACCGGAAGAAGACAATCAGATCAAGAGGTTCGTAAAAAGTCCAGCAGGTGCACTTCAGGAACTTCCTGAGAAGGAATTGACAGTTGACACTGTATTTGAAAATGGGGATGAGGATCCTTGACACATGTCATACCAAAATAATGGTAAGCAAAGCAACAAAGTGTGTATAGTCAACTCATATAATAGATTAGAATGATTAACTTACTGTAAGTGTTTCAGGTGTGATGTCGAGCCTATTCCCTCTCTTCAATTCCAAGTCTGCCCAACGCCTCACAGCCATCTGCACAGCTTCACTCTCAGGATCCACCATGCGCAGTCCTGTGATGTTGGTGCCACCATGCTGGTAGGGCTCCACATCTATTGTGTGCAGATCCTAATCGAAATAAGAAATATCATTCTTTAAACCATGATTATTAAGGTTGATTCAACTATATCCATGAAGACAGTCATCTGACCGCAGGTAAAAACATAAATTTTAGATGCATAAAGCAATGAATACCGTTTTTACCTAGTGACTTAGACTTCATCACAGGGTTATATTTCCGGGGTGCGCGGGCAAAGAGAGTTAAGTCCACCATCCTAAAAATTTATATATGTCCATAGAGTTATAGATAAAAATGTTCTTTACATTTGTGGAAAGTCCAGTAAGTTATATTCAAAATTGTACGATAGTTATGGATGTGTGCCTCATGGGTTTATCCATCTCTAAAGCTATGTTGGGCTGGTATAGTGTGTTAAGTCACTCTAATTCTCAGTAACAAGAAAGTGGACTTAACTCACTTTGCTCGTGCACCCCGGATTTCTTCTCCTTGATTTTATACTTTTCGTGACTCTGCCTTCGCATTGTAGAGGTCACACTAGACTGTGCAAACAAGAACATTGCTTGAATGAAGACAGTGGTTATTGGTGATAAAATGTAAACATTTAGATATAACCCAGAAATCAAGGTCCATTAATCACAAAATAACAATGCGACAAATACATGTTTAGCTGTACTACTCTCAAGGTGTTATGATAATAATAATAATAATAATAATAATAATAATAATAAGTATTTTATTGTCATTGAACTTGCAACGTCATTCTTAAAATTACATTACATAAATGAGAGATAATTAAATATCACAAGAAAGCGAAACAACGTTCCTGTTCCAATTTTACATTTTTTAAATAAAATAGTAATATAAAGTCAATGTTATATTAACATCAACTTAAACCCGAGACACTAAAATATGTTCACATTCAAAAAATTCTGTCACAGAGTAAAAAGGTGTCTTCGTTAACCAGCTATATAGTTCATTTTTAATTCGTTTTATTGGTAACTCTATAAATTTTATTGGCAGTTCATTAATCATTTTTAAGCCAAGTATTTCAAAACTGTTTAATGATTTAGAGAGTCTTTGAAAAGGCACATCAATTCTCTTACAATTACGGGTATTATGAGTATGTACATCCTTCCTACAATAATAATCTGGTAATCTGTTTTTAGTGTACACCAAAACATGGTATATGTATAAGTTAATTACTGTTAAGCACCCACACCTAATAAATAATGGCTTACAATGTTCTATATTTTCCGAATCTGTAATAATCCTAACAACCTTTTTTTGTAGCACAAGAATCTTTTTTTTAATGTGGAAGGAAACAAACAATCACACATGCACAGGAAAGTCCCCTTATCTGTAACACCATTACTTACTTGAAAAAAAAAGTCAGATACTTTTCTGGACAGGTCACTTAAATTACTTTCTTTACCCAGCACTTAACTTACCATAGAGGTAATGATGTAGTTCTGATCGGATGTCATGAGCCCCACTTGCTGAGCTTGCTTCATCACTTCTGAAAGATTCTCTGCTGAGCAGTCAAGCACAATGTTCCGAGTTCCAGAATTCTTCATTTCCCGTAGCATTGGCCTGTGGTTATGCAGTGGATCAAGTTGTCTCAGAGTAACAGTTTTTCCCTTCTTATCAAACAACTTGAGCAGAGTGTTGAGTCGGATCAATCCCGAACTATCTTCATACAACACAGTGAAAGAGTTCCACCCCCATGCTGTCACCATCTCAGCATAAAGCTATTCATATAATCATAAGAGAATAATATTATACTTCATATACCTCCAAGGATCTCTGCAATTAGGTTTTGAACCTATGACATTGTTTTCAGTTTTATCTCACTGAAGAAATTATTATTGTATTCTAGGTGAATTCTTTTCCATTTAAAAAAAAAACTCATCAATAAGTAGGCTATTCACTTTTAATCAAATTTTAAACAAGTTACCAGTAACTTATCTAATTTTAATTTATAGGCTAAGCTTAACTCCAATGTTTTATTGCCTAATTTTAGAAATGCAGTTCAAATTAAAAGCTGCAACTCAGAATTTTAAAGTGAAATACTGATACATGATAAAAACCGAATACAATTACAAGATTTGAAATTTTCACAGCAATATTTATTATTAAGGCTGGCTTCTCAGGTTTTTCAGCCCTGTCAATATTACTAAATTCAAGCCTTATGTAAGAAACCCAAACTTACTCTACAATAAGAAACCCAAACATAATCACTGGATCATGATCTTCAGAGGAAAGTTTGCCCTGGGCAGGGAGTAAAACCCAGGCCATCTGTTAATATGCATTTCTTAAACTATTGAGCAAATAAGAATGGCTCACATCCATCTTCAAAATGTTCAGTACAGTCCTATAGATCTTGCTGTAGATGTTAAAGTGTCTACAATAACTTTACATAATTAATGTGGAAGTTTACAGAGTGAAGTTATATAATCAGAAACCATAAGTGACTGGATATTTTATACACAGAACTCCACTAAATTGTGAAACTGACCTGGACAATTGTTTCAAGAAAATCATTCTCAACCTCAACACACTCCAACTGCCCTCTTGTATATATAACCCGAGTTTTACAGTAATTCTCTTAGCCAAAATCCACTGACTTTGATGTCTAACAGTGAGATAAGCACATTGAATGTGACAGTTTTGAGTAGAATATGGAATTTACTTCAAAACCCTATAGCCTAAAAAAGTAAAATAATTTTTCTCTCAGAAAGAAAATCACTAGCAAATAAAGTTAAAATTGCTTGTCAAGGAGTGTGTTAAGAAATATAACATTTCGGTTTATGCTTAGGAGTCTGAAAATAAATATGTATTTTGCTTAGAAATCCAGGCCCTAAGTTAATTATTAGGAAGTTATACCTAATTCATCTTTGATATGGTACTGAAATCTCGGCTGGGAGACATATGTTCGCCTCTGGAATGAATCTAAATCTAGCTTGATTAGATCTGTTTGTGTTTTATCAACAATATTAATAATTATCACAACTTAACAACTTACTCTTCCAAGAGTGGAAGGATGAGGATGAAGATTAACAAGGAAATCCTGTCTCTGTTGTTTGGTGTCCCAGCTGGTGTCAATGTGAGGAATGTCCATTGTGTCACATATGCTCTGCACATGTGAAGAACTAGAGCCAGCACGAGGTCCAAATATCCCTGCTACTCCTAACTGCAGCAGTTTGCATACACTCTGTGACACCTTCAAGCTATTATGGGGCTCTACCAGCTCTGACAGGGCTACTAGTTGTCCTCGCAGTATCGAATGGTTGGCACTTATGTCTTCTGCTGTCAATTGGAATACCTGCTCTTCAGCTGCTTCAGTGTTCAGGAAGAGACCACCTGAATCAAGACATTTACCACGTAATACAGATATAGATTTGCTTTGATAGGAAGGGTGGGAAGGTCCCAAAGCAGAAGAACATTTTTTCTAGATTATTGCCTCCCTGCCCTTGTAATGTTACAATACAATATACAGGATTCTTAAGTTAAAGAGATTAGCAGAAAAGATCTCAGCTTGATAAACCAAACTTAAATATTAATCTATATACACATTGCTGTGTAGACCTCCTGGGTGCTATGGTAGTCTTTCTTCATCAATATTCTGCTTGGCACTGTACCTATTTCTTGGAGTTTTCACTTTTATGATGGGAAATACGAGGCGCGCCCACAAAGTAAGTTTCCCTGAGTCTGTTTATTGGAAGAAAACACAATTTCAAGGAAATATTTATTGCAAAAGACACAGCCAGTGTTCAGCTATTTTTCAACATATTCGCCACCAGAATTGAAACATTTGTCTTACTGCGGCACCAACTTTTGAACAACTATGTCGTAGAAGTCTGCCGCCAGGTATTTGAACCACTGTGTGACAAACATCTCCACCTCCTGTCACTCTCTGTCATTCTTTGTCATTTCTTGAGGTGTAGGAAAATATGGAAATCACTGGGAGTGAAGTCCGGGCTGTAGGGTGGATGTTTAAACACCTCCTAGCAAGTCTCCTGCAGAAGTTTGGCTGGGAGGTGTTTAAACATTCACCCTAAAGCCTGGACCTCGCTCCCAGTGATTTCCATATTTTCCTACACCTCAAGAAATGACAAAGAATGACAGAGAATGACAAAGAGGCGGAGATGTTTGTCACACAGTGGTTCACATAGGCTATCTGGGGGCAGATTCTATGACACAGGTGTTCAAAAGTTGGTGCCATGGGAAGACAAATGTTTCAATTCCGGTGGAGAATATGTTGAAAAATAGCTGAACACTGGCTGTGTCTGTTGCAATAAGTATTTCCTTGAAATTGTGTTTTGTTTCTGTAAACAGACCCAGGGAAACTTACTTTGTGGACACGCCTCATAGGTTGTAATGAGGTGATATGCTTGTTACCATTTTGATAATGATTAAGTTAACACTACATTCCCCAGTTCCCTAGTTTATTCTAATATAAGTTAGTTACATTTATCTACACTCCCTATGCAAAATAATCTATTCTAGTCCTCATCCCTGTCGCTTCCGCTCACTTGATGTGCCTGCCCTCCTGTCCTGAGGACACTTAACTCACTATATTCACATCACAATCCACTTTCTGTGACTCCGCTTCCCACTCCTGATTCCGTTTTGCTTCCGTCTGTATAGATTTGGACGCAGTAGTTTTTGTGATCATCTTTTAGTAATATTGGAATGTTTCTTGCAGGGTGAGCCCATTCTTTGTACTTTACGGGTGTATCGAGCGCCGTTGTTTCTTGAGTTGGATCTTGTCTTCCTTTTATTATATTGTAGTATCTAGCCATTTCATGTAGTTTAATAATGATGGGGGTCAATCCAGTTAGTACACAGAGAGCTTCATGAGACGTGGTGTTGAAGGCCTTGGCCATTTTTAGATTAACTAATCTTTGAACACGTTTAAGTCTCCTAGCGTTGTGGATCTTATCCACCGCGTCTATCCAGATGGGAACTCCGTAGGAGAGCAGCGGTAGTATTGCTCCAGTATAAATGATTCTTGTGACGTCTGGGCATAGGCCCCAGCTTATCTTGGCTGATTTGGACAGAGCTTGTATTAGTTTCATCGATTTTTCAGTGACAAGATCTATATGTAGATTGAAACTGAATCTTTTATCAACTAAAATACCGAGGTATTTCATTCTATCAGTTTCTATTATCTTCTCGTTTTGGAGGAATATGTTTAGCTGTCTCACAGTTCTTGGCTGTTTCCTTGTGACCAACAGGACTTGAGACTTATTTTTGTTGAACGACATTTTATTTTCTTTAGCCCAATTTGAGATTTTATTCATTTCTATATTTGCTATGTTTTCAATTTCCAGCACAATTCCTAAGTAAGCTAAATGAATATTTTCTATTTTACAGAACCTGAAGGTTCATTGCTGCGCTTACCTGAGTCCGCCATTCAACTCTATTCTGTGCTAACTCCATCCAACCATCCCTTGCAAATCCGACTCCTCTTAAATCTATCCTAATATTGTCCTTCCATCTGCGTCTAGGTCTTCCAAGTGGTCTTTTCCCTTCGGGTCTCCCCGTCAATATTTTTTAGATATGTCGTTCCTCCGCCATGCACGCAACATGTCCAGCCCATTTCATCCTCCATGATTTAATTACCCTTACTATATCCAGTGATGAGTACAGGTGAAGAAGCTTATAATTATATTGAACTACTGACAAATACCTAAATTCTTCAAATTAAAATTCAAAGTTTTAAGAATATTTGAGTTTTAACACACTGCACAACTTATAACTTGCTGAATATGCAAAGCAGCCCCAAAATCGGTGCCTATGGCCATGATGCATTGCAACTAATTCATAACATTTATGTTGTGACCAACAGAGGTTTAATGCATACAAATTTGTAGATATCCCACAGCTATTTGTTACATAGTTCTTTAATTTTCACAAATTTTAATTGTGTAGGCCTGCACAAGGCCATCTTTTGGCTACAAGCAGTGGTGTAGTCGAGGTATATGCAGGTATATGTCGTTCACCCTCAGCCTATATCTTCTGTTTTCTTGCGACTAATTCATAACATTTATGTTATATGCTTTAGTTATGTTTTACGTATGTTTTTGTTTCTTTATTTATTTATTCTTTTATTTGTTTACATACTTGACAATTCTGCCATTGACTCGAGCTTTTGGTGACCTATCAAAAGAGGTATGTGGAGTATTTTTATTACATAGCCGGAACCAAATCATGAAGGTTTTATCTTCGAATGAAAATAATGTGGTTATAAACTAATTTTTATTATAGTCCTTGTATAGAAAAGTGATTGATCACATATGTCTCATCTTCTGAAATCTAAAACTCCAAATCTGTAGGGACTGATAGGCCTATTTTATGCCAAATTATTGGTGTAATTGCATTGCTACTACATGATTTTCAATTCAGTGAAATATTTTGTATTTTTTATATGGTAAATTAAATATTATTATTAATAACGTCTCTATTAACTGCTTCATTGTAGTCTAAAAATCCAGTTAAAACATGACTTCCAACAAAATTTCCCCGAAACTTTGGTATATCCTGTAAAAATTCTGGGACTACAGCACTGGCTATAAGCACTTCACATATCTTCCATATGGGGCTAGGGTTGCCATATGTCATGGATAATCCACGATTTTGTAATGTAATGTAATGTAAGAATGTTTCCAAAACAAAAAGACTAAAAGTCTGTGATTTTATTCTTATTTTACAAATTTTCAAAATTTTAGCTAACATAAATTGCTGCCAAGTAACAATATTCTTATCATGAATGAAATATTGTATTCTTTATTTACTGCAGGCCCCAGTTCAATTCCCACTACCTCCTTGTATTTTTCTGAGGTAGAGAGGACTGGAACAGGGTGCCCTCAGCCTCGTGAGGGACTACTTGATTAAGAAACACTCTAGCGTTTCCGGTCAAGGAAACCACCATTAAAGGCCATGGGTGTCGGCATGCTGACCACATGCCTCAATCCTGCTAGTTGATGCAGCAGTCGGATGAAAGTTCTCATCCCTTCAGGGAAACAACGCCTCGGAGTTTAGTTTATTTCCTTATATTTGTAGATGGTGCGGTACAGTAGTGGCATTAGTCACAGCACAGATGCTATATTTCCTACCAGTATTCTGATTTTAAGAGGGGAGTTCAAACGAAACAGTTAATTTAATTACTGTGACAAAGAAAATTCTGGTACTCCGTCAGATTGTGTATAAAAATTATTTCAGAATTATATTAATATCCACCATTGATTTGGTCAGTCTCGAATTATGGCAACCCTAATTACTGTTGGGCTAATAACGAAGAGTTTCTTTGGGAGGAGGGGGGAATGCACTATAGCCTTTGGGGGGCGGGCACCCCTGCCTCACAGGAAAGTTCTTTGCTTTGGACAATAGTAGGTCCCATCAATAAAAAAATACTGTAGTTTTTCATTTTTCTCCCTTTTGAAAAGTGAGTTAAAACAGTAAAAATTCTGCAAAGAGTGGTTATACAGTAGAATACGATTTTCCCTATTATTGATAATTAAAACCACTGCATTCCAAAGGATTTCAGAAAACTCATTAGGCATGCAAAACAAAGAGTAGTATTTCTATAAGGCTTCAAAAAAACCTGCTCATGCCAGATCATTTTAAAACCTAGGGAAGTTTAAATATGATTTTAGTCTGAATCACGCATTCGGCGCAAGAAGTCGCAAGTTCAGAATTCAAAACGTCGCAGAAGCGTCGAGTGCCAAATTAGGTTGGTGTAAATTGTAAGCAGTGTAGTGTAAATTGAGGCTACTTACAGGACTAGAGAGTAATATTTAAAAGTAATTTTTTATACCGCTGCATAATTTATTACTGCAATTTATTAGTGTGCGAATTTTCTCGCCTTCACCTCCGAAGAATCGATTTTTGTCATATAATACAGGGATAAAACATGTCCTCAACAACCACGTTATATTGG
Source organism: Ectobius pallidus (assembly GCA_964059195.1). Lineage (NCBI taxonomy): Eukaryota > Metazoa > Arthropoda > Insecta > Blattodea > Ectobiidae > Ectobius > Ectobius pallidus. The sequence continues at coordinate 49,735,286 of CAXKWD010000004.1, read as the reverse complement.
GCTTTTACTGTAATTAGTAATTCCATTGGTTTTATTGTTAATTTTAGAAATTCATGTCAAAATTTACGCATTATAAAATGTTTATGTGAAATATTGGTACATGAAATGAAGTGACTGACTTTTTCCTGTAACCCCTATGGTGGAGCATAGGACCTCAAAGTGGAGGTTTCATTACCTATACTAATTTTATTACGCTTATTTTCCGAGAGAGGGCAGAGGGACAGGTGGTAAGCCCATCTCCTCTCAACCCCCCTCCGGAAACTACGGTATTACTTGGACGTGAAAGGGCCGAGAAATTTTGTCCAGAAGCTATAATTTAGGTTTGGAGATTTTTACGTGCCGTAAATCTACGACACGGGCCCTCCCAGTTTAAAGTCCCTCCCGGAGGACCCCGTGCCCAAGATTTGTACGTCCTGAAAAATCCATCGCAGCCGGGTTTGATCCCGCGACCTTCGGATCTAGAGGGGAGCACGCTACCTCTAGACCACCGCGGCCGTCATGATATAAAGTCAGATTATTTGAAGTCTTATTTAAAAACTTTTTTTAAAGCAAAGCTATATAGGCTATATAAATTTTACTTCATCTCTCAGCTCACTGTTTACAATTTTTTCTAATTTTAACCCCGAAAAATCGTACGGCCCGCTAACAACTCGGATTTTTTTAAAGTTGCAAACCTGAATTGATTAAATTTAAAAAAAAAACAGTATGCAATACAGTGACAAGCAAGCAATACAATTGTCATTTGAATTCAACTCATTCATAGTACGGTACTTTTAAACATTAAAATGCAATTGAACTCACCGATGTTGATGGTCTCGGGGGCTCCCAATGCCACTGACAGCATCAAAATCAGCAGGAGCACCGACATTGTGCTCCCGCTTCTTGATAATCTGCGGCACAAAGGAAAATTTACATTTTCTCAGTTGGCTTCTCTTTGGTTCCAAGTTGAACGCCTTGGGGGTACTAATTTTAGCACCCTGGGACAAATACTTTAATGAAATTAGAACATATTATGCAGGTTCAGTGTAATAGACGTAACTCAAAATATTGACTGCACCATTGAATAAAATGTATATAATAAATATACAACAAAGAACAATAAGAGATACAACAGAAGTAATGATATTGAAAACATCAACTAAAATTTGTAAAATCATTTAAAAATCTGCTTATAAAAACAAACAAAATGACTGATAAAAGTGAATTTACCAGTGGCCCCATTGTTAATATTTTGATTGTTGCTTACCTCGATCCTTCTCTCTCGCGAATTTCCCCCGAACTGATATAATTGTATCAGATGCGCCGGCGCACAGGTGAAACAAACGTCGACGTGACGCGAAATGGCGTCATTAATTAAAACATTTGTTCATTCCCGCTTACGCTTCCTAGGTTATTATTATCCTCTTGGCTCCCGAATGGAAGAAAGTTACGAATTGTCAAACGAGTCGCAATTTTTCTTCCCGGCGACCGCGAAGGTTGTAGTGTGAATTCGTGTTTGGATCTTGTCCAAGCATCGAACTATGGTCTTCCTTTTCACGACATTCCTTTCTCTTGATTGTATTAGAATTATAATAAACTGTTGCATTATAGTATGTCTAAATGTAGTAAGTGTCAGACTGATACTTTCTGAGATTGTGTGGTGGACGGGGAAATGTCTGTCAGTGTGTCTGTACGCGCGATAACTCAATGGATTTTCACGAAACTTGGTATACGCATTTATAACGTCCATGGGGAGGAGCCTATTGACCAAATCGGTTGACCGGTACCGGAGTAGTGGCTATTTTATGGTAATATATTAGACTGCATTTATCAAATGCAAATCAGTTTTCATGACATATTGTTTTACAGTGTTCATATACGCCTTTCGAAGTTCCAATAGAGTTACCTTTGACAGATAACAATACTAACATATTCCTTCACATATGCTTATCAAACTTTAGACCTTTGTTCTTCCGTAAGCCCTGCTTAATGAATCGATCTGGAGCTTAACTTGGAGATCGATTACAAAAATAACTTATTTTCTAAATATCATAATTGCAATTATCACTGTTTAAACAAAATCATTCTGGCACTTTGTTACTTCAGTTTACCTGATTTTTTATTCGCTTCTCAAGAAGGCTGAAATAAGCTGCTACTAATATTTGAAAAAAAACAAAGACACATAAATAAATCATCTAAAAACACCATGAAATATGATAAATAATTAATATCACTGAAGACTTCAAAAGTATTTTCACTTTATTTTTTCATTTTAGGGCAAATTTCGAACAGTTTTTTAAAGATTATTTTATTTTCATTTAATACATAATTTAGAACCACTAAAATAATAATGTATTATATAACATTATATTAAATAATAACGAAGGTGCAAATTTGTTATTGAGTAGGCCTACCTTTAGCCATCTGATAACTTACCAAGAAAGAGTTGCCTAAAGTTCGAAGAATGTTAATGAAAGAATGAATAAGGGCTTGTATTAGCAACCTCCCGATACGTACACCTGGAAGATAAATATTTTCGTGCGTACTACCAATGGATCCTAGCTGCCAGATTCGGGGGGGGGGGGGCATACTGTCATACATGCAGTGCTCTAGTTAGGGGGGGGGGTGACGCAGGGAGACGGCTGTAGTGCCCGTCTTTATGGAAGCTACCATAGTCAAGGGGAGTCTCTCCAAATAGATTTTCCCAACTAAATTGAATTATAAGCAATTTTACTATACATAATAATTGTTAGAACACATTAGACTTGAATTTCGATCAAAATAGCTCGAGTCGTTTCCTAGAAGTTCTGGAAAAAAAACAACCTTTCTGAGCGAGCGAGCTTATTTTTCGAAAGAGGGCACAGTGACAGGTGGTAAGCCAATCGCCTCACAAGCCCCCTCCGGAAACTAAGAATTTTTTTCTAATTTAGGATTGGAGTTCTTTTCGTGCCCCCCCCCCCCCAGCATGAAGTCCCTCCCGGAGGACTCCTACCCAGGAATTTTAGTCCTGAAAAACCATCGACCGCGGCTGGGTTTGAACCCGCGACCTACAGGCGAGCACGCTACCTCTAAACCACCGCCGTCGACTGGATCAATTTGCATTACAGTCTGAAAAAGTTTGTAAGTTTTATAAGTATTGTGCTTGTCTAATCATAATTTTCAATGGTAAATCTTTCCACACTTCTTTTGAAAGTCGATAATTTGTCGTAATTTTCGCGGTGGTCTAGAGGTAGCATGCACGCCTCTACCTCCGAAGGTCGTGGGATCAAACCCGGCCGCGGTCTTTGGATTTCTCAGCTACTTTGATCGAAATTAAGTGTAATGTAATAATTAGTGTGGTAGTAAAATTGCTTATAATTCAATTTAGTTGGGGAAAAAACTATTTGGAGAGACTCCCCTTGACTAGGTTGCCTCTGGACAAAATTTCACGGCCCTTTCACGTCCAAGTAATACCTTACTTTCCGGAGGGGGGTTGAGAGGCGATGGGCTTACCACCTGTCCTTCTGCCCTGTCCTTCTACTCTACAGTCGTTGGATTTCGGGAGGTAAGATGCCGTCAAATTAGCTGTTCAGGTAGTCAATACTTCGCTCCTGCAGTCTTTACCCCCAATTTGTATGAAAATAAACTTACTTACGGTCGATTCTGGACACAACAGTATGGAAAAAATACCCTGTCGTCGCCCTGGAACGAACCTAGAACTTCCAGTTCATAGATGATCTCTTATCACTTCGGCATAAATTGCGAAAACCTAAAATCTCAGGCATACAACTAATAGAAAATCTAAAAATAACAGACAAGTAGGCCTACCTATTTAACACAATTACGGTTACAAGGAAACTTTCTAAACCTCGAGAAAGTGTTTGGACCTAGTTTCGATTTGGTAAAATTGTTAATTCATTACTTAAATGTTGCTTTCGGACGTTTATTTATTTACCCTAATTTTAATCTCATAATACTAATTTAATAATAATAGTAACAATAAGTTAATAATAACTTAATAATAATATATTTATTTAACCTGATGAAAGTTAAGACCACGAGGTATTTTCTTCCACTTCCCCACAGACTAATAAGAATATAGCCTAAATGATACAAACTAATACATTAAAACATTATACTGTTTCACCCAATCCTAAGGGATTCCCTTATATTCCCTGTGAGTGAACAGAAACAAAATACGAGATAAATAAATATAAACCTAAGGCAAAAGAAGATGGTGCAAAGAGAGATAAGTAAAGAAAGTCTAGATGAAACGAAATAGAACAGAAAGCAGAAAGATATGCAGATTGAACGAGTAATAGAAGGAAAGGAAGAACGAAATAAACGAGAGGAAATCAGAAAGAAAAGAGATAGAAAATACGACGTAAGCAAATTTATCAATGAGAAAATTAAAAGAATGAATGTGTGACCGAAAACCGTAAGAAGGGGAACAAATAGAGAAACTGATCAGCTTGTCATTATGTCATTTGCAAGTACATACTGGTTTGGAATCAAGTTTTTATTTTTTTTTATTTGATAGATTTGTACTGCCAGAGAAAATAAGTCTCCAAGCCCCGGGAGATGGGAGGTTCTGGAAATGCCCACTTGCGACATGGGTTCGGGACGGTCCAGTGCTGTGCCTCAGATCGGCAGTGGGTGGCGTCGTCGTCACTAGATTAGCGTCTTTCTTCATGAGCACCACAATGATATAGTGCACGTCATGCATATATTCAACAGATCTCATAAGTAAGCTCAACAAATATATCTACACTTGCTTCTTCAGAATAATTACAACATCATCTGCAAATGATAAGATAATTATTTTTCGAAGGTAGGTCTAATAGAGCACAGTGCTCAATGAGTGGGATCAAAAAGTCACTGCCTTCAGCATCACACCTGTATCCGACTTTCAAAACTTTCATAATAGTGTAATTAATAACTTTCAGAAATGGATATATAGTGCACAGTTGGACTTGTGTGATTGCTTGGACTAAGGCCAGCTTCTTGTGTTCCAGTTTGAGAAGGTGGTTCGCCTTTAAGAACTATATTTAGCCCTGCTACATTAGTAACTTCAAACAAACGTTGCCAAAGCTTTTTTTATGACAGCTGCACGCCGGCAATATGAAATATGATTGTGGCAGAACCAAAATTCATAAAATTAAGTAAATTTTTCTTTTTGCATGACATTTGCAGCCCTTGAAACTGACGCAGGTTATTTGGAAGAGGTTCACCATGCTGGTTCCAACGATCCTACTGATGTTTTGCGTCGGAGCTGTCGTGTCTGACCCTGTCAACATTGGTGAGTATCAATGTTTTAGGACGCGAAGATAATTAGCATAAAAATGAAAAGAGTATGCAAAAGTTTATTTAATAAAGTGACGTCACACCGCAGTATTGTATGAAGATGACATTGACTATTGTCACATAACTGGTAGTAACATCCCGAGAAGTGCAGCTTAACCGACCTGTACAAAATTTTACACATAAAAAACATTCGACTACACAGTTTTGGATTTTTTAAATTTAGGGATAAGATTGTACTCAATAAGTCTTTAACTGACAAAGAGTTCCTGGCTCCAAAAGTAGAGAATGCCCATAATGATCCAGTCAATTGCCACATAACTGTACAGATGAACACACCTAACGGGTACTGATAAAGTCTGGTACAGAAGAGAGCATGGACACTTTGTAAACTCAAAACGAGTTACAGTTTTTTTTCGACCCGACACTGCTCAGATAGATGCTCAGTAGCCTGGACGAGTCTATTATCGAAATATTGTCACTTGAAGAGGTGTTATTTTTACGCCAGTCTTCAAGGGAGTCACATCGCGCTGACTAAGGTGTACGGCCATGCGCTTCATGACTGGCGGGAGGAGAATGATAGCTTGTCACTGAATTCTTCTTCCACCTCTAAACGACCTTCCCCTCACTCGCGTTTCACCATAGTTAAGTAGAAAACATTTTACTTAACGAGTAAGATTTTACTCATCTCTGGGAGGCACCAGTTTGATTCCATACAATGACAAGTCTCCTGCTGTGGAATTAAAATAATTCAAAAGAATCCACCCTCACATATTCTGTTCCCAGTATTCGAACTTGTGACCTCTAGAATGTAGAACCGTAATTTTACCACATCCATGATTCATTCAACTGCATTTAATTAATGAGTGAATGAATAAATGAGTGGCTCCCTAGGAGAGTGGGCTATCACACGCGGAATGAAATGGAGAAAAATAGATTTTTATTAGAACCCTCATAGCTTTAAAATTTGCCTCATTAAGATAGGACTTTTAGCTTTCTATATTTTTATATTCCAGTACATCTAAGAAAATGTCATTGAGCATTAAGAAAGTATATTTATGGATTCGCTCATGTTTAAATATCAGAAAAGTCAGATGTATTACAACACACATCACATTAATACATACAGATGCATAATCATTGGGAAAATAGATTTCA